>JAPDOI010000441.1:0-569387 GCA_029168955.1 Aplectana chamaeleonis
CCATCAGCTGTCTTTGCAGGTGACTTCAAATACTCACACGTTCTGTTCTGCGCTTGGGTCCGACGCCAGGAAGACGTCGAGGAATGGGCTGAGGAGTGTGATCTGGTTATCCTCAACGATGATCCAGCCTGCTCGTCTCCTTCCTACGGCCAGCCTTCTAGCCCGGACATCTCCCTCGTTTCATCAATCTTTCTGAATTCGCCTTTTTATAAGATCCACTTCCACGCTCTTCCCAGCGACCACATTCCCCGTCTTTACTCCATGTTGATCTCTCAAGCTCTCTTGCCCCTTATGCTGGTGTTCGTCAACGTTCTTATCTCAATTTGAGCCTTGCTGACTGGGTCCTGTCCAGAGAGGATTTGCGCTCCGCCAGGCAGCTGAGTATCCATGGAATGGCGATGTGCACCAGAAAGAGCATCACATATCTGACGCCATCCGGAAGGCTACAAAAGCGGCCATGCCTGAAGGACGTGTGAAAAGTTTCTACCCTAATGTCACCAGGGAGATTCTACAGAAGATCAGGACAAGAGATGAAAAGAGAGCTGAGAATCATTTGGACCCTGGGGTGGCCAAGCTGGATGAAGAGATAAGAAAGGATCTGGGCAAGCGAAGAAAGACAGTTGGGAGGAAGTTCACTGAAAGGTTGAACTTTAAAACCGACGGAACAATTGCGTGGAAAGTATTTGAGGAAGATATCTGGCAAGTGCGCCCCCTCCTCGAACTCTACCATGAGAGTTCCGATAACAACGTCTTCAAATCAGGAAAGGCTGCCGCACTTATGCTCTGTGGCAAAAATTTCTTGCATCACGTACCAAGCGTGGCTTACAAAACAGAGTCACGGTAAGAGAACTAGAAGCCGTCTGCCGCTGATGAACGCCACTGAGGCCTTTACTCCCTGCTCAGGTGGAGAAGGCTATCAAAGGAAATGCGGAACTCGAGAGGCTCTCGGACCTGATGGTATCTCAGCAGCCATCTTGAAGAAGCTTCCCACGGAACTTCCTACCGATGATCGCAGAATATCATAAACACTTCTTTCCGAACCTGCACTCTACCACAAGCATGGAAGACCATGCCAATGTGATACCCTACTGCCTAAGCCAGGCAAAATCGCAAAAGCACGGTGAGAAGGGCTATCGCCCTATTGGCCTGTTATCACCGATCGCGAAAGTAGCCGAAAAGCTAATCGTAAAGGGACCTGGCAAGAGCAGAATGAGGCACAGCAACATCAACATGGGTTTAAGAAAGCTTCACTCCACCACCACTGCCCTTCTGGAGATTGTCAGCTATGCGGTCGATGGGTTCAATTTCAGAAAGCCTCTCAGAACAGTGGCCGTTGCCCTCGATCTAACCAAAGCATTTGATTCTGTTAACCTAGGACTTTTGTCCGAGAAACTATTGAAGTCCTCGCTGCAACCGTGGCAGAAGCGTTGGATAGCAGCGTTTACGAAAGGTCGTCGGGACCGAGTGCTATTCCAGAATCACGTCTCCGATAGTATACCTGTAGCAGCCGGTGTTGCCGCAGGGTGGAGTTTTGTCACCTGCCCTCTTCCCAGCCTGTATATTGAAGACCTACCCGAGCCTCCTGAAGACATAAAAATTGTTGCGTATGCCGACGATATCACCATCATGTGCACCGTAATCGTGACGCTACAGGTAGCCACAAACAAAGAGTCAAGCGACTATCTCGTCAGGAGCTTAAAAACTTTCTCGATAGTATGATGCTCACAGTTTCCGCGGCGAAGTCTTCTGTTTCGGTATTCACATCTGACCCAAAGGAACACGGCGCCCAACCTGTTTGTCAGGTGGGATGGTGACCTCTTGCCCTACAGCGCAATTTCCTACTAAACTGCTGGGCCTCGTTTTGGACCCATCGCTGAAGATTTCACAAAATGCTGAACAGAAGCAGGCAATTATTTAGGCAAAGCGAATGTGTTGAGAGCTCACTGGGAGGAACGTCCTGGGGTGGCAGCAGAGAGACAATCTTGACGACATATCGAGGCTATTCTGCAGCCTGCATTGGAGTATGCTGCTTACCTGTCGGCAGCACATCGTGTCGGACAGTTCCTGGACTAAGATGCAGCGAATTCAGAATGCTTGCACTACTAATAGCCACTGGATGTGCAAAAAAGCTCACCGATTATGAGCACCCAGCCTTCACGCCGAGGCCCGTATCTTGCCAGTGAAGAGCATTGTCAGCTCAGGCTCAGCAGATGTTTATTAATGTCCTTAAAAGCAACCTAATCATCCGTCGAGAAGACTATTAAATCTCCCGTGAGGAGAGAGATCGATCAAGAGTGCCGTTTGCCGATGCTCGAACGAAAGTGAATGTACAGAGATGGACCGACTCGAATCAAGAACGGCTTCGTCTCTTACGCGCGGAGCACACCCGGTTTGTGAAGGATCATCTCGCCAAAGCGGCCGTCAGCCTATTCTCGGTGATGTGCCTTTGCCCGGGGTATGTGATACCGAGTCCGAGCTCGGTAGGCGCGCCAGGTGTATCCTCGCGCTTCGTTGCGCTGCCGGACATTCTCCATTGCTTATGTCTTACCTGCACAGGATCGACAATAGTCAGCCTGACGTGTGCCCGGACTGTGGAAACCAAGGCCACGACACTCAAACACCCTATTTGACTGTCCGGAAGAAGCCAACAACGCTCACTACAATAGACTTGTGGACGAATCCAGTGCTGGTCGCCCCAGTTTCTCAACTTGTGACGAAACCCCTCTCGTCAGTGGCTGCAAAGAAAGAAGAGAAAGAACTCGGCCGGCAGGCCAGATGTGCGAGCCAGATCGTAACCTAACCTCGCTGCGCTGTGGTCACTCTATTCTGCTGAAGTGTCTAACGCCAACAAGATCGACGGCAGCCGACCAGACATATGCCCGAACTGTGGTGCTCCCAGGACACGACACGGCGCACTTGTTCATGTGCCCGAAGAGACCTACCTCCTTAACAACAATGGACCTCTGGACGAGATCCTGTGAAGGCCGCCCAGTTCCTCAACCTATGACGAAAAAACCACTTTGAGGCTGCAGAAGAAGAAGAAGACAGCCGCCAGTGTCGGAAGGACGGATAGGTAGCGGCACCCACGTGGATAAAACGGGTCTTTTTCTCAGAGAAGTCAGGACGATCCGCGGCGCTTTTGCAGGATCGTCCGCGGCTCGACGACCGGACGATCCTTCACCAGAAGCCGCGAGATGCGCCGCGGACCATCTTGCAAGCGCCGCGAGGATCGTCCTGCAAGCGCCGCGGAATCGTCCTGCAGGCGCCCCCGGATCGTCCTGACGGCCGCCGTGGACCGTCCTTTTGAATAATGTTATCCAGCCCACCCCAGTAATCCTCGACTCATTGGCCCGTTGGACAGAATTTTGGCATTGGGTACGTTTTTCGCGCTAGCATTCCATACTCCTCAGAAAGCCTCAATATCACAATTTCGCAGGATTTTCTCCATCGTAGAAACTAATTTCAAAGAGTAGAACAGCTCGATTAACATGCATAACTGGTTTCGATATAGTTTAGCTGTACAACTGTGACATGTATACGCTGAGAAGAAGTATTGTGAAAATATTATATTTCGTTGCAATCTTTTGAACATCGGTGATGTATAATTATGATTATGAACAAATGACTAATGTATGATCATGAGCTGTAAATTCTCGAAATCAAAGAGCTCATCATTTTATGACTCTTGAGCAACAACTTTGTAATATTAGTTAACACTGAAGACCTGTAACACTTAGTTATTGCACAATCAGTTCTTCATGGTACCATGGGCATACATTGCAATATACTGTAAACTGAACAAGTCTCCGAATGCACATCAGAAACCAGTTTCACTACATGTCAATTGGAGGTTGTTCCCTACCTCTGAAGAAAATAAGTCGTACGATAGAGCAGTCCTGCGAAATTGCTTGATACTGATGCTTTCTGAGGAGATTAGAAGGCTAGCGCAGCGTGCTAACCAATGCCGAAATCTGTCTCTCGGCACCAATGGAGTCGATTGGGGGTGGGCGAACAGGCTGACTCTGTTTCCATCTAATTGGCTGCATCCTAGAGGTGCAGAGGAACCCATACAACAGTCAGCGGCAAAGGACCGGCAGTTGCGGCGGCGATCGATTTGGTTTTCTGGTTACTCCTAAGCACTGCGTGCATTTTTAGTTGCGTAAGCAAAACTTGCACTGAGCTTGAGAATATAAGGACTGCACGCTCTACTAGAATATCCTACTCGATGGAAACAGGAGTTCATGTACTGTGCTTCTCTGCGTGAAATTCCACTCCTCTTCGTCAAATTCCCTCCGCAATTGCGTATCGAGACCTTCGCGGCCGCCTGTCGCTCCGAGCCGGACGAGATTCACTGCGCCGTAGCCGATCAGCTGATTGTAGGTGTTTTTATTTTCTTGGCTTCTGTGATTAAACCCGTCCTTCTGTGTTTCTTCATATATTAAAGTGTTATATCTACCTTTGCACACCATTTTTCCTTCCAGATGCCTCCCCAACAACTTCCAGGGGAGAAAAAAAAATTCAGTAGTATTTAATTTTCATTTCACGTTTATTTTGTAATTCTCTGTTTTGTTTACTGGAGGAGAAATGCCGTACAGCACCAATTGCCAGCATAGCCGTCAAATAATGCTCGGGCATTCGCGGAATCGGCAGGCCGGGAACCAATTTCCGTGGGGAAACGGCAGGCCGGGAGCGTAGAAAAGCAGCGGAGTGTCGAGATCGGCAGGCCGGGATAATTGAAGGCGTGCAGGCCGGGGCAACGCTCGGCCATGGCGCAGTTTCACATCGCGCACGCAAATTTGAATGGAGACAAGCCGGGAACATGGGAAGTGAGCAGAGCCGGGGGCCACTATGGTTTCGAAATCGTCTCGAGATCTTCTCTGTCTCCGAAACGTTTTGCTCTGTCTGGGGATTTTGGGGCTTTCTCTCCATTTTCTCTCGTATTTTGGCGCGGTTTCGTCATAATTAAGACCCGATGTAAGAGGTAGTGGTAAACACGAACGCTGAAAACCAATTGTAATGGCGTTCTTGAGTTTTGGAATTGCCATAAAACCGTTACTGGAGGAGAAATGCACCGGCCCGGACATATTGCCAGTGCGGTATGGTACCATGGCACTAACCATTCATTCCGACGTGATCAACGGATGGATTGGTCATATTAACGTGTATCAGGTATTTCAGGGTGGAAATCAGTTTGAACCCTATTTGGACGGTGCAGCCTGCGGCTGCACATCGCTAGGGAGGAAATCCCTGCATGGAGGCTAAATCTGTCGTGTCTCAGGTATTTCGGGGTGGAAATCAGTTTGAACCCTATTTGGACGGTGCTGCCTGCGCCCGCCCCGTCGCTTAGGGGAGGAAATCCCCTGCATCGAGGCTAAATCTGTCGTGGATCGGGTATTTCGGGGGTGGAAATCAATTTGAACCCTATTTGGACGGTGCAGCCTGCGGCTGCACCGTCGCTTAGGGGAGGAAATCCCCTGCATGGAGGCTAAATCTGTCGTGTATCGGGTATTTCGGGGGTGGAAATCAGTTTGAACCCTATTTGGACGGTGCAGCCTGCGGCTGCGTCGCTCAGGAGAAATCCCCTGCATGGAGGCTAAATCTGTCGTGTATCGGGTATTTGGGGGGTGGAATTCGGTTTGAATCCTATTTGGCGGGTGCAGCCTGCGGCTGCACCCTCGCTTAGGGGAGGAAATCCCCTGCGTTGAGGCTAAATCTGTCGTGTATCGGGTATTTAAGGGATGGAAATCAGTTTGAACCCTATTTGGACGGTGCAGCCTGCGGCTGCACTCGTCGCTAGGAGGAAATCCCTGCATGGAGGCTAAATCTGTCGTGTATCAGGTATTTCGGGGTGGAAATCAGTTTGAACCCTATTTGGACGGTGCAGCCTGCGGCTGCACAAATCGCTTAGGAGGAAATCCCCTGCATGGAGGCTAAATCTGTCGTGGATCGGGTATTTCGGGGTGGAAATCAGTTTGAACCCTATTTGGACGGTGCAGCCTGCGGCTGCACCGTCGCTAGGAGGAAATCCCCTGCATCGAGGCTAAATCTGTCGTGGATCGGGTATTTCGGGGTGGAAATCAATTTGAACCCTATTTGGACGGTGCAGCCTGCGGCTGCCGTCGCTAGGAGGAAATCCCCTGCATGGAGGCTAAATCTGTCGTGTATCGGGTATTTCGGGGATGGAAATCAGTTTGAACCCTATTTGGACGGTGCAGCCTGCGGCTGCACCATCGCTTAGGAGGAAATCCCTGCATGGAGGCTAAATCTGTCGTGTATCGGGTATTTCGGGGTGGAAATCAGTTTGAACCCTATTTGGACGGTGCAGCCTGCGGCTGCACCGTCGCTTAGGGAGGAAATCCCCTGCGTGGAGGCTAAATCTGTCGTGTATCGGGTATTTCGGGGTGGAAATCAGTTTGAACCCTATTTGGACGGTGCAGCCTGCGGCTGCAAATCGCTTAGGAGGCAATCGCCTGCATGGAGGCTAAATCTGTCGTATATCCGGGTATTTCGGGGTGGAAATCAGTTTGAACCCTATTTGGACGGTGCAGCCTGCGGCTGCACTGCGTCGCTGGAGGAAATCCCCTGCATGGAGGCTAAATCTGTCGTGTATCGGGTATTTCGGGGTGGAAATCAGTTTGAACCCTATTTGGACGGTGCAGCCTGCGGCTGCACCGTCGCTAGGAGGAAATCCCCTGCATGGAGGCTAAATCTGTCGTGTATCGGGTATTTCGGGGTGGAAATCAGTTTGAACCCTATTTGGACAGTTGCAGCCTGCGGCTGCACTCGTCGCTTAGGAGGAAATCCCCTGCATGGAGGCTAAATCTGTCGTGTATCGGGTATTTCGGGGTGGAAATCAGTTTGAACCCTATTTGGACGGTGCAGCCTGCGGCTGCACTCGTCGCTTAGGAGGAAATCCCCTGCGTTGAGGCTAAATCTGTCGTGGATCGGGTATTTCGGGGTGGAAATCAGTTTGAACCCTATTTGGACGGTGCAGCCTGCGGCTGCACGTCGCTAGGAGAAATCCCCTGCATGGAGGCTAAATCTGTCGTGTATCGGGTATTTCGGGGTGGAAATCAGTTTGAACCCTATTTGGACGGTGCAGCCTGCGGCTGCTCATCGCTTAGAGGAGGCAATCCCTGCATGGAGGCTAAATCTGTCGTGGATCGGGTATTTCGGGGGTGGAAATCAGTTTGAACCCTATTTGGACGGTGCAGCCTGCGGCTGCACTGCGTCGCTTAGGGAGGAAATCCCCTGCATGGAGGCTAAATCTGTCGTGTCTCGGGTATTTCGGGGTGGAAATCAGTTTGAACCCTATTTGGACGGTGCAGCCTGCGGCTGCTGTCGCTAGGAGAAATCCCCTGCATGGAGGCTAAATCTGTCGTGTATCGGGTATTTCGGGGTGGAAATCAGTTTGAACCCTATTTGGACGGTGCAGCCTGCGGCTGCTCATCGCTTAGGAGGAAATCCCCTGCATGGAGGCTAAATCTGTCGTGTATCGGGTATTTCGGGGTGGAAATCAGTTTGAACCCTATTTGGACGGTGCAGCCTGCGGCTGCACTCGTCGCTTAGGAGGAAATCGCCTGCATGGAGGCTAAATCTGTCGTGTATCGGGTATTTCGGGGTGGAAATCAGTTTGAACCCTATTTGGACGGTGCAGCCTGCGGCTGCATCGTCGCTGGGAGGAAATCCCCTGCGTGGAGGCTAAATCTGTCGTGTATCGGGTATTTCGGGGTGGAAATCAGTTTGAACCCTATTTGGACGGTGCAGCCTGCGGCTGCTCGTCGCTAGGAGGAAATCCCCTGCATGGAGGCTAAATCTGTCGTGTCTCGGGTATTTCGGGGGTGGAAATCAGTTTGAACCCTATTTGGACGGTGCAGCCTGCGGCTGCACCCTCGCTTAGGGGAGGAAATCCCGTGCATCGAGGCTAAATCTGTCGTGGATCGGGTATTTAGGGGATGGAAATCAGTTTGAACCCTATTTGGAGGGTGCAGCCTGCGGCTGCCCCCTCGCCTAGGGGAGGAAATCGCCTGCATGGAGGCTAAATCTGTCGTGTATCGGGTATTTAGGGGGTGAAAATCAGTTTGAACCCTATTTGGACGGTGCAGCCTGCGGCTGCACCATCGCTTAGGAGGCAATCCTGCATGGAGGCTAAATCTGTCGTGTATCGGGTATTTCGGGGGTGGAAATCAGTTTGAACCCTATTTGGACGGTGCAGCCTGCGGCTGCACGTCGCTCAGGAGGAAATCCCCTGCATCGAGGCTAAATCTGTCGTGGATCGGGTATTTCGGGGTGGAAATCAATTTGAACCCTATTTGGACGGTGCAGCCTGCGGCTGCTGCAAATCGCTTAGGAGGAAATCCCTGCATGGAGGCTAAATCTGTCGTGTCTCGGGTATTTCGGGGGTGGAAATCAGTTTGAACCCTATTTGGACGGTGCAGCCTGCGGCTGCGCAAATCGCTTAGGAGGAAATCCCCCTGCATCGAGGCTAAATCTGTCGTGGATCGGGTATTTCGGGGTGGAAATCAATTTGAACCCTATTTGGACGGTGCAGCCTGCGGCTGCAAATCGCTAGGAAATCCCCTGCATGGAGGCTAAATCTGTCGTGTATCGGGTATTTCGGGGATGGAAATCAGTTTGAACCCTATTTGGACGGTGCAGCCTGCGGCTGCACTCATCGCTTAGGAGAAATCCCCTGCATGGAGGCTAAATCTGTCGTGTCTCAGGTATTTCGGGGTGGAAATCAGTTTGAACCCTATTTGGACGGTGCAGCCTGCGGCTGCACCTCGTCGCTAGGAGGAAATCCCCTGCATGGAGGCTAAATCTGTCGTGTATCGGGTATTTCGGGGTGGAAATCAGTTTGAACCCTATTTGGACGGTGCAGCCTGCGGCTGCAAATCGCTAGGAGGAAATCCCCTGCATGGAGGCTAAATCTGTCGTGTATCGGGTATTTCGGGGTGGAAATCAGTTTGAACCCTATTTGGACGGTGCAGCCTGCGGCTGCACCGTCGCTTAGGAGGAAATCCCCTGCATGGAGGCTAAATCTGTCGTGTATCGGGTATTTCGGGGTGGAAATCAGTTTGAACCCTATTTGGACGGTGCAGCCTGCGGCTGCACCGTCGCTTAGGAGGAAATCCCCTGCATGGAGGCTAAATCTGTCGTGTATCGGGTATTTAGGGATGGAAATCAGTTTGAACCCTATTTGGACGGTGCAGCCTGCGGCTGCACCATCGCTTAGGAGGAAATCCCTGCATGGAGGCTAAATCTGTCGTGGATCGGGTATTTCGGGGTGGAAATCAGTTTGAACCCTATTTGGACGGTGCAGCCTGCGGCTGCATCGTCGCTAGGAGGAAATCCCCTGCATGGAGGCTAAATCTGTCGTGTATCGGGTATTTCGGGGGTGGAAATCAGTTTGAACCCTATTTGGACGGTGCAGCCTGCGGCTGCACTCGTCGCTTAGGA
The DNA here is from genome assembly GCA_029168955.1 of Aplectana chamaeleonis. Lineage (NCBI taxonomy): Eukaryota > Metazoa > Nematoda > Chromadorea > Rhabditida > Cosmocercidae > Aplectana > Aplectana chamaeleonis. The sequence continues at coordinate 9,460 of JAPDOI010000441.1, forward strand.
GGAAATCCCCTGCATGGAGGCTAAATCTGTCGTGTATCGGGTATTTCGGGGTGGAAATCAGTTTGAACCCTATTTGGACGGTGCAGCCTGCGGCTGCACCGTCGCTTAGGAGGAAATCCCCTGCATGGAGGCTAAATCTGTCGTGTATCGGGTATTTCGGGGTGGAAATCAGTTTGAACCCTATTTGGACGGTGCAGCCTGCGGCTGCACCGTCGCTAGGAGGAAATCCCCTGCATGGAGGCTAAATCTGTCGTGTATCGGGTATTTCGGGGTGGAAATCAGTTTGAACCCTATTTGGACGGTGCAGCCTGCGGCTGCACCTCGTCGCTTAGGAGGAAATCCCCTGCATGGAGGCTAAATCTGTCGTGGATCGGGTATTTCGGGGTGGAAATCAGTTTGAACCCTATTTGGACGGTGCAGCCTGCGGCTGCACCTCGTCGCTTAGGAGGAAATCCCCTGCATCGAGGCTAAATCTGTCGTGGATCGGGTATTTCGGGGTGGAAATCAGTTTGAACCCTATTTGGACGGTGCAGCCTGCGGCTGCAAATCGCTTAGGAGGAAATCCCCTGCATGGAGGCTAAATCTGTCGTGTATCGGGTATTTCGGGGGTGGAAATCAGTTTGAACCCTATTTGGACGGTGCAGCCTGCGGCTGCTCTCGCTTAGGGAGAAATCCCCTGCATGGAGGCTAAATCTGTCGTGGATCAGGTATTTCGGGGTGGAAATCAGTTTGAACCCTATTTGGACGGTGCAGCCTGCGCCTGCGCCGTCTCTTAGGCGAGGAAATCCCCTGCATGGAGGCTAAATCTGTCGTGTATCGGGTATTTAGGGGATGGAAATCAGTTTGAACCCTATTTGGACGGTGCAGCCTGCGGCTGCACCATCGCTTAGGGGAGGAAATCCCCTGCATGGAGGCTAAATCTGTCGTGCATCGGGTATTTCGGGGGTGGAAATCAGTTTGAAGCCTATTTGGACGGTGCAGCCTGCGGCTGCTGTCGCCTAGGAGGAAATCGCCTGCATGGAGGCTAAATCTGTCGTGTATCGGGTATTTCGGGGTGGAAATCAGTTTGAACCCTATTTGGACGGTGCAGCCTGCGGCTGCACTCGTCGCTTAGGAGGAAATCCCTGCATGGAGGCTAAATCTGTCGTGGATCGGGTATTTCGGGGGTGGAAATCAATTTGAACCCTATTTGGACGGGGCAGCCTGCGGCTGCACCGTCGCTTAGGGGAGGAAATCCCCTGCATGGAGGCTAAATCTGTCGTGTCTCGGGTATTTCGGGGGTGGAAATCAGTTTGAACCCTATTTGGACGGTGCAGCCTGCGGCTGCACCGTCGCTTAGGGGAGGAAATCCCCTGCATCGAGGCTAAATCTGTCGTGGATCGGGTATTTCGGGGGTGGAAATCAATTTGAACCCTATTTGGACGGTGCAGCCTGCGGCTGCACCGTCGCTTAGGGGAGGAAATCCCCTGCATGGAGGCTAAATCTGTCGTGTATCGGGTATTTAGGGGATGGAAATCAGTTTGAACCCTATTTGGACGGTGCAGCCTGCGGCTGCACCATCGCTTAGGGGAGGAAATCCCCTGCATGGAGGCTAAATCTGTCTCGGGTATTTCGGGGGTGGAAATCAGTTTGAACCCTATTTGGACGAAATCGCCTGCATGGAGGCTAAATCTGTCGTGTATCGGGTATTTAGGGGGTGAAAATCAGTTTGAACCCTATTTGGACGGTGCAGCCTGCGGCTGCACCATCGCTTAGGGGAGGAAATCCCCTGCATGGAGGCAAAATTTGTGGTGTGTCGGGTATTTCGGGGGTGGAAATCAGTTTGAACCCTATTTGGACGGTGCAGCCTGCGGCTGCACCGTCGCTTAGGGGAGGAAATCCCCTGCATGGAGGCTAAATCTGTCGTGTCTCGGGTATTTCGGGGGTGGAAATCAGTTTGAACCCTATTTGGACGGTGCAGCCTGCGGCTGCACCGTCGCTAGGAGAAATCCCCTGCATGGAGGCTAAATCTGTCGTGTATCGGGTATTTCGGGGTGGAAATCAGTTTGAACCCTATTTGGACGGTGCAGCCTGCGGCTGCACCGTCGCTAGGAGGAAATCCCCTGCATGGAGGCTAAATCTGTCGTGTATCGGGTATTTCGGGGTGGAAATCAGTTTGAACCCTATTTGGACGGTGCAGCCTGCGGCTGCACCGTCGCTTAGGAGGAAATCCCCTGCATGGAGGCTAAATCTGTCGTGTATCGGGTATTTCGGGGTGGAAATCAGTTTGAACCCTATTTGGACGGTGCAGCCTGCGGCTGCACCGTCGCTTAGGAGGAAATCCCCTGCATGGAGGCTAAATCTGTCGTGTATCCGGGTATTTCGGGGTGGAAATCAGTTTGAACCCTATTTGGACGGTGCAGCCTGCGGCTGCTCGTCGCTTAGGAGGAAATCCCCTGCATGGAGGCTAAATCTGTCGTGTATCGGGTATTTCGGGGTGGAAATCAGTTTGAACCCTATTTGGACGGTGCAGCCTGCGGCTGCTCGTCGCTTAGGGAGGAAATCCCCTGCATGGAGGCTAAATCTGTCGTGTCTCGGGTATTTCGGGGGTGGAAATCAGTTTGAACCCTATTTGGACGGTGCAGCCTGCGGCTGCACCGTCGCTTAGGGGAGGAAATCCCCTGCATGGAGGCTAAATCTGTCGTGTATCGGGTATTTAGGGGATGGAAATCAGTTTGAACCCTATTTGGACGGTGCAGCCTGCGGCTGCACCATCGCTTAGGAGAAATCCCCTGCATGGAGGCTAAATCTGTCGTGTATCAGGTATTTCGGGGTGGAAATCAGTTTGAACCCTATTTGGACGGTGCAGCCTGCGGCTGCACCGTCGCTTAGGAGGAAATCCCCTGCATGGAGGCTAAATCTGTCGTGTATCGGGTATTTCGGGGTGGAAATCAGTTTGAACCCTATTTGGACGGTGCAGCCTGCGGCTGCACCGTCGCTAGGAGGAAATCCCCTGCATGGAGGCTAAATCTGTCGTGTATCAGGTATTTCGGGGTGGAAATCAGTTTGAACCCTATTTGGACGGTGCAGCCTGCGGCTGCACCGTCGCTTAGGAGGAAATCCCCTGCATGGAGGCTAAATCTGTCGTGTATCGGGTATTTCGGGGTGGAAATCAGTTTGAACCCTATTTGGACGGTGCAGCCTGCGGCTGCACTCGTCGCTAGGAGGAAATCCCCTGCATGGAGGCTAAATCTGTCGTGTCTCGGGTATTTCGGGGTGGAAATCAGTTTGAACCCTATTTGGACGGTGCAGCCTGCGGCTGCACCGTCGCTTAGGAGGAAATCCCCTGCATCGAGGCTAAATCTGTCGTGGATCGGGTATTTCGGGGTGGAAATCAGTTTGAACCCTATTTGGACGGTGCAGCCTGCGGCTGCCGTCGCTTAGGAGGAAATCCCTGCATGGAGGCTAAATCTGTCGTGTATCGGGTATTTCGGGGTGGAAATCAGTTTGAACCCTATTTGGACGGTGCAGCCTGCGGCTGCACCGTCGCTAGGAAATCCCCTGCATGGAGGCTAAATCTGTCGTGTATCGGGTATTTCGGGGTGGAAATCAGTTTGAACCCTATTTGGACGGTGCAGCCTGCGGCTGCCTCGTCGCTAGGAGGAAATCCCCTGCATGGAGGCTAAATCTGTCGTGTATCGGGTATTTCGGGGTGGAAATCAGTTTGAACCCTATTTGGACGGTGCAGCCTGCGGCTGCACCGTCGCTAGGAGGAAATCCCCTGCATGGAGGCTAAATCTGTCGTGTATCGGGTATTTCGGGGTGGAAATCAGTTTGAACCCTATTTGGACGGTGCAGCCTGCGGCTGCACCGTCGCTTAGGAGGAAATCCCCTGCATGGAGGCTAAATCTGTCGTGTATCGGGTATTTCGGGGTGGAAATCAGTTTGAACCCTATTTGGACGGTGCAGCCTGCGGCTGCCTCGTCGCTTAGGAGGAAATCCCCTGCATGGAGGCTAAATCTGTCGTGTATCGGGTATTTCGGGGTGGAAATCAGTTTGAACCCTATTTGGACGGTGCAGCCTGCGGCTGCCTCGTCGCTTAGGAGGAAATCCCCTGCATGGAGGCTAAATCTGTCGTGTATCCGGGTATTTCGGGGTGGAAATCAGTTTGAACCCTATTTGGACGGTGCAGCCTGCGGCTGCACTCGTCGCTAGGAGGAAATCCCCTGCATGGAGGCTAAATCTGTCGTGTATCGGGTATTTCGGGGGTGGAAATCAGTTTGAACCCTATTTGGACGGTGCAGCCTGCGGCTGCACTCGTCGCTTAGGAGGAAATCCCCTGCATGGAGGCTAAATCTGTCGTGTATCGGGTATTTCGGGGTGGAAATCAGTTTGAACCCTATTTGGACGGTGCAGCCTGCGGCTGCACTCGTCGCTAGGAGGAAATCCCCTGCATGGAGGCTAAATCTGTCGTGTATCGGGTATTTCGGGGTGGAAATCAGTTTGAACCCTATTTGGACGGTGCAGCCTGCGGCTGCTCGTCGCTTAGGAGGAAATCCCCTGCATGGAGGCTAAATCTGTCGTGTATCGGGTATTTCGGGGTGGAAATCAGTTTGAACCCTATTTGGACGGTGCAGCCTGCGGCTGCACCATCGCTTAGGGAGGAAATCCCCTGCATGGAGGCTAAATCTGTCGTGTCTCCGGGTATTTCGGGGGTGGAAATCAGTTTGAACCCTATTTGGACGGTGCAGCCTGTGGCTGCACCGTCGCTTAGCGGAGGAAATCCCCTGCATCGAGGCCAAATCCGTCGTGGATCGGGTATTTCGGGGTGGAAATCAATTTGAACCCTATTTGGACGGTGCAGCCTGCGGCTGCAAATCGCTAGGGAGAAATCCCTGCATGGAGGCTAAATCTGTCGTGTCTCGGGTATTTCGGGGGTGGAAATCAGTTTGAACCCTATTTGGACGGTGCAGCCTGCGGCTGCACCGTCGCTTAGGGGAGGAAATCCCCTGCATGGAGGCTAAATCTGTCGTGTATCGGGTATTTAGGGGATGGAAATCAGTTTGAACCCTATTTGGACGGTGCAGCCTGCGGCTGCAGTCGCTTAGGAGGAAATCCCCTGCATGGAGGCTAAATCTGTCGTGTATCGGGTATTTCGGGGTGGAAATCAGTTTGAACCCTATTTGGACGGTGCAGCCTGCGGCTGCACCGTCGCTAGGAGGAAATCGCCTGCATGGAGGCTAAATCTGTCGTGTATCGGGTATTTCGGGGGCGGAAATCAGTTTGAACCCTATTTGGACGGTGCAGCCTGCGGCTTCACCGTCGCTTAGGAGGAAATCCCCTGCATGGAGGCTAAATCTGTCGTGTATCGGGTATTTCGGGGTGGAAATCAGTTTGAACCCTATTTGGACGGTGCAGCCTGCGGCTGCACCATCGCTTGGGAGGAAATCCCCTGCATGGAGGCTAAATCTGTCGTGTCTCAGGTATTTCGGGGTGGAAATCAGTTTGAACCCTATTTGGACGGTGCAGCCTGCGGCTGCGTCGCTTAGGAGGAAATCCCCTGCATCGAGGCTAAATCTGTCGTGGATCGGGTATTTCGGGGTGGAAATCAATTTGAACCCTATTTGGACGGTGCAGCCTGCGGCTGCTCGTCGCTTAGGGAGAAATCCCCTGCATGGAGGCTAAATCTGTCGTGTATCGGGTATTTGGGGATGGAAATCAGTTTGAACCCTATTTGGACGGTGCAGCCTGCGGCTGCACCATCGCTTAGGAGGAAATCCCCTGCATGGAGGCTAAATCTGTCGTGTATCGGGTATTTCGGGGTGGAAATCAGTTTGAACCCTATTTGGACGGTGCAGCCTGCGGCTGCTAATCGCTAGGAGGAAATCGCCTGCATGGAGGCTAAATCTGTCGTGTATCGGGTATTTCGGGGTGGAAATCAGTTTGAACCCTATTTGGACGGTGCAGCCTGCGGCTGCACTCGTCGCTTAGGGAGGAAATCCCCTGCATGGAGGCTAAATCTGTCGTGTATCGGGTATTTCGGGGTGGAAATCAGTTTGAACCCTATTTGGACGGTGCAGCCTGCGGCTGCACCGTCGCTAGGAGGAAATCCCCTGCATGGAGGCTAAATCTGTCGTGTATCGGGTATTTCGGGGGTGGAAATCAGTTTGAACCCTATTTGGACGGTGCAGCCTGCGGCTGCTCATCGCTTAGGAGGAAATCCCTGCATGGAGGCTAAATCTGTCGTGTATCGGGTATTTCGGGGTGGAAATCAGTTTGAACCCTATTTGGACGGTGCAGCCTGCGGCTGCACCGTCGCTAGGAGAAATCCCCTGCATCGAGGCTAAATCTGTCGTGGATCGGGTATTTCGGGGTGGAAATCAGTTTGAACCCTATTTGGACGGTGCAGCCTGCGGCTGCTGCGTCGCTTAGGAGAAATCCCCTGCATGGAGGCTAAATCTGTCGTGTATCGGGTATTTCGGGGGTGGAAATCAGTTTGAACCCTATTTGGACGGTGCAGCCTGCGGCTGCACCATCGCTTAGGAGGAAATCCCCTGCATGGAGGCTAAATCTGTCGTGTATCGGGTATTTCGGGGTGGAAATCAGTTTGAACCCTATTTGGACGGTGCAGCCTGCGGCTGCACTCGTCGCTAGGAGAAATCCCTGCATGGAGGCTAAATCTGTCGTGTATCGGGTATTTCGGGGTGGAAATCAGTTTGAACCCTATTTGGACGGTGCAGCCTGCGGCTGCACGTCGCTGGGAGGAAATCCCCTGCATGGAGGCTAAATCTGTCGTGTATCGGGTATTTCGGGGTGGAAATCAGTTTGAACCCTATTTGGACGGTGCAGCCTGCGGCTGCCTCATCGCTTAGGAGGAAATCCCCTGCATGGAGGCTAAATCTGTCGTGTATCGGGTATTTCGGGGTGGAAATCAGTTTGAACCCTATTTGGACGGTGCAGCCTGCGGCTGCTGCGTCGCTTAGGAGGAAATCCCTGCATGGAGGCTAAATCTGTCGTGTCTCGGGTATTTCGGGGTGGAAATCAGTTTGAACCCTATTTGGACGGTGCAGCCTGCGGCTGCACTCGTCGCTAGGAGGAAATCCCCTGCATGGAGGCTAAATCTGTCGTGTATCGGGTATTTCGGGGTGGAAATCAGTTTGAACCCTATTTGGACGGTGCAGCCTGCGGCTGCACCGTCGCTTAGGAGGAAATCCCCTGCATGGAGGCTAAATCTGTCGTGTATCGGGTATTTCGGGGTGGAAATCAGTTTGAACCCTATTTGGACGGTGCAGCCTGCGGCTGCACCGTCGCTTAGGAGGAAATCCCCTGCATGGAGGCTAAATCTGTCGTGTATCGGGTATTTCGGGGGTGGAAATCAGTTTGAACCCTATTTGGACGGTGCAGCCTGCGGCTGCTCGTCGCTGGGGAGGAAATCCCCTGCATGGAGGCTAAATCTGTCGTGTATCGGGTATTTCGGGGTGGAAATCAGTTTGAACCCTATTTGGACAGTGCAGCCTGCGGCTGCACCGTCGCTTAGGAGGAAATCCCCTGCATGGAGGCTAAATCTGTCGTGTATCGGGTATTTCGGGGTGGAAATCAGTTTGAACCCTATTTGGACGGTGCAGCCTGCGGCTGCACTCGTCGCTAGGAGGAAATCCCCTGCATGGAGGCTAAATCTGTCGTGTATCGGGTATTTCGGGGGTGGAAATCAGTTTGAACCCTATTTGGACGGTGCAGCCTGCGGCTGCACTCGTCGCTGAGGAAATCCCCTGCATGGAGGCTAAATCTGTCGTGTATCGGGTATTTCGGGGGTGGAAATCAGTTTGAACCCTATTTGGACGGTGCAGCCTGCGGCTGCATCGTCGCTAGGAGAAATCCCCTGCATGGAGGCTAAATCTGTCGTGTATCGGGTATTTCGGGGTGGAAATCAGTTTGAACCCTATTTGGACGGTGCAGCCTGCGGCTGCACTCGTCGCTTAGGAGGAAATCCCCTGCATGGAGGCTAAATCTGTCGTGTATCGGGTATTTCGGGGGTGGAAATCAGTTTGAACCCTATTTGGACGGTGCAGCCTGCGGCTGCATCGTCGCTAGGAGGAAATCCCTGCATGGAGGCTAAATCTGTCGTGTATCGGGTATTTCGGGGTGGAAATCAGTTTGAACCCTATTTGGACGGTGCAGCCTGCGGCTGCACCGTCGCTAGGGAGGAAATCCCCTGCATGGAGGCTAAATCTGTCGTGTATCGGGTATTTCGGGGTGGAAATCAGTTTGAACCCTATTTGGACGGTGCAGCCTGCGGCTGCTGCGTCGCTTAGGGGAGGAAATCCCCTGCATGGAGGCTAAATCTGTCGTGTCTCGGGTATTTCGGGGGTGGAAATCAGTTTGAACCCTATTTGGACGGTGCAGCCTGCGGCTGCACCGTCGCTTAGGGGAGGAAATCCCCTGCATCGAGGCTAAATCTGTCGTGGATCGGGTATTTCGGGGGTGGAAATCAGTTTAAACCCTATTTGGACGGTGCAGCCTGCGGCTGCACCGTCGCTTAGGGGAAGAAATCCCCTGCATGGAGGCTAAATCTGTCGTGTATCGGGTATTTAGGGGATGGAAATCAGTTTGAACCCTATTTGGACGGTGCAGCCTGCGGCTGCACCGTCGCCTAGGGGAGGAAATCGCCTGCATGGAGGCTAAATCTGTCGTGTATCGGGTATTTAGGGGGTGAAAATCAGTTTGAACCCTATTTGGACGGTGCAGCCTGCGGCTGCTCGTCGCTTAGGAGGAAATCCCCTGCATGGAGGCTAAATCTGTCGTGTATCGGGTATTTCGGGGTGGAAATCAGTTTGAACCCTATTTGGACGGTGCAGCCTGCGGCTGCACTGCGTCGCTCAGGAGGAAATCCCCTGCATGGAGGCTAAATCTGTCGTGTATCGGGTATTTCGGGGTGGAAATCAGTTTGAACCCTATTTGGACGGTGCAGCCTGCGGCTGCTCGTCGCTAGGGAGGAAATCCCTGCATCGAGGCTAAATCTGTCGTGGATCGGGTATTTCGGGGTGGAAATCAGTTTGAACCCTATTTGGACGGTGCAGCCTGCGGCTGCACTCGTCGCTGAGGAAATCCCCTGCATGGAGGCTAAATCTGTCGTGTATCGGGTATTTCGGGGTGGAAATCAGTTTGAACCCTATTTGGACGGTGCAGCCTGCGGCTGCCATCGCTTAGGAGGAAATCCCTGCATGGAGGCTAAATCTGTCTCGGGTATTTCGGGGTGGAAATCAGTTTGAACCCTATTTGGACGGTGCAGCCTGCGGCTGCAAGTCGCTAGGAGAAATCCCCTGCATGGAGGCTAAATCTGTCGTGTATCGGGTATTTCGGGGTGGAAATCAGTTTGAACCCTATTTGGACGGTGCAGCCTGCGGCTGCACCGTCGCTTAGGAGGAAATCCCCTGCATGGAGGCTAAATCTGTCGTGTATCGGGTATTTCGGGGTGGAAATCAGTTTGAACCCTATTTGGACGGTGCAGCCTGCGGCTGCACTCGTCGCTAGGAGGAAATCCCCTGCATGGAGGCTAAATCTGTCGTGGATCGGGTATTTCGGGGTGGAAATCAGTTTGAACCCTATTTGGACGGTGCAGCCTGCGGCTGCACCGTCGCTAGGAGAAATCCCCTGCATGGAGGCTAAATCTGTCGTGTATCGGGTATTTCGGGGTGGAAATCAGTTTGAACCCTATTTGGACGGTGCAGCCTGCGGCTGCACCGTCGCTTGGGAGGAAATCCCCTGCATGGAGGCTAAATCTGTCGTGTATCGGGTATTTCGGGGTGGAAATCAGTTTGAACCCTATTTGGACAGTGCAGCCTGCGGCTGCACCGTCGCTTAGGAGGAAATCCCCTGCATGGAGGCTAAATCTGTCGTGTATCGGGTATTTCGGGGTGGAAATCAGTTTGAACCCTATTTGGACGGTGCAGCCTGCGGCTGCAAATCGCTGAGGAGGAAATCCCCTGCATGGAGGCTAAATCTGTCGTGTATCGGGTATTTCGGGGTGGAAATCAGTTTGAACCCTATTTGGACGGTGCAGCCTGCGGCTGCACCGTCGCTAGGAGAAATCCCCTGCATGGAGGCTAAATCTGTCGTGTATCCGGGTATTTCGGGGTGGAAATCAGTTTGAACCCTATTTGGACGGTGCAGCCTGCGGCTGCACTCGTCGCTTAGGAGGAAATCCCCTGCATGGAGGCTAAATCTGTCGTGTATCGGGTATTTCGGGGGTGGAAATCAGTTTGAACCCTATTTGGACGGTGCAGCCTGCGGCTGCACTCATCGCTAGGAGGAAATCCCCTGCATGGAGGCTAAATCTGTCGTGTATCGGGTATTTCGGGGTGGAAATCAGTTTGAACCCTATTTGGACGGTGCAGCCTGCGGCTACTCGTCGCTTAGGGAGAAATCCCCTGCATGGAGGCTAAATCTGTCGTGTATCGGGTATTTCGGGGTGGAAATCAGTTTGAACCCTATTTGGACGGTGCAGCCTGCGGCTGCACCGTCGCTTAGGAGGAAATCCCCTGCATGGAGGCTAAATCTGTCGTGTATCGGGTATTTCGGGGGTGGAAATCAGTTTGAACCCTATTTGGACGGTGCAGCCTGCGGCTGCACCGTCGCTTAGGAGGAAATCCCTGCATGGAGGCTAAATCTGTCGTGTATCGGGTATTTCGGGGTGGAAATCAGTTTGAACCCTATTTGGACGGTGCAGCCTGCGGCTGCTCGTCGCTAGGAGGAAATCCCCTGCATGGAGGCTAAATCTGTCGTGTATCGGGTATTTCGGGGTGGAAATCAGTTTGAACCCTATTTGGACGGTGCAGCCTGCGGCTGCACTCGTCGCTTAGGAGGAAATCCCCTGCATGGAGGCTAAATCTGTCGTGTATCGGGTATTTCGGGGTGGAAATCAGTTTGAACCCTATTTGGACGGTGCAGCCTGCGGCTGCACCGTCGCTTAGGAGGAAATCCCCTGCATGGAGGCTAAATCTGTCGTGTATCGGGTATTTCGGGGTGGAAATCAGTTTGAACCCTATTTGGACGGTGCAGCCTGCGGCTGCACTCGTCGCTTAGGAGGAAATCCCCTGCATGGAGGCTAAATCTGTCGTGTCTCGGGTATTTCGGGGTGGAAATCAGTTTGAACCCTATTTGGACGGTGCAGCCTGCGGCTGCAAATCGCTGGGAGGAAATCCCCTGCATGGAGGCTAAATCTGTCGTGTATCGGGTATTTCGGGGTGGAAATCAGTTTGAACCCTATTTGGACGGTGCAGCCTGCGGCTGCACCGTCGCTAGGAGGAAATCCCTGCATGGAGGCTAAATCTGTCGTGTATCGGGTATTTCGGGGATGGAAATCAGTTTGAACCCTATTTGGACGGTGCAGCCTGCGGCTGCACCGTCGCTGGGAGGAAATCCCCTGCATGGAGGCTAAATCTGTCGTGTATCGGGTATTTCGGGGGTGGAAATCAGTTTGAACCCTATTTGGACGGTGCAGCCTGCGGCTGCACCGTCGCTAGGAGGAAATCCCCTGCATGGAGGCTAAATCTGTCGTGGATCGGGTATTTCGGGGTGGAAATCAGTTTGAACCCTATTTGGACGGTGCAGCCTGCGGCTGCACCGTCGCTTAGGAGAAATCCCCTGCATGGAGGCTAAATCTGTCGTGTATCGGGTATTTCGGGGTGGAAATCAGTTTGAACCCTATTTGGACGGTGCAGCCTGCGGCTGCACTGTCGCTTAGGAGGAAATCCCCTGCATGGAGGCTAAATCTGTCGTGTATCGGGTATTTCGGGGTGGAAATCAGTTTGAACCCTATTTGGACGGTGCAGCCTGCGGCTGCACCGTCGCTTAGGAGGAAATCCCCTGCATGGAGGCTAAATCTGTCGTGTATCGGGTATTTCGGGGTGGAAATCAGTTTGAACCCTATTTGGACGGTGCAGCCTGCGGCTGCTCGTCGCTTAGGAGGAAATCCCCTGCATGGAGGCTAAATCTGTCGTGTATCGGGTATTTCGGGGTGGAAATCAGTTTGAACCCTATTTGGACGGTGCAGCCTGCGGCTGCACCGTCGCTTAGGGGAGGAAATCCCCTGCATGGAGGCTAAATCTGTCGTGTATCGGGTATTTCGGGGGGGGAAATCAGTTTGAACCCTATTTGGACGGGGCAGCCTGCGGCTGCATCGTCGCTTAGGTGAGGAAGTCTCCTGCATGGAGGCTAAATCTGTCGTGTATCGGGTATTTCGGGGTGGAAATCAGTTTGAACCCTATTTGGACGGTGCAGCCTGCGGCTGCATCGTCGCTAGGAGGAAATCCCCTGCATGGAGGCTAAATCTGTCGTGGATCGGGTATTTCGGGGTGGAAATCAGTTTGAACCCTATTTGGACGGTGCAGCCTGCGGCTGCACCGTCGCTAGGAGAAATCCCCTGCATGGAGGCTAAATCTGTCGTGTATCGGGTATTTCGGGGTGGAAATCAGTTTGAACCCTATTTGGACGGTGCAGCCTGCGGCTGCACCGTCGCTTAGGAGGAAATCCCCTGCATGGAGGCTAAATCTGTCGTGTATCGGGTATTTCGGGGTGGAAATCAGTTTGAACCCTATTTGGACGGTGCAGCCTGCGGCTGCACCGTCGCTTAGGAGGAAATCCCCTGCATGGAGGCTAAATCTGTCGTGTATCGGGTATTTCGGGGGTGGAAATCAGTTTGAACCCTATTTGGACGGTGCAGCCTGCGGCTGCACTCGTCGCTTAGGAGAAATCCCCTGCATGGAGGCTAAATCTGTCGTGTATCGGGTATTTCGGGGGTGGAAATCAGTTTGAACCCTATTTGGACGGTGCAGCCTGCGGCTGCACCGTCGCTTAGGAGGAAATCCCCTGCATGGAGGCTAAATCTGTCGTGTATCGGGTATTTCGGGGTGGAAATCAGTTTGAACCCTATTTGGACGGTGCAGCCTGCGGCTGCACTCGTCGCTTAGGAGAAATCCCCTGCGTGGAGGCTAAATCTGTCGTGTATCGGGTATTTCGGGGTGGAAATCAGTTTGAACCCTATTTGGACGGTGCAGCCTGCGGCTGCACCGTCGCTAGGAGGAAATCCCCTGCATGGAGGCTAAATCTGTCGTGTATCGGGTATTTCGGGGTGGAAATCAGTTTGAACCCTATTTGGACGGTGCAGCCTGCGGCTGCACCGTCGCTAGGAGGAAATCCCCTGCATGGAGGCTAAATCTGTCGTGTATCGGGTATTTCGGGGTGGAAATCAGTTTGAACCCTATTTGGACGGTGCAGCCTGCGGCTGCTCACTCGCTAGGAGGAAATCCCTGCATGGAGGCTAAATCTGTCGTGTATCGGGTATTTCGGGGTGGAAATCAGTTTGAACCCTATTTGGACGGTGCAGCCTGCGGCTGCACCGTCGCTTAGGAGGAAATCCCTGCATCGAGGCTAAATCTGTCGTGGATCGGGTATTTCGGGGTGGAAATCAGTTTGAACCCTATTTGGACGGTGCAGCCTGCGGCTGCACCGTCGCTTAGGAGGAAATCCCCTGCATGGAGGCTAAATCTGTCGTGTATCGGGTATTTCGGGGTGGAAATCAGTTTGAACCCTATTTGGACGGTGCAGCCTGCGGCTGCACCGTCGCTTAGGAGGAAATCCCCTGCATGGAGGCTAAATCTGTCGTGTATCGGGTATTTCGGGGTGGAAATCAGTTTGAACCCTATTTGGACGGTGCAGCCTGCGGCTGCACCGTCGCTAGGAGGAAATCCCCTGCATGGAGGCTAAATCTGTCGTGTATCGGGTATTTCGGGGTGGAAATCAGTTTGAACCCTATTTGGACGGTGCAGCCTGCGGCTGCACCGTCGCTTAGGAGGAAATCCCCTGCATGGAGGCTAAATCTGTCGTGTATCGGGTATTTCGGGGTGGAAATCAGTTTGAACCCTATTTGGACGGTGCAGCCTGCGGCTGCACTGTCGCTTAGGAGGAAATCCCCTGCATGGAGGCTAAATCTGTCGTGTATCGGGTATTTCGGGGTGGAAATCAGTTTGAACCCTATTTGGACGGTGCAGCCTGCGGCTGCAAGTCGCTAGGAGAAATCCCCTGCATGGAGGCTAAATCTGTCGTGTATCGGGTATTTCGGGGTGGAAATCAGTTTGAACCCTATTTGGACGGTGCAGCCTGCGGCTGCACTGGTCGCTTAGGGAGGAAATCCCCTGCATGGAGGCTAAATCTGTCGTGTATCGGGTATTTCGGGGGTGGAAATCAGTTTGAACCCTATTTGGACGGTGCAGCCTGCGGCTGCCTGCGTCGCTAGGAGGAAATCCCTGCATGGAGGCTAAATCTGTCGTGTATCGGGTATTTCGGGGTGGAAATCAGTTTGAACCCTATTTGGACGGTGCAGCCTGCGGCTGCACCATCGCTGGGAGGAAATCCCCTGCATGGAGGCTAAATCTGTCGTGTATCGGGTATTTCGGGGTGGAAATCAGTTTGAACCCTATTTGGACGGTGCAGCCTGCGGCTGCACCATCGCTAGGAGGAAATCCCCTGCATGGAGGCTAAATCTGTCGTGTCTCGGGTATTTCGGGGGTGGAAATCAGTTTGAACCCTATATGGACGGCGCAGCCTGCGGCTGCAGCGTCGCTTAGGGGAGGAAATCCCCTGCATCGAGGCTAAATCTGTCGTGGATCGGGTATTTCGGGGGTGAAAATCAGCTTGCACCCTACTTGGACGGTGCAGCCTGCGGCTGCACCATCGCTTAGGAGGAAATCCCTGCATGGAGGCTAAATCTGTCGTGTATCGGGTATTTCGGGGTGGAAATCAGTTTGAACCCTATTTGGACGGTGCAGCCTGCGGCTGCATCGTCGCTCAGGAGGAAATCCCCTGCATGGAGGCTAAATCTGTCGTGTATCAGGTATTTCGGGGTGGAAATCAGTTTGAACCCTATTTGGACGGTGCAGCCTGCGGCTGCTCGTCGCTTAGGAGGAAATCCCCTGCATGGAGGCTAAATCTGTCGTGTATCGGGTATTTCGGGGTGGAAATCAGTTTGAACCCTATTTGGACGGTGCAGCCTGCGGCTGCACTCGTCGCTTAGGAGAAATCCCCTGCATGGAGGCTAAATCTGTCGTGTATCGGGTATTTCGGGGGTGGAAATCAGTTTGAACCCTATTTGGACGGTGCAGCCTGCGGCTGCACCGTCGCTGGGAGAAATCCCTGCATGGAGGCTAAATCTGTCGTGTATCGGGTATTTCGGGGGGGGGGTAAATCAGTTTGAACCCTATTTGGACGGTGCAGCCTGCGGCTGCATCGTCGCTTAGGGGAGGAAATCCCCTGCATGGAGGCTAAATCTGTCGTGTATCGGGTATTTCGGGGGTGGAAATCAGTTTGAACCCTATTTGGACGGTGCAGCCTGCGGCTGCATCGTCGCTAGAGAGGAAATCCCCTGCATGGAGGCTAAATCTGTCGTGTATCGGGTATTTCGGGGTGGAAATCAGTTTGAACCCTATTTGGACGGTGCAGCCTGCGGCTGCAAATCGCTTAGGGAAGGAAATCCCCTGCATGGAAGCTAAATCTGTCGTGTATCGGGTATTTCGGGGGTGGAAATCAGTTTGAACCCTATTTGGACGGTGCAGCCTGCGGCTGCACCGTCGCTTACGGGAGGAAATCCCCTGCATGGAGGCTAAATCTGTCGTGTATCGGGTATTTCGGGGTGGAAATCAGTTTGAACCCTATTTGGACGGTGCAGCCTGCGGCTGCACCGTCGCTTAGGGAGAAATCCCCTGCATGGAGGCTAAATCTGTCGTGTATCGGGTATTTCGGGGTGGAAATCAGTTTGAACCCTATTTGGACGGTGCAGCCTGCGGCTGCACCGTCGCTTAGGAGGAAATTCACTGCATGGAGGCTAAATCTGTCGTGTATCGGGTATTTCGGGGGTGGAAATCAGTTTGAACCCTATTTGGACGGTGCAGCCTGCGGGGAGGAAATCCCCTGCATGGAGGCTAAATCTGTCGTGTATCGGGTATTTCGGGGTGGAAATCAGTTTGAACCCTATTTGGACGGTGCAGCCTGCGGCTGCATCGTCGCTTAGGGGAAGAAATCCCCTGCATGGAGGCTAAATCTGTCGTGTATCGGGTATTTCGGAGGTGGAAATCAGTTTGAACCCTATTTGGACGGTGCAGCCTGCGGCTGCACCGTCGCTTAGGGGAGGAAATCTCCTGCGTGGAGGCTAAATCTGTCGTGTATCGGGTATTTCGGGGGGGTAAATCAGTTTGAACCCTATTTGGACGGTGCAGCCTGGGGCTGCATCGTCGCTTAGGGAAGGAAATCCCCTGCATGGAGGCTAAATCTGTCGTGTATCGGGTATTTCGGGGTGGAAATCAGTTTGAACCCTATTTGGACGGTGCAGCCTGCGGCTGCACCGTCAGCTGGGAGGAAATCCCCTGCATGGAGGCTAAATCTGTCGTGTATCGGGTATTTCGGGGTGGAAATCAGTTTGAACCCTATTTGGACGGTGCAGCCTGCGGCTGCTCGTCGCTTAGGAGGAAATCCCCTGCATGGAGGCTAAATCTGTCGTGTATCGGGTATTTCGGGGTGGAAATCAGTTTGAACCCTATTTGGACGGTGCAGCCTGCGGCTGCACCGTCGCTTAGGAGAAATCCCCTGCATGGAGGCTAAATCTGTCGTGTATCGGGTATTTCGGGGTGGAAATCAGTTTGAACCCTATTTGGACGGTGCAGCCTGCGGCTGCTCGTCGCTTAGGAGGAAATCCCTGCATGGAGGCTAAATCTGTCGTGTATCGGGTATTTCGGGGTGGAAATCAGTTTGAACCCTATTTGGACGGTGCAGCCTGCGGCTGCACCGTCGCTGGGGAGGAAATCCCCTGCATGGAGGCTAAATCTGTCGTGTATCCGGGTATTTCGGGGTGGAAATCAGTTTGAACCCTATTTGGACGGTGCAGCCTGCGGCTGCAAATCGCTAGGAGAAATCCCCTGCATGGAGGCTAAATCTGTCGTGTATCGGGTATTTCGGGGTGGAAATCAGTTTGAACCCTATTTGGACGGTGCAGCCTGCGGCTGCTCGTCGCTAGGAGGAAATCCCCTGCATGGAGGCTAAATCTGTCGTGTATCGGGTATTTCGGGGTGGAAATCAGTTTGAACCCTATTTGGACGGTGCAGCCTGCGGCTGCACCGTCGCTTAGGGAGGAAATCCCCTGCATGGAGGCTAAATCTGTCGTGTATCGGGTATTTCGGGGTGGAAATCAGTTTGAACCCTATTTGGACGGTGCAGCCTGCGGCTGCACCGTCGCTTAGGAGGAAATCGCCTGCATGGAGGCTAAATCTGTCGTGTATCCGGGTATTTCGGGGTGGAAATCAGTTTGAACCCTATTTGGACGGTGCAGCCTGCGGCTGCATCGTCGCTTAGGAGGAAATCCCCTGCATGGAGGCTAAATCTGTCGTGTATCCGGGTATTTCGGGGTGGAAATCAGTTTGAACCCTATTTGGACGGTGCAGCCTGCGGCTGCAACATCGCTTAGGAGGAAATCCCCTGCATGGAGGCTAAATCTGTCGTGTATCGGGTATTTCGGGGTGGAAATCAGTTTGAACCCTATTTGGACGGTGCAGCCTGCGGCTGCAATCGCTTAGAGAGGAAATCCCCTGCATCGAGGCTAAATCTGTCGTGGATCGGGTATTTCGGGGTGGAAATCAGTTTGAACCCTATTTGGACGGTGCAGCCTGCGGCTGCCTCGTCGCTAGGAGGAAATCCCCTGCATGGAGGCTAAATCTGTCGTGTATCGGGTATTTCGGGGTGGAAATCAGTTTGAACCCTATTTGGACGGTGCAGCCTGCGGCTGCACTCGTCGCTAGGGAGGAAATCCCCTGCATGGAGGCTAAATCTGTCGTGTATCGGGTATTTAGGGGATGGAAATCAGTTTGAACCCTATTTGGACGGTGCAGCCTGCGGCTGCACCATCGCTTAGGGGAGGAAATCCCCTGCATGGAGGCTAAATCTGTCTCGGGTATTTCGGGGGTGGAAATCAATTTGAACCCTATTTGGACGGTGCAGCCTGCGGCTGCACCGTCGCTTAGGGGAGGAAATCCCCTGCATGGAGGCTAAATCTGTCGTGTCTCGGGTATTTCGGGGGTGGAAATCAGTTTGAACCCTATTTGGACGGTGCAGCCTGCGGCTGCACCGTCGCTTAGGGGAGGAAATCCCCTGCATCGAGGCTAAATCTGTCGTGGATCGGGTATTTCGGGGGTGGAAATCAGTTTAAACCCTATTTGGACGGTGCAGCCTGCGGCTGCACCGTCGCTTAGGAGAAATCCCCTGCATGGAGGCTAAATCTGTCGTGTATCGGGTATTTCGGGGGTGGAAATCAGTTTGAACCCTATTTGGACGGTGCAGCCTGCGGCTGCACTCATCGCTTAGGAGGAAATCCCCTGCATGGAGGCTAAATCTGTCTCGGGTATTTCGGGGTGGAAATCAGTTTGAACCCTATTTGGACGGTGCAGCCTGCGGCTGCACTCGTCGCTAGGAGGAAATCCCTGCATGGAGGCTAAATCTGTCGTGTATCGGGTATTTCGGGGGTGGAAATCAGTTTGAACCCTATTTGGACGGTGCAGCCTGCGGCTGCACCGTCGCTAGGAGAAATCCCCTGCATGGAGGCTAAATCTGTCGTGTATCGGGTATTTCGGGGTGGAAATCAGTTTGAACCCTATTTGGACGGTGCAGCCTGCGGCTGCACCGTCGCTTAGGAGGAAATCCCTGCATGGAGGCTAAATCTGTCGTGTATCCGGGTATTTCGGGGTGGAAATCAGTTTGAACCCTATTTGGACGGTGCAGCCTGCGGCTGCACTCGTCGCTTAGGAGGAAATCCCCTGCATGGAGGCTAAATCTGTCGTGTATCGGGTATTTCGGGGTGGAAATCAGTTTGAACCCTATTTGGACGGTGCAGCCTGCGGCTGCACTCGTCGCTAGGAGGAAATCCCCTGCATGGAGGCTAAATCTGTCGTGTATCGGGTATTTCGGGGTGGAAATCAGTTTGAACCCTATTTGGACGGTGCAGCCTGCGGCTGCACCGTCGCTTAGGAGGAAATCCCCTGCATGGAGGCTAAATCTGTCGTGTATCGGGTATTTCGGGGTGGAAATCCAGTTTGAACCCTATTTGGACGGTGCAGCCTGCGGCTGCTGCGTCGCTTAGGAGGAAATCCCCTGCATGGAGGCTAAATCTGTCGTGTATCGGGTATTTCGGGGTGGAAATCAGTTTGAACCCTATTTGGACGGTGCAGCCTGCGGCTGCACCGTCGCTTAGGAGGAAATCCCCTGCATGGAGGCTAAATCTGTCGTGTATCGGGTATTTCGGGGTGGAAATCAGTTTGAACCCTATTTGGACGGTGCAGCCTGCGGCTGCACTCGTCGCTTAGGAGGAAATCCCCTGCATGGAGGCTAAATCTGTCGTGTATCGGGTATTTCGGGGTGGAAATCAGTTTGAACCCTATTTGGACGGTGCAGCCTGCGGCTGCACCGTCGCTTAGGAGAAATCCCTGCATGGAGGCTAAATCTGTCGTGTATCGGGTATTTCGGGGTGGAAATCAGTTTGAACCCTATTTGGACGGTGCAGCCTGCGGCTGCACTCGTCGCTTAGGAGGAAATCCCCTGCATGGAGGCTAAATCTGTCGTGTATCGGGTATTTCGGGGTGGAAATCAGTTTGAACCCTATTTGGACGGTGCAGCCTGCGGCTGCAAATCGCTTAGGAGGAAATCCCCTGCATGGAGGCTAAATCTGTCGTGTATCGGGTATTTCGGGGGTGGAAATCAGTTTGAACCCTATTTGGACGGTGCAGCCTGCGGCTGCACCGTCGCTAGGAGAAATCCCCTGCATGGAGGCTAAATCTGTCGTGTATCGGGTATTTCGGGGTGGAAATCAGTTTGAACCCTATTTGGACGGTGCAGCCTGCGGCTGCACTCGTCGCTTAGGAGGAAATCCCCTGCATGGAGGCTAAATCTGTCGTGTATCGGGTATTTCGGGGTGGAAATCAGTTTGAACCCTATTTGGACGGTGCAGCCTGCGGCTGCATCGCTTAGGAGGAAATCCCCTGCATGGAGGCTAAATCTGTCGTGTATCGGGTATTTCGGGGTGGAAATCAGTTTGAACCCTATTTGGACGGTGCAGCCTGCGGCTGCACTCGTCGCTAGGAGGAAATCCCCTGCATCGAGGCTAAATCTGTCGTGGATCGGGTATTTCGGGGTGGAAATCAGTTTGAACCCTATTTGGACGGTGCAGCCTGCGGGGAGGAAATCCCCTGCATGGAGGCTAAATCTGTCGTGTATCGGGTATTTCGGGGGTGGAAATCAGTTTGAACCCTATTTGGACGGTGCAGCCTGCGGGGAGGAAATTCCCTGCATGGAGGCTAAATCTGTCGTGTATCGGGTATTTCGGGGGTGGAAATCAGTTTGAACCCTATTTGGACGGTGCAGCCTGCGGGGAGGAAATTCCCTGCATGGAGGCTAAATCTGTCGTGTATCGGGTATTTCGGGGTGGAAATCAGTTTGAACCCTATTTGGACGGTGCAGCCTGCGGCTGCACCGTCGCTTAGGAGGAAATCCCCTGC
Organism: Aplectana chamaeleonis; assembly: GCA_029168955.1. Lineage (NCBI taxonomy): Eukaryota > Metazoa > Nematoda > Chromadorea > Rhabditida > Cosmocercidae > Aplectana > Aplectana chamaeleonis. The sequence continues at coordinate 30,024 of JAPDOI010000441.1, forward strand.
ATGGAGGCTAAATCTGTCGTGTATCGGGTATTTTGGGGGTGGAAATCAGTTTGATCCCTATTGGGACGGTGCAGCATGCGGCTGCACCCTCGCTTAGGGGAGGAAATCCCCTGCATGGAGGCTAAATCTGTCGTGTATCGGGTATTTTGGGGGTGGAAATCAGTTTGAACCCTATTTGGACGGTGCAGCCTGCGGCTGCACCGTCGCTAGGAAATCCCTGCATGGAGGCTAAATCTGTCGTGTATCAGGTATTTCGGGGTGGAAATCAGTTTGAACCCTATTTGGACGGTGCAGCCTGCGGCTGCACCGTCGCTAGGAGAAATCCCCTGCATGGAGGCTAAATCTGTCGTGTATCGGGTATTTCGGGGTGGAAATCAGTTTGAACCCTATTTGGACGGTGCAGCCTGCGGCTGCACCGTCGCTCAGGAGAAATCCCCTGCATGGAGGCTAAATCTGTCGTGTATCGGGTATTTCGGGGTGGAAATCAGTTTGAACCCTATTTGGACGGTGCAGCCTGCGGCTGCACCGTCGCTTAGGAGAAATCGCGTGCATGGAGGCTAAATCTGTCGTGTATCGGGTATTTCGGGGGTGGAAATCAGTTTGAACCCTATTTGGACGGTGCAGCCTGCGGCTGCATCGTCGCTTAGGGGAGGAAATCCCCTGCATGGAGGCTAAATCTGTCGTGTATCGGGTATTTCGGGGGGGGTAAATCAGTTTGAACCCTATTTGGACGGTGCAGCCTGCGGCTGCATCGTCGCTTAGGGGAGGAAATCCCCTGCATGGAGGCTAAATCTGTCGTGTATCGGGTATTTCGGGGGTGGAAATCAGTTTGAACCCTATTTGGACGGTGCAGCCTGCGGCTGCATCGTCGCTAGGAGGAAATCCCCTGCATCGAGGCTAAATCTGTCGTGGATCAGGTATTTCGGGGTGGAAATCAATTTGAACCCTATTTGGACGGTGCAGCCTGCGGCTGCACTCGTCGCTAGGAGGAAATCCCCTGCATGGAGGCTAAATCTGTCGTGTATCAGGTATTTCGGGGTGGAAATCAGTTTGAACCCTATTTGGACGGTGCAGCCTGCGGCTGCACCATCGCTTAGGAGGAAATCCCTGCATGGAGGCTAAATCTGTCGTGTATCGGGTATTTCGGGGTGGAAATCAGTTTGAACCCTATTTGGACGGTGCAGCCTGCGGCTGCACCGTCGCTAGGAGGAAATCCCCTGCATGGAGGCTAAATCTGTCGTGTATCGGGTATTTCGGGGTGGAAATCAGTTTGAACCCTATTTGGACGGTGCAGCCTGCGGCTGCACCGTCGCTTAGGAGGAAATCCTGCATGGAGGCTAAATCTGTCGTGTATCGGGTATTTCGGGGGTGGAAATCAGTTTGAACCCTATTTGGACGGTGCAGCCTGCGGCTGCACCGTCGCTTAGGGGAGGAAATCCCCTGCATGGAGGCTAAATCTGTCGTGTATCGGGTATTTCGGGGGTGGGAATCAGTTTGGACCCTATTTGGACGGTGCAGCCTGCGGCTGCACCGTCGCTGGGAGGAAATCCCCTGCATGGAGGCTAAATCTGTCGTGTATCAGGGTATTTCGGGGTGGAAATCAGTTTGAACCCTATTTGGACGGTGCAGCCTGCGGCTGCCCCGTCGCTTAGTGGAGGAAATCCCCTGCGTGGAGGCTAAATCTATCGTGTATCCGGTATTTCGGGGGTGGAAATCAGATTGAACCCTATTTGGACGGTGCAGCCTGCGGCTGCACTCGTCGCTAGGAGGAAATCCCCTGCATGGAGGCTAAATCTGTCGTGTATCGGGTATTTCGGGGTGAAAATCAGTTTGAACCCTATTTGGACGGTGCAGCCTGCGGCTGCACCATCGCTTAGGAGGAAATCCCCTGCATGGAGGCTAAATCTGTCGTGTATCGGGTATTTCGGGGTGGAAATCAGTTTGAACCCTATTTGGACGGTGCAGCCTGCGGCTGCTCGTCGCTAGGAAATCCCCTGCATGGAGGCTAAATCTGTCGTGTATCGGGTATTTCGGGGTGGAAATCAGTTTGAACCCTATTTGGACGGTGCAGCCTGCGGCTGCACCGTCGCTAGGAGGAAATCCCTGCATGGAGGCTAAATCTGTCGTGTATCCATGGGTGATTTCGGGGTGGAAATCAGTTTGAACCCTATTTGGACAGTGCAGCCTGCGGCTGCACCATCGCTAGGAGGAAATCCCCTGCATGGAGGCTAAATCTGTCGTGTATCGGGTATTTCGGGGTGGAAATCAGTTTGAACCCTATTTGGACGGTGCAGCCTGCGGCTGCACCGTCGCTAGGAGAAATCCCCTGCATGGAGGCTAAATCTGTCGTGTATCGGGTATTTCGGGGTGGAAATCAGTTTGAACCCTATTTGGACGGTGCAGCCTGCGGCTGCACCGTCGCTTAGGAGGAAATCCCCTGCATGGAGGCTAAATCTGTCGTGTATCGGGTATTTCGGGGTGGAAATCAGTTTGAACCCTATTTGGACGGTGCAGCCTGCGGCTGCACCGTCGCTTAGGAGGAAATCCCCTGCATGGAGGCTAAATCTGTCGTGTATCGGGTATTTCGGGGTGGAAATCAGTTTGAACCCTATTTGGACGGTGCAGCCTGCGGCTGCACCGTCGCTTAGGGAGGAAATCCCTGCATGGAGGCTAAATCTGTCGTGTATCGGGTATTTCGGGGTGGAAATCAGTTTGAACCCTATTTGGACGGTGCAGCCTGCGGCTGCTCGTCGCTTAGGAGGAAATCCCCTGCATGGAGGCTAAATCTGTCGTGTATCGGGTATTTCGGGGTGGAAATCAGTTTGAACCCTATTTGGACGGTGCAGCCTGCGGCTGCACCGTCGCTAGGAGGAAATCCCCTGCATGGAGGCTAAATCTGTCGTGTATCGGGTATTTCGGGGTGGAAATCAGTTTGAACCCTATTTGGACGGTGCAGCCTGCGGCTGCTGCAAATCGCTCAAGAGGAGAAATCCCCTGCATGGAGGCTAAATCTGTCGTGTATCGGGTATTTCGGGGTGGAAATCAGTTTGAACCCTATTTGGACGGTGCAGCCTGCGGCTGCACTCGTCGCTAGGAGGAAATCCCCTGCATGGAGGCTAAATCTGTCGTGTATCGGGTATTTCGGGGATGGAAATCAGTTTGAACCCTATTTGGACGGTGCAGCCTGCGGCTGCACTCGTCGCTGAGGAAATCCCCTGCATGGAGGCTAAATCTGTCGTGTATCGGGTATTTCGGGGGTGGAAATCAGTTTGAACCCTATTTGGACGGTGCAGCCTGCGGCTGCACCGTCGCCTAGGAGGAAATCCCCTGCATGGAGGCTAAATCTGTCGTGTATCGGGTATTTCGGGGTGGAAATCAGTTTGAACCCTATTTGGACGGTGCAGCCTGCGGCTGCACCGTCGCTTAGGAGGAAATCCCCTGCGTGGAGGCTAAATCTGTCGTGTATCGGGTATTTCGGGGTGGAAATCAGTTTGAACCCTATTTGGACGGTGCAGCCTGCGGCTGCAAATCGCTTAGGGAGGAAATCCCCTGCATGGAGGCTAAATCTGTCGTGTATCGGGTATTTCGGGGGTGGAAATCAGTTTGAACCCTATTTGGACGGTGCAGCCTGCGGCTGCACCGTCGCTTAGGAGGAAATCCCTGCATGGAGGCTAAATCTGTCGTGTATCGGGTATTTCGGGGTGGAAATCAGTTTGAACCCTATTTGGACGGTGCAGCCTGCGGCTGCACCGTCGCTTAGGAGGAAATCCCCTGCATGGAGGCTAAATCTGTCGTGTATCGGGTATTTCGGGGTGGAAATCAGTTTGAACCCTATTTGGACGGTGCAGCCTGCGGCTGCACTCGTCGCTTAGGAGGAAATCCCCTGCATGGAGGCTAAATCTGTCGTGTATCGGGTATTTCGGGGTGGAAATCAGTTTGAACCCTATTTGGACGGTGCAGCCTGCGGCTGCACCGTCGCTGAGGAAATCCCCTGCATGGAGGCTAAATCTGTCGTGTATCGGGTATTTCGGGGTGGAAATCAGTTTGAACCCTATTTGGACGGTGCAGCCTGCGGCTGCTCATCGCTAGGAGGAAATCCCCTGCATGGAGCTAAATCTGTCGTGTATCGGGTATTTCGGGGTGGAAATCAGTTTGAACCCTATTTGGACGGTGCAGCCTGCGGCTGCACTCGTCGCTTAGGAGGAAATCCCCTGCATGGAGGCTAAATCTGTCGTGTATCAGGTATTTCGGGGTGGAAATCAGTTTGAACCCTATTTGGACGGTGCAGCCTGCGGCTGCACCGTCGCTTAGGAGGAAATCCCCTGCATGGAGGCTAAATCTGTCGTGTATCGGGTATTTCGGGGTGGAAATCAGTTTGAACCCTATTTGGACGGTGCAGCCTGCGGCTGCACCGTCGCTTAGGAGGAAATCCCTGCATGGAGGCTAAATCTGTCGTGTATCGGGTATTTCGGGGTGGAAATCAGTTTGAACCCTATTTGGACGGTGCAGCCTGCGGCTGCAAATCGCTTAGGAGGAAATCCCCTGCATGGAGGCTAAATCTGTCGTGTATCGGGTATTTCGGGGGTGGAAATCAGTTTGAACCCTATTTGGACGGTGCAGCCTGCGGCTGCACCGTCGCTAGGAGGAAATCCCCTGCATGGAGGCTAAATCTGTCGTGTATCGGGTATTTCGGGGTGGAAATCAGTTTGAACCCTATTTGGACGGTGCAGCCTGCGGCTGCACCGTCGCTTAGGAGGAAATCCCTGCATGGAGGCTAAATCTGTCGTGTATCGGGTATTTCGGGGTGGAAATCAGTTTGAACCCTATTTGGACGGTGCAGCCTGCGGCTGCTCATCGCTTAGGAGGAAATCCCCTGCATGGAGGCTAAATCTGTCGTGTCTCGGGTATTTCGGGGTGGAAATCAGTTTGAACCCTATTTGGACGGTGCAGCCTGCGGCTGCACCGTCGCTTAGGAGGAAATCCCCTGCATGGAGGCTAAATCTGTCGTGTATCGGGTATTTCGGGGTGGAAATCAGTTTGAACCCTATTTGGACGGTGCAGCCTGCGGCTGCACCATCGCTGGGAGGAAATCGCCTGCATGGAGGCTAAATCTGTCGTGTATCGGGTATTTCGGGGGTGGAAATCAGTTTGAACCCTATTTGGACGGTGCAGCCTGCGGCTGCACCGTCGCTTAGGGGAGGAAATCCCCTGCATCGAGGCTAAATCTGTCGTGGATCGGGTATTTCGGGGGTGGAAATCAATTTGAACCCTATTTGGACGGTGCAGCCTGCGGCTGCACCGTCGCTTAGGGGAGGAAATCCCCTGCATGGAGGCTAAATCTGTCGTGTATCGGGTATTTAGGGGATGGAAATCAGTTTGAACCCTATTTGGACGGTGCAGCCTGCGGCTGCACCATCGCTTAGGGGAGGAAATCCCCTGCATGGAGGCTAAATCTGTCTCGGGTATTTCGGGGGTGGAAATCAGTTTGAACCCTATTTGGACGGTGCAGCCTGCGGCTGCACCGTCGCCTAGGGGAGGAAATCGCCTGCATGGAGGCTAAATCTGTCGTGTATCGGGTATTTCGGGGGTGAAAATCAGTTTGAACCCTATTTGGACGGTGCAGCCTGCGGCTGCACCGTCGCTTAGGGGAGGAAATCCCCTGCGTGGAGGCTAAATCTGTCGTGTATCGGGTATTTCTGGGTGGAAATCAGTCTGAACCCTATTTGGACGGTGCAGCCTGCGGCTGCACCGTCGCTCAGGGAGGAAATCCCCTGCATGGAGGCTAAATCTGTCGTGTATCGGGTATTTCGGGGTGGAAATCAGTTTGAACCCTATTTGGACGGTGCAGCCTGCGGCTGCACCATCGCTTAGGGAGGAAATCCCCTGCATGGAGGCTAAATCTGTCGTGTATCGGGTATTTCGGGGTGGAAATCAGTTTGAACCCTATTTGGACGGTGCAGCCTGCGGCTGCAAATCGCTTAGGAGAAATCCCCTGCATGGAGGCTAAATCTGTCGTGTATCGGGTATTTCGGGGTGGAAATCAGTTTGAACCCTATTTGGACGGTGCAGCCTGCGGCTGCACCATCGCTTAGGAGGAAATCCCCTGCATGGAGGCTAAATCTGTCGTGTATCGGGTATTTCGGGGTGGAAATCAGTTTGAACCCTATTTGGACGGTGCAGCCTGCGGCTGCTCGTCGCTTAGGAGGAAATCCCTGCATGGAGGCTAAATCTGTCGTGTATCGGGTATTTCGGGGTGGAAATCAGTTTGAACCCTATTTGGACGGTGCAGCCTGCGGCTGCAAATCGCTTTAGGAGGAAATCCCCTGCATGGAGGCTAAATCTGTCGTGTATCGGGTATTTCGGGGGTGGAAATCAGTTTGAACCCTATTTGGACGGTGCAGCCTGCGGCTGCACTCGTCGCTTAGGAGGAAATCCCCTGCATGGAGGCTAAATCTGTCGTGGATCGGGTATTTCGGGGTGGAAATCAGTTTGAACCCTATTTGGACGGTGCAGCCTGCGGCTGCACTGCGTCGCTAGGAGAAATCCCCTGCATGGAGGCTAAATCTGTCGTGTATCGGGTATTTCGGGGTGGAAATCAGTTTGAACCCTATTTGGACGGTGCAGCCTGCGGCTGCAAATCGCTAGGAGAAATCCCCTGCATGGAGGCTAAATCTGTCGTGTATCGGGTATTTCGGGGTGGAAATCAGTTTGAACCCTATTTGGACGGTGCAGCCTGCGGCTGCTCGTCGCTTAGGAGGAAATCCCCTGCATGGAGGCTAAATCTGTCGTGTATCGGGTATTTCGGGGTGGAAATCAGTTTGAACCCTATTTGGACGGTGCAGCCTGCGGCTGCACCGTCGCTAGGGAGGAAATCCCTGCATGGAGGCTAAATCTGTCGTGTATCGGGTATTTCGGGGTGGAAATCAGTTTGAACCCTATTTGGACGGTGCAGCCTGCGGCTGCACCGTCGCTTGGGAGGAAATCCCCTGCATGGAGGCTAAATCTGTCGTGTATCGGGTATTTCGGGGTGGAAATCAGTTTGAACCCTATTTGGACGGTGCAGCCTGCGGCTGCACCGTCGCTAGGAGGAAATCCCCTGCATGGAGGCTAAATCTGTCGTGTATCGGGTATTTCGGGGTGGAAATCAGTTTGAACCCTATTTGGACGGTGCAGCCTGCGGCTGCACTCATCGCTTAGGAGGAAATCCCCTGCATCGAGGCTAAATCTGTCGTGGATCGGGTATTTCGGGGTGGAAATCAATTTGAACCCTATTTGGACGGTGCAGCCTGCGGCTGCACGTCGCTGAGAGGAAATCCCTGCATGGAGGCTAAATCTGTCGTGTATCGGGTATTTCGGGGTGGAAATCAGTTTGAACCCTATTTGGACGGTGCAGCCTGCGGCTGCACTCGTCGCTGGGAGAAATCCCCTGCATGGAGGCTAAATCTGTCGTGTATCGGGTATTTCGGGGTGGAAATCAGTTTGAACCCTATTTGGACGGTGCAGCCTGCGGCTGCTCATCGCTAGGAGGAAATCCCTGCATGGAGGCTAAATCTGTCGTGTATCGGGTATTTCGGGGGTGGAAATCAGTTTGAACCCTATTTGGACGGTGCAGCCTGCGGCTGCTCGTCGCTAGGAGGAAATCGCCTGCATGGAGCTAAATCTGTCGTGTATCCGGGTATTTCGGGGTGGAAATCAGTTTGAACCCTATTTGGACGGTGCAGCCTGCGGCTGCACCGTCGCTTAGGAGGAAATCCCCTGCATGGAGGCTAAATCTGTCGTGTATCGGGTATTTCGGGGTGGAAATCAGTTTGAACCCTATTTGGACGGTGCAGCCTGCGGCTGCTCGTCGCTCAGGAGGAAATCCCCTGCATGGAGGCTAAATCTGTCGTGTATCGGGTATTTCGGGGTGGAAATCAGTTTGAACCCTATTTGGACGGTGCAGCCTGCGGCTGCACCGTCGCTAGGAGGAAATCCCCTGCATGGAGGCTAAATCTGTCGTGTATCGGGTATTTCGGGGTGGAAATCAGTTTGAACCCTATTTGGACGGTGCAGCCTGCGGCTGCACCGTCGCTTAGGAGGAAATCCCCTGCATGGAGGCTAAATCTGTCGTGTATCGGGTATTTCGGGGGTGGAAATCAGTTTGAACCCTATTTGGACGGTGCAGCCTGCGGCTGCACCGTCGCTTAGGAGGAAATCCCCTGCATGGAGGCTAAATCTGTCGTGTATCGGGTATTTCGGGGTGGAAATCAGTTTGAACCCTATTTGGACGGTGCAGCCTGCGGCTGCACCGTCGCTTAGGAGGAAATCCCCTGCATGGAGGCTAAATCTGTCGTGTATCGGGTATTTCGGGGTGGAAATCAGTTTGAACCCTATTTGGACGGTGCAGCCTGCGGCTGCACCGTCGCTTAGGAGGAAATCCCCTGCATGGAGGCTAAATCTGTCGTGTATCGGGTATTTCGGGGATGGAAATCAGTTTGAACCCTATTTGGACGGTGCAGCCTGCGGCTGCATCGTCGCTTAGGAGGAAATCCCCTGCATGGAGGCTAAATCTGTCGTGTATCGGGTATTTCGGGGTGGAAATCAGTTTGAACCCTATTTGGACGGTGCAGCCTGCGGCTGCACCGTCGCTTAGGAAGGAAATCCCCTGCATGGAGGCTAAATCTGTCGTGTATCGGGTATTTCGGGGTGGAAATCAGTTTGAACCCTATTTGGACGGTGCAGCCTGCGGCTGCATCGTCGCTTAGGGGAGGAAATCCCCTGCATGGAGGCTAAATCTGTCGTGTATCGGGTATTTCGGGGGTGGAAATCAGTTTGAACCCTATTTGGACGGTGCAGCCTGCGGCTGCATCGTCGCTTAGGGGAGGAAATCCCCTGCATGGAGGCTAAATCTGTCGTGTATCGGGTATTTCGGGGGTGGAAATCAGTTTGAACCCTATTTGGACGGTGCAGCCTGCGGCTGCAAATCGCTTAGGAGGAAATCCCCTGCATGGAGGCTAAATCTGTCGTGTATCGGGTATTTCGGGGTGGAAATCAGTTTGAACCCTATTTGGACGGTGCAGCCTGCGGCTGCGTCGCTTAGGGAGGAAATCCCCTGCATGGAGGCTAAATCTGTCGTGTATCGGGTATTTCGGGGTGGAAATCAGTTTGAACCCTATTTGGACGGTGCAGCCTGCGGCTGCACCATCGCTAGGAGGAAATCCCCTGCATGGAGGCTAAATCTGTCGTGTATCGGGTATTTCGGGGTGGAAATCAGTTTGAACCCTATTTGGACGGTGCAGCCTGCGGCTGCACCGTCGCTAGGAGGAAATCGCCTGCATGGAGGCTAAATCTGTCGTGTATCGGGTATTTCGGGGTGGAAATCAGTTTGAACCCTATTTGGACGGTGCAGCCTGCGGCTGCATCGTCGCTTAGGAGGAAATCCCTGCATGGAGGCTAAATCTGTCGTGTATCGGGTATTTCGGGGGTGGAAATCAGTTTGAACCCTATTTGGACGGTGCAGCCTGCGGCTGCAAATCGCTTAGGAGGAAATCCCCTGCATGGAGGCTAAATCTGTCGTGGATCGGGTATTTCGGGGGTGGAAATCAGTTTGAACCCTATTTGGACGGTGCAGCCTGCGGCTGCACCGTCGCTAGGGAGAAATCCCCTGCATGGAGGCTAAATCTGTCGTGTATCGGGTATTTCGGGGTGAAATCAGTTTGAACCCTATTTGGACGGTGCAGCCTGCGGCTGCACTCGTCGCTTAGGGAGGAAATCCCCTGCATGGAGGCTAAATCTGTCGTGTATCGGGTATTTCGGGGTGGAAATCAGTTTGAACCCTATTTGGACGGTGCAGCCTGCGGCTGCTCATCGCTTAGGGAGGAAATCCCTGCATGGAGGCTAAATCTGTCGTGTATCAGGTATTTCGGGGGTGGAAATCAGTTTGAACCCTATTTGGACGGTGCAGCCTGCGGCTGCACTCGTCGCTTAGGAGGAAATCCCCTGCATGGAGGCTAAATCTGTCGTGTATCGGGTATTTCGGGGTGGAAATCAGTTTGAACCCTATTTGGACGGTGCAGCCTGCGGCTGCTCGTCGCTAGGAGGAAATCCCTGCATGGAGGCTAAATCTGTCGTGTATCGGGTATTTCGGGGTGGAAATCAGTTTGAACCCTATTTGGACGGTGCAGCCTGCGGCTGCAAATCGCTTAGGAGGAAATCCCCTGCATGGAGGCTAAATCTGTCGTGTATCGGGTATTTCGGGGTGGAAATCAGTTTGAACCCTATTTGGACGGTGCAGCCTGCGGCTGCACTCGTCGCTTAGGAGGAAATCCCCTGCATGGAGGCTAAATCTGTCGTGTATCGGGTATTTCGGGGGTGGAAATCAGTTTGAACCCTATTTGGACGGTGCAGCCTGCGGCTGCACCATCGCTAGGAGGAAATCCCCTGCATGGAGGCTAAATCTGTCGTGTATCGGGTATTTCGGGGTGGAAATCAGTTTGAACCCTATTTGGACGGTGCAGCCTGCGGCTGCACCGTCGCTTAGGAGGAAATCCCCTGCATGGAGGCTAAATCTGTCGTGTATCAGGTATTTCGGGGTGGAAATCAGTTTGAACCCTATTTGGACGGTGCAGCCTGCGGCTGCACCGTCGCCTAGGAGGAAATCGCCTGCATGGAGGCTAAATCTGTCGTGTATCGGGTATTTCGGGGTGGAAATCAGTTTGAACCCTATTTGGACGGTGCAGCCTGCGGCTGCACCGTCGCTAGGAGGAAATCCCCTGCATGGAGGCTAAATCTGTCGTGTATCGGGTATTTCGGGGTGGAAATCAGTTTGAACCCTATTTGGACGGTGCAGCCTGCGGCTGCACCGTCGCTTAGGAGGAAATCCCCTGCATGGAGGCTAAATCTGTCGTGTATCAGGTATTTCGGGGTGGAAATCAGTTTGAACCCTATTTGGACGGTGCAGCCTGCGGCTGCACTCGTCGCTTAGGAGGAAATCCCCTGCATCGAGGCTAAATCTGTCGTGGATCGGGTATTTCGGGGGTGGAAATCAGTTTGAACCCTATTTGGACGGTGCAGCCTGCGGCTGCACCGTCGCTAGGGAGAAATCCCCTGCATGGAGGCTAAATCTGTCGTGTATCGGGTATTTCGGGGTGGAAATCAGTTTGAACCCTATTTGGACGGTGCAGCCTGCGGCTGCACCGTCGCTTAGGAGGAAATCCCCTGCATGGAGGCTAAATCTGTCGTGTATCGGGTATTTCGGGGTGGAAATCAGTTTGAACCCTATTTGGACGGTGCAGCCTGCGGCTGCACTCGTCGCTTAGGAGGAAATCCCCTGCATGGAGGCTAAATCTGTCGTGGATCCGGGTATTTCGGGGTGGAAATCAGTTTGAACCCTATTTGGACGGTGCAGCCTGCGGCTGCACCGTCGCTCAGGAGGAAATCCCCTGCATGGAGGCTAAATCTGTCGTGTATCGGGTATTTCGGGGATGGAAATCAGTTTGAACCCTATTTGGACAGTGCAGCCTGCGGCTGCACCATCGCTTAGGGAGGAAATCCCCTGCATGGAGGCTAAATCTGTCTCGGGTATTTCGGGGTGGAAATCAGTTTGAACCCTATTTGGACGGTGCAGCCTGCGGCTGCACCATCGCTTAGGAGGAAATCCCCTGCATGGAGGCTAAATCTGTCGTGTATCAGGTATTTCGGGGGTGGAAATCAGTTTGAACCCTATTTGGACGGTGCAGCCTGCGGCTGCATCATCGCTTAGAGGAGGAAATCCCCTGCATGGAGGCTAAATCTGTCGTGTATCGGGTATTTCGGGGGTGGAAATCAGTTTGAACCCTATTTGGACGGTGCAGCCTGCGGCTGCTCGTCGCTTAGGGGAAGAAATCCCCTGCATGGAGGCTAAATCTGTCGTGTATCGGGTATTTCGGGGGTGGAAATCAGTTTGAACCCTATTTGGACGGTGCAGCCTGCGGGGAGGAAATTCCCTGCATGGAGGCTAAATCTGTCGTGTATCGGGTATTTCGGGGGTGGAAATCAGTTTGAACCCTATTTGGACGGTGCAGCCTGCGGCTGCACCGTCGCTTAGGGGAAGAAATCCCCTGCATGGAGGCTAAATCTGTCGTGTATCGGGTATTTCGGGGGTGGAAATCAGTTTGAACCCTATTTGGACGGTGCAGCCTGCGGCTGCACCGTCGCTTAGGGGAGGAAATCCCCTGCATGGAGGCTAAATCTGTCGTGTATCGGGTATTTCGGGGGTGGAAATCAGTTTGAACCCTATTTGGACGGTGCAGCCTGCGGCTGCACCATCGCTTAGGGGAGGAAATCCCCTGCATGGAGGCTAAATCTGTCGTGTATCGGGTATTTCGGGGGTGGAAATCAGTTTGAACCCTATTTGGACGGTGAAGCCTGCGGCTGCACCGTCGCTTAGGAGAAATCCCCTGCATGGAGGCTAAATCTGTCGTGTATCGGGTATTTCGGGGTGGAAATCAGTTTGAACCCTATTTGGACGGTGCAGCCTGCGGCTGCACTCATCGCTAGGAGGAAATCCCCTGCATGGAGGCTAAATCTGTCGTGTATCGGGTATTTCGGGGTGGAAATCAGTTTGAACCCTATTTGGACGGTGCAGCCTGCGGCTGCACCGTCGCTTAGGAGGAAATCCCCTGCATGGAGGCTAAATCTGTCGTGTGTATCCGGGTATTTCGGGGTGGAAATCAGTTTGAACCCTATTTGGACGGTGCAGCCTGCGGCTGCACCGTCGCTTAGGAGGAAATCCCCTGCATGGAGGCTAAATCTGTCGTGTATCGGGTATTTCGGGGTGGAAATCAGTTTGAACCCTATTTGGACGGTGCAGCCTGCGGCTGCACCGTCGCTTAGGAGGAAATCCCCTGCATGGAGGCTAAATCTGTCGTGTATCGGGTATTTCGGGGTGGAAATCAGTTTGAACCCTATTTGGACGGTGCAGCCTGCGGCTGCACCGTCGCTTAGGGAGGAAATCCCCTGCATCGAGGCTAAATCTGTCGTGTATCGGGTATTTCGGGGTGGAAATCAGTTTGAACCCTATTTGGACGGTGCAGCCTGCGGCTGCACCGTCGCTTAGGAGGAAATCCCCTGCATGGAGGCTAAATCTGTCGTGTATCGGGTATTTCGGGGTGGAAATCAGTTTGAACCCTATTTGGACGGTGCAGCCTGCGGCTGCACCGTCGCTTAGGAGGAAATCGCCTGCATGGAGGCTAAATCTGTCGTGTATCGGGTATTTCGGGGGTGAAAATCAGTTTGAACCCTATTTGGACAGTGCAGCCTGCGGCTGCACCGTCGCTTAGGAGGAAATCCCTGCATGGAGGCTAAATCTGTCGTGTATCGGGTATTTCGGGGTGGAAATCAGTTTGAACCCTATTTGGACGGTGCAGCCTGCGGCTGCACCATCGCTTAGGAGGAAATCCCTGCATGGAGGCTAAATCTGTCGTGGATCGGGTATTTCGGGGTGGAAATCAGTTTGAACCCTATTTGGACGGTGCAGCCTGCGGCTGCAAATCGCTTAGGAGGAAATCCCTGCATCGAGGCTAAATCTGTCGTGGATCGGGTATTTCGGGGTGAAATCAATTTGAACCCTATTTGGACGGTGCAGCCTGCGGCTGCACCGTCGCTTAGGGGAGGAAATCTCCTGCATGGAGGCTAAATCTGTCGTGTATCGGGTATTTAGGGGATGGAAATCAGTTTGAACCCTATTTGGACGGTGCAGCCTGCGGCTGCACCCTCGCTTAGGGGAGGAAATCCCCTGCATGGAGGCTAAATCTGTCTCGGGTTTTTCGGGGTGGAAATCAGTTTGAACCCTATTTGGACGGTGCAGCCTGCGGCTGCACCGTCGCTTAGGAGGAAATCCCCTGCATGGAGGCTAAATCTGTCGTGTATCGGGTATTTCGGGGTGAAAATCAGTTTGAACCCTATTTGGACGGTGCAGCCTGCGGCTGCACCGTCGCTTAGGGAGAGGAAATCCCCTGCGTGGAGGCTAAATCTGTCGTGTATCGGGTATTTCGGGGTGGAAATCAGTTTGAACCCTATTTGGACGGTGCAGCCTGCGGCTGCACTCGTCGCTTAGGAGAAATCCCCTGCATGGAGGCTAAATCTGTCGTGTATCGGGTATTTCGGGGTGGAAATCAGTTTGAACCCTATTTGGACGGTGCAGCCTGCGGCTGCACCATCGCTTAGGAGGAAATCCCCTGCATGGAGGCTAAATCTGTCGTGTATCGGGTATTTCGGGGTGGAAATCAGTTTGAACCCTATTTGGACGGTGCAGCCTGCGGCTGCACCGTCGCTAGGAGGAAATCGCCTGCATGGAGGCTAAATCTGTCGTGTATCGGGTATTTCGGGGTGGAAATCAGTTTGAACCCTATTTGGACGGTGCAGCCTGCGGCTGCACCGTCGCTTAGGGAGGAAATCCCCTGCATGGAGGCTAAATCTGTCGTGTATCGGGTATTTCGGGGTGAAAATCAGTTTGAACCCTATTTGGACGGTGCAGCCTGCGGCTGCCTCGTCGCTGGGAGGAAATCCCTGCATGGAGGCTAAATCTGTCGTGTATCGGGTATTTCGGGGTGGAAATCAGTTTGAACCCTATTTGGACGGTGCAGCCTGCGGCTGCACCATCGCTTAGGGAGGCAATCCCTGCATGGAGGCTAAATCTGTCTCGGGTATTTCGGGGGTGGAAATCAGTCTGAACCCTATTTGGACGGTGCAGCCTGCGGCTGCACCGTCGCTTAGGGAAGGAAATCCCCTGCATCGAGGCTAAATCTGTCGTGGATCGGGTATTTCGGGGTGGAAATCAGTTTGAACCCTATTTGGACGGTGCAGCCTGCGGCTGCACCGTCGCTTAGGAGGAAATCCCCTGCATGGAGGCTAAATCTGTCGTGTTTCGGGTATTTCGGGGATGGAAATCAGTTTGAACCCTATTTGGACGGTGCAGCCTGCGGCTGCACTCATCGCTTAGGAGGAAATCCCCTGCATGGAGGCTAAATCTGTCTCGGGTATTTCGGGGTGGAAATCAGTTTGAACCCTATTTGGACGGTGCAGCCTGCGGCTGCACCGTCGCTTAGGAGGAAATCCCCTGCATCGAGGCTAAATCTGTCGTGTATCGGGTATTTCGGGGGTGGAAATCAGTTTGAACCCTATTTGGACGGTGCAGCCTGCGGCTGCACCGTCGCTTAGGGGAGGAAATCCCCTGCGTTGAGGCTAAATCTGTCGTGCATCGGGTATTTCGGGGGTGGAAATCAGTTTGAACCCTATTTGGACGGTGCAGCCTGCGGCTGCACCGTCGCTTAGGGGAGGAAATCCCCTGCATGGAGGCTAAATCTGTCGTGTATCGGGTATTTAGGGGATGGAAATCAGTTTGAACCCTATTTGGACGGTGCAGCCTGCGGCTGCACCATCGCTTAGGGGAGGAAATCCCCTGCATGGAGGCTAAATCTGTCTCGGGTATTTCGGGGTGGAAATCAGTTTGAACCCTATTTGGACGGTGCAGCCTGCGGCTGCACCGTCGCCTAGGGGAGGAAATCGCCTGCATGGAGGCTAAATCTGTCGTGTATCGGGTATTTCGGGGGTGAAAATCAGTTTGAACCCTATTTGGACGGTGCAGCCTGCGGCTGCACCGTCGCTTAGGGGAGGAAATCCCCTGCGTGGAGGCTAAATCTGTCGTGTATCGGGTATTTCGGGGGTGGAAATCAGTTTGAACCCTATTTGGACGGTGCAGCCTGCGGCTGCACCATCGCTTAGGAGGAAGTCCCCTGCGTCGAGGGTAAGTCTGTCGTGTATGGGGTATTTCGGGGGTGGAAATCAGTTTGATCCCTATTTGGACGGTGCAGCCTGCGGCTGCACCTTCGCTTAGGGAGGAAATCCCCTGCGTGGAGGCTAAATCTGTCGTGTATCGGGTATTTCGGGGTGGAAATCAGTTTGAACCCTATTTGGACGGTGCAGCCTGCGGCTGCACCGTCGCTTAGGAGGAAATCCCCTGCGTGGAGGCTAAATCTGTCGTGTATCGGGTATTTAGGGGATGGAAATCAGTTTGAACCCTATTTGGACGGTGCAGCCTGCGGCTGCACCGTCGCTTAGGGGAGGAAATCCCCTGCATCGAGGCTAAATCTGTCGTGGATCGGGTATTTCGGGGGTGAAAATCAGCTTGAACCCTATTTGGACGGTGCAGCCTGCGGCTGCACCATCGCTTAGGGGAGGCAATCCCCTGCATGGAGGCTAAATCTGTCTCGGGTATTTATGGGATGGAAATCAGTTTGAACCCTATATGGACGGTGCAGCCTGCGGCTGCACCGTCGCTTAGGGGAGGAAATCCCCTGCATCGAGGCTAAATCTGTCGTGGATCGGGTATTTCGGGGGTGAAAATCAGCTTGAACCCTATTTGGACGGTTCAGCCTGCGGCTGCACCATCGCGTAGGAGGAAATCCCTGCATGGAGGCTAAATCTGTCGTGTATCGGGTATTTCGGGGATGGAAATCAGTTTGAACCCTATTTGGACGGTGCAGCCTGCGGCTGCACCATCGCTTAGGAGGAAATCCCTGCATGGAGGCTAAATCTGTCTCGGGTATTTCGGGGTGGAAATCAGTTTGAACCCTATTTGGACGGTGCAGCCTGCGGCTGCTTTGTCGCCTAGGGAGGAAATCGCCTGCATGGAGGCTAAATCTGTCGTGTATCGGGTATTTCGGGGTGAAAATCAGTTTGAACCCTATTTGGACGGTGCAGCCTGCGGCTGCACCATCGCTTAGGAGGAAATCCCTGCATGGAGGCTAAATCTGTCTCGGGTATTTCGGGGTGGAAATCAGTTTGAACCCTATTTGGACGGTGCAGCCTGCGGCTGCACTCATCGCTTAGGGAGGAAATCCCCTGCATGGAGGCTAAATCTGTCGTGTATCCGGGTATTTCGGGGTGGAAATCAGTTTGAACCCTATTTGGACGGTGCAGCCTGCGGCTGCACCGTCGCTTAGGAGGAAATCGCCTGCATGGAGGCTAAATCTGTCGTGTATCGGGTATTTCGGGGTGGAAATCAGTTTGAACCCTATTTGGACGGTGCAGCCTGCGGCTGCACCGTCGCTTAGGGAGAAATCCCCTGCATGGAGGCTAAATCTGTCGTGTATCGGGTATTTCGGGGGTGGAAATCAGTTTGAACCCTATTTGGACGGTGCAGCCTGCGGCTGCACCGTCGCTTAGGAGGAAATCCCCTGCATGGAGGCTAAATCTGTCGTGTATCGGGTATTTCGGGGTGGAAATCAGTTTGAACCCTATTTGGACGGTGCAGCCTGCGGCTGCACCGTCGCTTAGGAGGAAATCCCCTGCATGGAGGCTAAATCTGTCGTGTATCGGGTATTTCGGGGTGGAAATCAGTTTGAACCCTATTTGGACGGTGCAGCCTGCGGCTGCACCGTCGCTTAGGGAGGAAATCCCCTGCATGGAGGCTAAATCTGTCGTGGATCGGGTATTTCGGGGTGGAAATCAGTTTGAACCCTATTTGGACGGTGCAGCCTGCGGCTGCTCGTCGCTTAGGAGGAAATCCCCTGCATGGAGGCTAAATCTGTCGTGTATCGGGTATTTCGGGGTGGAAATCAGTTTGAACCCTATTTGGACGGTGCAGCCTGCGGCTGCACCATCGCTTAGGAGGAAATCCCTGCATGGAGGCTAAATCTGTCTCGGGTATTTCGGGGTGGAAATCAGTTTGAACCCTATTTGGACGGTGCAGCCTGCGGCTGCGTCGCCTAGGAGGAAATCGCCTGCATGGAGGCTAAATCTGTCGTGTATCGGGTATTTCGGGGTGAAAATCAGTTTGAACCCTATTTGGACAGTGCAGCCTGCGGCTGCACCGTCGCTTAGGAGGAAATCCCTGCATGGAGGCTAAATCTGTCGTGTATCGGGTATTTCGGGGTGGAAATCAGTTTGAACCCTATTTGGACGGTGCAGCCTGCGGCTGCACCATCGCTAGGGAGAAATCCCCTGCATGGAGGCTAAATCTGTCGTGTATCGGGTATTTCGGGGTGGAAATCAGTTTGAACCCTATTTGGACGGTGCAGCCTGCGGCTGCACCGTCGCTTAGGAGAAATCCCCTGCATGGAGGCTAAATCTGTCGTGTATCGGGTATTTCGGGGTGGAAATCAGTTTGAACCCTATTTGGACGGTGCAGCCTGCGGCTGCACCGTCGCTTAGGAGGAAATCCCCTGCATGGAGG
Source organism: Aplectana chamaeleonis (assembly GCA_029168955.1). Classification (NCBI taxonomy): domain Eukaryota; kingdom Metazoa; phylum Nematoda; class Chromadorea; order Rhabditida; family Cosmocercidae; genus Aplectana; species Aplectana chamaeleonis. The sequence continues at coordinate 48,217 of JAPDOI010000441.1, forward strand.
CTAAATCTGTCGTGTATCGGGTATTATTTCGGGGTGGAAATCAGTTTGAACCCTATTTGGACGGTGCAGCCTGCGGCTGCACCGTCGCTTAGGAGGAAATCGCCTGCATGGAGGCTAAATCTGTCGTGTATCGGGTATTTCGGGGTGAAAATCAGTTTGAACCCTATTTGGACAGTGCAGCCTGCGGCTGCACCGTCGCTTAGGAGAGGAAATCCCCTGCATGGAGGCTAAATCTGTCGTGTATCGGGTATTTCGGGGTGGAAATCAGTTTGAACCCTATTTGGACGGTGCAGCCTGCGGCTGCACCGTCGCTTAGGAGGAAATCTCCTGCATGGAGGCTAAATCTGTCGTGTATCGGGTATTTCGGGGTGGAAATCAGTTTGAACCCTATTTGGACGGTGCAGCCTGCGGCTGCACCGTCGCTTAGGAGGAAATCCCCTGCATGGAGGCTAAATCTGTCGTGTATCGGGTATTTCGAGGGGGTGGAAATCAGTTTGAACCCTATTTGGACGGTGCAGCCTGCGGCTGCACCGTCGCTTAGGAGGAAATCCCCTGCATGGAGGCTAAATCTGTCGTGTATCGGGTATTTGGGGATGGAAATCAGTTTGAACCCTATTTGGACGGTGCAGCCTGCGGCTGCACCATCGCTTAGGAGGAAATCCCTGCATGGAGGCTAAATCTGTCTCGGGTATTTCGGGGTGGAAATCAGTTTGAACCCTATTTGGACGGTGCAGCCTGCGGCTGCACCGTCGCCTAGGAGGAAATCGCCTGCATGGAGGCTAAATCTGTCGTGTATCGGGTATTTCGGGGTGAAAATCAGTTTGAACCCTATTTGGACAGTGCAGCCTGCGGCTGCACTGCGTCGCTTAGGAGGAAATCCCCTGCATGGAGGCTAAATCTGTCGTGTATCGGGTATTTCGGGGTGGAAATCAGTTTGAACCCTATTTGGACGGTGCAGCCTGCGGCTGCACCGTCGCTTAGGAGGAAATCCCCTGCGTGGAGGCTAAATCTGTCGTGTATCGGGTATTTCGGGGTGGAAATCAGTTTGAACCCTATTTGGACGGTGCAGCCTGCGGCTGCACCGTCGCTTAGGGAGAAATCCCCTGCGTGGAGGCTAAATCTGTCGTGTATCGGGTATTTCGGGGTGGAAATCAGTTTGAACCCTATTTGGACGGTGCAGCCTGCGGCTGCACCGTCGCTTAGGAGGAAATCCCCTGCATGGAGGCTAAATCTGTCGTGTATCGGGTATTTGGGGATGGAAATCAGTTTGAACCCTATTTGGACGGTGCAGCCTGCGGCTGCACCATCGCTTAGGAGGAAATCCCCTGCATGGAGGCTAAATCTGTCTCCGGGTATTTCGGGGTGGAAATCAGTTTGAACCCTATTTGGACGGTGCAGCCTGCGGCTGCACCGTCGCTTAGGAGGAAATCGCCTGCATGGAGGCTAAATCTGTCGTGTATCGGGTATTTCGGGGTGAAAATCAGTTTGAACCCTATTTGGACGGTGCAGCCTGCGGCTGCACCGTCGCTTAGGGAGGAAATCCCCTGCATGGAGGCTAAATCTGTCGTGTATCGGGTATTTCGGGGGTGGAAATCAGTTTGAACCCTATTTGGACGGTGCAGCCTGCGGCTGCACCGTCGCTTAGGAGAAATCCCCTGCATGGAGGCTAAATCTGTCGTGTATCGGGTATTTCGGGGTGGAAATCAGTTTGAACCCTATTTGGACAGTGCAGCCTGCGGCTGCACTCGTCGCTAGGGAGGAAATCCCCTGCATGGAGGCTAAATCTGTCGTGTATCGGGTATTTCGGGGGGGTGGAAATCAGTTTGAACCCTATTTGGACGGTGCAGCCTGCGGCTGCACCGTCGCTTAGGAGAAATCGCCTGCATGGAGGCTAAATCTGTCGTGTATCGGGTATTTCGGGGTGGAAATCAGTTTGAACCCTATTTGGACGGTGCAGCCTGCGGCTGCACCGTCGCTTAGGAGGAAATCCCCTGCATGGAGGCTAAATCTGTCGTGTATCGGGTATTTCGGGGTGGAAATCAGTTTGAACCCTATTTGGACGGTGCAGCCTGCGGCTGCACCGTCGCTTAGGAGGAAATCCCCTGCATGGAGGCTAAATCTGTCGTGTATCGGGTATTTCGGGGTGGAAATCAGTTTGAACCCTATTTGGACGGTGCAGCCTGCGGCTGCACCGTCGCTTAGGAGGAAATCCCCTGCATGGAGGCTAAATCTGTCGTGTATCGGGTATTTCGGGGTGGAAATCAGTTTGAACCCTATTTGGACGGTGCAGCCTGCGGCTGCACCGTCGCTTAGGGAGGAAATCCCCTGCATGGAGGCTAAATCTGTCGTGTATCGGGTATTTGGGGATGGAAATCAGTTTGAACCCTATTTGGACGGTGCAGCCTGCGGCTGCACCATCGCTTAGAGAGGAAATCCCTGCATGGAGGCTAAATCTGTCTCGGGTATTTCGGGGTGGAAATCAGTTTGAACCCTATTTGGACGGTGCAGCCTGCGGCTGCACCGTCGCTAGGAGGAAATCGCCTGCATGGAGGCTAAATCTGTCGTGTATCGGGTATTTCGGGGGTGAAAATCAGTTTGAACCCTATTTGGACCGGTGCAGCCTGCGGCTGCACTCGTCGCTTAGGAGGAAATCCCCTGCGTGGAGGCTAAATCTGTCGTGTATCGGGTATTTCGGGGTGGAAATCAGTTTGAACCCTATTTGGACGGTGCAGCCTGCGGCTGCACCGTCGCTTAGGAGGAAATCGCCTGCATGGAGGCTAAATCTGTCGTGTATCGGGTATTTCGGGGTGGAAATCAGTTTGAACCCTATTTGGACGGTGCAGCCTGCGGCTGCACCGTCGCTTAGGGAGGAAATCCCCTGCATGGAGGCTAAATCTGTCGTGTATCGGGTATTTCGGGGTGGAAATCAGTTTGAACCCTATTTGGACGGTGCAGCCTGCGGCTGCACCGTCGCTTAGGAGGAAATCCCCTGCATGGAGGCTAAATCTGTCGTGTATCGGGTATTTCGGGGTGAAAATCAGTTTGAACCCTATTTGGACGGTGCAGCCTGCGGCTGCACCATCGCTTAGGAGGAAATCCCCTGCATGGAGGCTAAATCTGTCGTGTATCGGGTATTTCGGGGGTGGAAATCAGTTTGAACCCTATTTGGACGGTGCAGCCTGCGGCTGCACCGTCGCTTAGGAGGAAATCCCCTGCATGGAGGCTAAATCTGTCGTGTATCGGGTATTTCGGGGTGGAAATCAGTTTGAACCCTATTTGGACGGTGCAGCCTGCGGCTGCACCGTCGCTTAGGAGGAAATCCCCTGCATGGAGGCTAAATCTGTCGTGTATCGGGTATTTCGGGGGTGGAAATCAGTTTGAACCCTATTTGGACGGTGCAGCCTGCGGCTGCACTCATCGCTTAGGAGGAAATCCCCTGCATGGAGGCTAAATCTGTCGTGTATCCGGGTATTTCGGGGTGGAAATCAGTTTGAACCCTATTTGGACGGTGCAGCCTGCGGCTGCACTGTCGCTTAGGAGGAAATCGCCTGCATGGAGGCTAAATCTGTCGTGTATCGGGTATTTCGGGGGTGGAAATCAGTTTGAACCCTATTTGGACAGTGCAGCCTGCGGCTGCACCATCGCTTAGGGAGGAAATCCCCTGCATGGAGGCTAAATCTGTCGTGTATCGGGTATTTCGGGGGGGGGGAGGGGGTAAATCAGTTTGAACCCTATTTGGACGGGGCAGCCTGCCGCTGCAGCGTCGCTGGGGGCAGGAAATCCCCCGCATGGAGGCTAAATCTGTCGTGTATCGGGTATTTCGGGGTGGAAATCAGTTTGAACCCTATTTGGACGGTGCAGCCTGCGGCTGCACTCGTCGCTAGGAGGAAATCCCCTGCATGGAGGCTAAATCTGTCGTGTATCGGGTATTCCGGGGGTGGAAATCAGTTTGAACCCTATTTGGACGGTGCAGCCTGCGGCTGCACCGTCGCTTAGGGGAGGAAATCCCCTGCATGGAGGCTAAATCTGTCGTGTATCGGGTATTTCGGGGTGGAAATCAGTTTGAACCCTATTTGGACGGTGCAGCCTGCGGCTGCACCGTCGCTTAGGGGAGGAAATCCCCTGCGTGGAGGCTGAATCTGTCGTGTATCGGGTATTTCGGGGTGGAAATCAGTTTGGACCCTATTTGGACGGTGCAGCCTGCGGCTGCACTCGTCGCTTAGGAGGAAATCCCCTGCATGGAGGCTAAATCTGTCGTGTATCGGGTATTTCGGGGTGGAAATCAGTTTGAACCCTATTTGGACGGTGCAGCCTGCGGCTGCCAAATGCATCGCTTAGGGGGAGGCAATCCCCTGCATGGAGGCTAAATCTGTCGTGTATCGGGTATTTCGGGGTGGAAATCAGTTTGAACCCTATTTGGACGGTGCAGCCTGCGGCTGCACCGTCGCTGGGGAGGAAATCCCCTGCATGGAGGCTAAATCTGTCGTGTATCGGGTATTTCGGGGTGGAAATCAGTTTGAACCCTATTTGGACGGTGCAGCCTGCGGCTGCACCGTCGCTTAGGAGGAAATCCCCTGCATGGAGGCTAAATCTGTCGTGTATCCGGGTATTTCGGGGTGGAAATCAGTTTGAACCCTATTTGGACGGTGCAGCCTGCGGCTGCACCGTCGCTTAGGGAGGAAATCCCTGCATGGAGGCTAAATCTGTCGTGTATCGGGTATTTCGGGGTGGAAATCAGTTTGAACCCTATTTGGACGGTGCAGCCTGCGGCTGCAAATCGCTAGGAGGAAATCCCCTGCATGGAGGCTAAATCTGTCGTGTATCGGGTATTTCGGGGTGAAAATCAGTTTGAACCCTATTTGGACAGTGCAGCCTGCGGCTGCACCGTCGCTTAGGAGGAAATCCCTGCATGGAGGCTAAATCTGTCGTGGATCGGGTATTTCGGGGTGGAAATCAGTTTGAACCCTATTTGGACGGTGCAGCCTGCGGCTGCACCTGTCGCTTAGGGAGGAAATCTCCTGCATGGAGGCTAAATCTGTCGTGTATCGGGTATTTCGGGGTGGAAATCAGTTTGAACCCTATTTGGACGGTGCAGCCTGCGGCTGCACCGTCGCTAGGAGGAAATCCCCTGCATGGAGGCTAAATCTGTCGTGTATCGGGTATTTCGGGGTGGAAATCAGTTTGAACCCTATTTGGACGGTGCAGCCTGCGGCTGCACCGTCGCTTAGGAGGAAATCCCCTGCATGGAGGCTAAATCTGTCGTGTATCGGGTATTTCGGGGTGGAAATCAGTTTGAACCCTATTTGGACGGTGCAGCCTGCGGCTGCACCGTCGCTTAGGGAGGAAATCGCCTGCATGGAGGCTAAATCTGTCGTGTATCGGGTATTTCGGGGTGGAAATCAGTTTGAACCCTATTTGGACGGTGCAGCCTGCGGCTGCACTCGTCGCTTAGGAGGAAATCCCCTGCATGGTGGTGAAATCTGTCCTGTATCGGGTATTTCGGGCGTGGAAATCAGTTTGAACGCTAATTAGAGGAGGCGGCCGGCGGCTGGTCCGTCACTCAGGGGAGGCAGTCCCCTGCATGGAGGCTAAATCTGTCTCGGGTATTTCGGGGGTGGAAATCAGTTTGAACCCTATTTGGACGGGGCAGCCTGCGGCTGCAAATCGCTTAGGAGGAAATCCCTGCATGGAGGCTAAATCTGTCGTGTATCGGGTATTTCGGGGTGGAAATCAGTTTGAACCCTATTTGGACGGTGCAGCCTGCGGCTGCACCGTCGCTTAGGAGGAAATCCCCTGCATGGAGGCTAAATCTGTCGTGTATCGGGTATTTCGGGGTGGAAATCAGTTTGAACCCTATTTGGACGGTGCAGCCTGCGGCTGCACTCGTCGCTTAGGAGGAAATCCCCTGCATGGAGGCTAAATCTGTCGTGTATCGGGTATTTCGGGGTGGAAATCAGTTTGAACCCTATTTGGACGGTGCAGCCTGCGGCTGCACCGTCGCTTAGGAGGAAATCCCCTGCATGGAGGCTAAATCTGTCGTGTATCGGGTATTTCGGGGTGGAAATCAGTTTGAACCCTATTTGGACGGTGCAGCCTGCGGCTGCGTCGCTTAGGGAGGAAATCCCTGCATGGAGGCTAAATCTGTCGTGTATCGGGTATTTCGGGGTGGAAATCAGTTTGAACCCTATTTGGACGGTGCAGCCTGCGGCTGCACCGTCGCTTAGGAGGAAATCCCTGCATGGAGGCTAAATCTGTCGTGTATCGGGTATTTCGAGGGTGGAAATCAGTTTGAACCCTATTTGGACGGTGCAGCCTGCGGCTGCATCATCGCTTAGGGGAGGCAATCCCCTGCATGGAGGCTAAATCTGTCTCGGGTATTTCGGGGTGGAAATCAGTTTGAACCCTATTTGGACGGTGCAGCCTGCGGCTGCACCGTCGCTAGGAGGAAATCCCCTGCATCGAGGCTAAATCTGTCGTGGATCGGGTATTTCGGGGTGGAAATCAATTTGAACCCTATTTGGACGGTGCAGCCTGCGGCTGCACCGTCGCTTAGGAGAAAATCCCCTGCATGGAGGCTAAATCTGTCGTGTATCGGGTATTTGGGGATGGAAATCAGTTTGAACCCTATTTGGACGGTGCAGCCTGCGGCTGCACTCATCGCTTAGGAGGAAATCCCCTGCATGGAGGCTAAATCTGTCTCGGGTATTTCGGGGTGGAAATCAGTTTGAACCCTATTTGGACGGTGCAGCCTGCGGCTGCACCAATCGCTTAGGAGGAAATCCCCTGCGTGGAGGCTAAATCTGTCGTGTATCGGGTATTTCGGGGTGAAAATCAGTTTGAACCCTATTTGGACGGTGCAGCCTGCGGCTGCACCGTCGCTTAGGAGGAAATCCCCTGCATGGAGGCTAAATCTGTCGTGTATCGGGTATTTCGGGGTGGAAATCAGTTTGAACCCTATTTGGACGGTGCAGCCTGCGGCTGCACCGTCGCTTAGGAGGAAATCCTGCATGGAGGCTAAATCTGTCGTGTATCGGGTATTTCGGGGGTGGAAATCAGTTTGAACCCTATTTGGACGGTGCAGCCTGCGGCTGCACCATCGCTTAGGGAGGAAATCCCCTGCATGGAGGCTAAATCTGTCGTGTATCGGGTATTTCGGGGTGAAAATCAGTTTGAACCCTATTTGGACGGTGCAGCCTGCGGCTGCACCGTCGCCTAGGAGGAAATCCCCTGCATGGAGGCTAAATCTGTCGTGTATCGGGTATTTCGGGGTGGAAATCAGTTTGAACCCTATTTGGACGGTGCAGCCTGCGGCTGCACCGTCGCTTAGGAGGAAATCCCCTGCGTTGAGGCTAAATCTGTCGTGTATCGGGTATTTCGGGGGTGGAAATCAGTTTGAACCCTATTTGGACGGTGCAGCCTGCGGCTGCACCATCGCTTAGGGGAGGCGATCCCCTGCATGGAGGCTAAATCTGTCGTGTATCCGGGTATTTCGGGGTGGAAATCAGTTTGAACCCTATTTGGACGGTGCAGCCTGCGGCTGCACCGTCGCCTAGGAGGAAATCGCCTGCATGGAGGCTAAATCTGTCGTGTATCGGGTATTTCGGGGTGAAAATCAGTTTGAACCCTATTTGGACGGTGCAGCCTGCGGCTGCACCGTCGCTTAGGAGGAAATCCCCTGCATGGAGGCTAAATCTGTCGTGTATCGGGTATTTCGGGGTGGAAATCAGTTTGAACCCTATTTGGACAGTGCAGCCTGCGGCTGCACTCGTCGCTTAGGAGGAAATCCCCTGCATGGAGGCTAAATCTGTCGTGTATCGGGTATTTCGGGGGTGGAAATCAGTTTGAACCCTATTTGGACGGTGCAGCCTGCGGCTGCACCTCGTCGCTTAGGAGGAAATCCCCTGCATGGAGGCTAAATCTGTCGTGTATCGGGTATTTCGGGGTGGAAATCAGTTTGAACCCTATTTGGACGGTGCAGCCTGCGGCTGCACCATCGCTTAGGAGGAAATCCCCTGCATGGAGGCTAAATCTGTCGTGTATCGGGTATTTCGGGGTGGAAATCAGTTTGAACCCTATTTGGACGGTGCAGCCTGCGGCTGCACCATCGCTTAGGAGGAAATCCCCTGCATGGAGGCTAAATCTGTCTCGGGTATTTCGGGGGTGGAAATCAGTTTGAACCCTATTTGGACAGTGCAGCCTGCGGCTGCTCGTCGCTAGGGAGAAATCCCCTGCATGGAGGCTAAATCTGTCGTGTATCGGGTATTTCGGGGTGAAAATCAGTTTGAACCCTATTTGGACGGTGCAGCCTGCGGCTGCACCGTCGCTGAGGAGGAAATCCCTGCATGGAGGCTAAATCTGTCGTGTATCGGGTATTTCGGGGTGGAAATCAGTTTGAACCCTATTTGGACGGTGCAGCCTGCGGCTGCACTCGTCGCTTAGGGAGGAAATCCCCTGCATGGAGGCTAAATCTGTCGTGTATCGGGTATTTCGGGGTGGAAATCAGTTTGAACCCTATTTGGACGGTGCAGCCTGCGGCTGCACCGTCGCTTAGGAGGAAATCCTGCATGGAGGCTAAATCTGTCGTGCATCGGGTATTTCGGGGGTGGAAATCAGTTTGAACCCTATTTGGACGGTGCAGCCTGCGGCTGCACCGTCGCTTAGGGGAGGAAATCCCCTGCATGGAGGCTAAATCTGTCGTGTATCGGGTATTTCGGGGGTGGAAATCAGTTTGAACCCTATTTGGACGGTGCAGCCTGCGGCTGCACCGTCGCTTAGGGGAGGAAATCCCCTGCATGGAGGCTAAATCTGTCGTGTCTCGGGTATTTCGGGGGTGGAAATCAGTTTGAACCCTATTTGGACGGTGCAGCCTGCGGCTGCACCGTCGCTTAGGGGAGGAAATCCCCTGCATCGAGGCTAAATCTGTCGTGGATCGGGTATTTCGGGGGTGGAAATCAATTTGAACCCTATTTGGACGGTGCAGCCTGCGGCTGCACCGTCGCTTAGGGGAGGAAATCCCCTGCATGGAGGCTAAATCTGTCGTGTATCGGGTATTTAGGGGATGGAAATCAGTTTGAACCCTATTTGGACGGTGCAGCCTGCGGCTGCACCATCGCTTAGGGGAGGAAATCCCCTGCATGGAGGCTAAATCTGTCTCGGGTATTTCGGGGGTGGAAATCAGTTTGAACCCTATTTGGACGGTGCAGCCTGCGGCTGCACTGTCGCTTAGGAGGAAATCGCCTGCATGGAGCTAAATCTGTCGTGTATCGGGTATTTCGGGGTGAAAATCAGTTTGAACCCTATTTGGACAGTGCAGCCTGCGGCTGCACCATCGCTTAGGAGGCAATCCCTGCATGGAGGCTAAATCTGTCTCGGGTATTTCGGGGTGGAAATCAGTTTGAACCCTATTTGGACGGTGCAGCCTGCGGCTGCACCGTCGCTTAGGAGGAAATCCCCTGCATGGAGGCTAAATCTGTCGTGGATCAGCGGGTATTTCGGGGTGGAAATCAGTTTGAACCCTATTTGGACGGTGCAGCCTGCGGCTGCACCGTCGCTTAGGGGAGGAAATCTCCTGCATGGAGGCTAAATCTGTCGTGTATCGGGTATTTCGGGGGTGGAAATCAGTTTAAACCCTATTTGGACGGTGCAGCCTGCGGCTGCATCGTCGCTTAGGGGAGGAAATCCCCTGCATGGAGGCTAAATCTGTCGTGTATCGGGTATTTCGGGGGTGGAAATCAGTTTGAACCCTATTTTGACGGTGCAGCCTGCGGCTGCACCGTCGCTTAGGGAGGAAATCGCCTGCATGGAGGCTAAATCTGTCGTGTATCGGGTATTTCGGGGTGGAAATCAGTTTGAACCCTATTTGGACGGTGCAGCCTGCGGCTGCACCGTCGCCTAGGAGGAAATCGCCTGCATGGAGGCTAAATCTGTCGTGTATCGGGTATTTCGGGGTGGAAATCAGTTTGAACCCTATTTGGACGGTGCAGCCTGCGGCTGCACCGTCGCTTAGGAGGAAATCCCCTGCATGGAGGCTAAATCTGTCGTGTATCGGGTATTTCGGGGGTGGAAATCAGTTTGAACCCTATTTGGACGGTGCAGCCTGCGGCTGCACCGTCGCTTAGGAGGAAATCCCCTGCATGGAGGCTAAATCTGTCGTGGATCGGGTATTTCGGGGTGGAAATCAGTTTGAACCCTATTTGGACGGTGCAGCCTGCGGCTACTCGTCGCTTAGGAGGAAATCCCCTGCATGGAGGCTAAATCTGTCGTGTATCGGGTATTTCGGGGTGGAAATCAGTTTGAACCCTATTTGGACGGTGCAGCCTGCGGCTGCGTCGCTTAGGAGGAAATCCCCTGCATGGAGGCTAAATCTGTCGTGTATCGGGTATTTCGGGGTGGAAATCAGTTTGAACCCTATTTGGACGGTGCAGCCTGCGGCTGCACCGTCGCTTAGGAGGAAATCGCCTGCGTTGAGGCTAAATCTGTCGTGCATCGGGTATTTCGGGGGTGGAAATCAGTTTGAACCCTATTTGGACGGTGCAGCCTGCGGCTGCACCGTCGCTTAGGGGAGGAAATCCCCTGCATGGAGGCTAAATCTGTCGTGTATCGGGTATTTGGGGGTGGAAATCAGTTTGAACCCTATTTGGACGGTGCAGCCTGCGGCTGCACTCGTCGCTTAGGAGGAAATCTCCTGCATGGAGGCTAAATCTGTCGTGTATCGGGTATTTCGGGATGGAAATCAGTTTGAACCCTATTTGGACGGTGCAGCCTGCGGCTGCACCATCGCTTAGGGGAGGAAATCCCCTGCATGGAGGCTAAATCTGTCTCGGGTATTTCGGGGATGGAAATCAATTTGAACCCTATTTGGACGGTGCAGCCTGCGGCTGCACCGTCGCTTAGGAGAAATCGCCTGCATGGAGGCTAAATCTGTCGTGTATCGGGTATTTAGGGGGTGAAAATCAGTTTGAACCCTATTTGGACGGTGCAGCCTGCGGCTGCACCGTCGCTTAGGAGAAGAAATCCCCTGCGTGGAGACTAAATCTGTCGTGTATCGGGTATTTCGGGGGTGGAAATCAGTTTGAACCCTATTTGGTCGGTGCAGCCTGCGGCTGCACTCGTCGCTTAGAGAGGAAATCCCCCTGCGTGGAGGCTAAATCTGTCGTGTATCGGGTATTTCGGGGGTGGAAATCAGTTTAAACCCTATTTGGACGGTGCAGCCTGCGGCTGCACCGTCGCTTAGGGGAAGAAATCCCCTGCATGGAGGCTAAATCTGTCGTGTATCGGGTATTTAGGGGATGGAAATCAGTTTGAACCCTATTTGGACGGTGCAGCCTGCGGCTGCACCGTCGCCTAGGGGAGGAAATCGCCTGCATGGAGGCTAAATCTGTCGTGTATCGGGTATTTAGGGGGTGAAAATCAGTTTGAACCCTATTTGGACGGTGCAGCCTGCGGCTGCACCATCGCTTAGGGGAGGCAATCCCCTGCATGGAGGCTAAATCTGTCTCGGGTATTTCGGGGGTGGAAATCAGTTTGAACCCTATTTGGACGGTGCAGCCTGCGGCTGCACCGTCGCTTAGGGGAGGAAATCCCCTGCATCGAGGCTAAATCTGTCGTGGATCGGGTATTTCGGGGGTGGAAATCAATTTGAACCCTATTTGGACGGTGCAGCCTGCGGCTGCACCGTCGCTTAGGGGAGAAAATCCCCTGCATGGAGGCTAAATCTGTCGTGTTTCGGGTATTTAGGGGATGGAAATCAGTTTGAACCCTATTTGGACGGTGCAGCCTGCGGCTGCACCATCGCTTAGGGGAGGAAATCCCCTGCATGGAGGCTAAATCTGTCTCGGGTATTTCGGGGTGGAAATCAGTTTGAACCCTATTTGGACGGTGCAGCCTGCGGCTGCACCGTCGCCTAGGAGGAACTCGCCTGCATGGAGGCTAAATCTGTCGTGTATCGGGTATTTAGGGGGTGAAAATCAGTTTGAACCCTATTTGGACAGTGCAGCCTGCGGCTGCACCATCGCTTAGGGGAGGCAATCCCCTGCATGGAGGCTAAATCTGTCGTGTATCGGGTATTTCGGGGTGGAAATCAGTTTGAACCCTATTTGGACGGTGCAGCCTGCGGCTGCACTGTCGCTTAGGGAGGCAATCCCCTGCATGGAGGCTAAATCTGTCTCGGGTATTTCGGGGTGGAAATCAGTTTGAACCCTATTTGGACGGTGCAGCCTGCGGCTGCACCGTCGCCTAGGGAGGAAATCGCCTGCATGGAGGCTAAATCTGTCGTGTATCGGGTATTTCGGGGTGGAAATCAGTTTGAACCCTATTTGGACGGTGCAGCCTGCGGCTGCACTGTCGCTTAGGAGGAAATCCCTGCGTGGAGGCTAAATCTGTCGTGTATCGGGTATTTCGGGGTGAAAATCAGTTTGAACCCTATTTGGACAGTGCAGCCTGCGGCTGCACCGTCGCTAGGGAGGAAATCCCCTGCGTGGAGGCTAAATCTGTCGTGTATCGGGTATTTCGGGGTGAAAATCAGTTTGAACCCTATTTGGACAGTGCAGCCTGCGGCTGCACCGTCGCTAGGAGAAATCCCCTGCGTGGAGGCTAAATCTGTCGTGTATCGGGTATTTCGGGGTGGAAATCAGTTTGAACCCTATTTGGACGGTGCAGCCTGCGGCTGCACCGTCGCTTAGGGAGGCAATCCCTGCATGCAGGCTAAGTCTGTCGTGTGTCGGGTATTTCGGGGGTGGAAATCAGTTTGAACCCTATTTGGACGGTGCAGCCTGCGGCTGCACCGTCGCTTAGGGGAGGAAATCCCCTGCATCGAGGCTAAATCTGTCGTGGATCGGGTATTTCGGGGGTGAAAATCAGCTTGAACCCTATTTGGACGGTTCAGCCTGCGGCTGCACCATCGCTTAGGAGGAAATCCCTGCATGGAGGCTAAATCTGTCGTGTATCGGGTATTTCGGGGGTGGAAATCAGTTTGAACCCTATTTGGACGGTGCAGCCTGCGGCTGCACCGTCGCCTAGGGGAGGAAATCGCCTGCATGGAGGCTAAATCTGTCGTGTATCGGGTATTTCGGGGGTGAAAATCAGTTTGAACCCTATTTGGACGGTGCAGCCTGCGGCTGCACCGTCGCTTAGGGGAGGAAATCCCCTGCATGGAGGCTAAATCTGTCGTGTATCGGGTATTTAGGGGATGGAAATCAGTTTGAACCCTATTTGGACGGTGCAGCCTGCGGCTGCACCATCGCTTAGGGGAGGAAATCCCCTGCATGGAGGCTAAATCTGTCTCGGGTATTTCGGGGGTGGAAATCAGTTTGAACCCTATTTGGACGGTGCAGCCTGCGGCTGCACCGTCGCCTAGGGGAGGAAATCGCCTGCATGGAGGCTAAATCTGTCGTGTATCGGGTATTTCGGGGGTGAAAATCAGTTTGAACCCTATTTGGACGGTGCAGCCTGCGGCTGCACCATCGCTTAGGGGAGGCAATCCCCTGCATGGAGGCTAAATCTGTCTCGGGTATTTCGGGGGTGGAAATCAGTTTGAACCCTATTTGGACGGTGCAGCCTGCGGCTGCACCGTCGCTTAGGGGAGGAAATCCCCTGCATGGAGGCTAAATCTGTCTCGGGTATTTCGGGGGTGGAAATCAGTTTGAACCCTATTTGGACGGTGCAGCCTGCGGCTGCACCGTCGCCTAGGGGAGGAAATCGCCTGCATGGAGGCTAAATCTGTCGTGTATCGGGTATTTCGGGGGTGAAAATCAGTTTGAACCCTATTTGGACGGTGCAGCCTGCGGCTGCACCGTCGCTTAGGGGAGGAAATCCCCTGCGTGGAGGCTAAATCTGTCGTGTATCGGGTATTTCGGGGGTGGAAATCAGTTTGAACCCTATTTGGACGGTGCAGCCTGCGGCTGCACCGTCGCTTAGGGGAGGAAATCCCCTGCATGGAGGCTAAATCTGTCGTGTATCGGGTATTTCGGGGTGGAAATCAGTTTAAACCCTATTTGGACGGTGCAGCCTGCGGCTGCACCGTCGCCTAGGAGGAAATCGCCTGCATGAAGGCTAAATCTGTCGTGTATCGGGTATTTCGGGGGTGAAAATCCAGTTTGAACCCTATTTGGACGGTGCAGCCTGCGGCTGCACTCGTCGCTGGGAGGAAATCCCCTGCGTGGAGGCTAAATCTGTCGTGTATCGGGTATTTCGGGGGTGGAAATCAGTTTAAACCCTATTTGGACGGAGCAGCCTGCGGCTGCACCATCGCTTAGGGGAGGAAATCCCCTGCGTTGAGGCTAAATCTGTCGTGTATCGAGTATTTCGGGGGTGGAAATCAGTTTGAACCCTATTTGGACGGTGCAGCCTGCGGCTGCACCGTCGCTTAGGGGAGGAAGTCCCCTGCATGGAGGCTAAATCTGTCGTGTATCGGGTGTTTCGGGGGTGTAAATCAGTTTGAACCCTATTTGGACGGTGCGGCCTGCGGCTGCACCGTCGCTTAGGGGAGGAAATCCCCTGCATGGAGGCTAAATCTGTCGTGTATTGGGTATTTCGGTGGTAAAAATCCGTTCTAGTCTATTTGCTTCAACGGAGGGAGATCCCTGGGTGACGGCCTATTCTTCAAACCAAAACTACGAAAGCTGTTACAAGGCCTAAGCCATTCATTACTAGTTTCTGCTACTTCCTTTTTTCACGTTTCATATATTTTAGAATTCCCTCTTAGTTCTTTAGTTGATCATTCTCTCACATCTTCCTTTAGTAGCGTATCAAATGCACATCTACCTCACAAATAGCGTTTCCGCGATGAATTCGTGGTTCTCCCATGATTTGTGGGTGGTGGCCATCGTGTATCAACACTCCTGAGGAGACGGGAGAAACGGGGGAGGAGCGAGATTCCTGATTGGACGCAACACGGGCTAGCCCCGGCCCCCGGCTGTTGCGTTCAATTAGGAACCTCGCTCCTCCCCCGTTTCTCCCGCCTCCTCAGGAGTGTTGATACACGATGGCCACCACCCATGATTTGTGATGGAATAAATAACTTAGGCGTAACATCTGCAGTGTGTTGTGCAGTCGCACCACCAAACACTGCATTTGACGCCTGTGTTGGCAATCGGTGCCGTCCGGCATTTCGCGTTTTCATCCGTTGTCCGCGTTTGGTTCACGAAACTTAGGTTTTGCCGTAGTTTATCGAGGTAAAACCACCGGGGGCCGGCTGGCGCAGCGCATGCAACGCAAATCTGCGGCGCGCGCGTCTGACACGATTGGAGCACGATTATTCACTCCACCAAAATCCTATACAGGTGAAACGAGGCCTAGCTCTGCTTAATACACTACTGACGAGCCACGGGAAGGTTAACAGGCGAAACTAGTCTCAGGTCCTCCTAATGCAGAAGCACTTTACTTTCAAATCCCATTACCATTGTACTCATGTTTCATTCGGCAGTCTTAAACGTCGTAATAGATCAAATTGAATCAAATCAAACATCGCTAACAAGGTAGGGTTGCACACGCAAGATGGAGTTTCGGGATGCAACTTTAATTTGGGGAGGACAGTGATCCCGTTCCATGCTCAGAATCGGCTAAATGCCACAGAGATTTTCAAGAGATTTGCAAAAGTGGACATTTCCATAGCTTTGCCTAGAGAAAAGGGGGACACGGATGACAATTTCTAGGGCCTTCAAAAAATGTCTTGGATTAAGCTCAAAACTTGGTTCTAGGGTTTAGTTTGGGTGCTGATTACGAATCTGAGGCTCATTTGTCAATGTTTGAAAATTCCATCTGATTTGTTCCGGAGATTCAAATGGGGGAAATTTTGCTGCCCAAACGCGACTTCTGACAATTTCGAGAATGCTACGATCAAATCGCCTTAAAACTTGTACATAGGGGTTCTCGATAAATTACGGTAGGTTACGATGGGTATAAGGTAGCTTGGCAAAAGTCTCAGAATTGTCAGAAATTTCACTGTGGATGTTAGTTGGGACGCTGAACACGAATTTGAGGTCCAATTTTTGATCTTTGAATCTATAAGGTAAGCAACGCCAGTTAAAAGGCATTATGACTACCGCATCCCACAGTAGCCCAAAGTCTGGCGAGGAACAGATCCCAGATTCGGGTTCAGCGCCATAAATAACCCACAGTTGAAATTTTAGAGCCGAATCCGAATTTTTTTCTGGAAACCCCCAGAAATTCCTCTGGCAAACGGCGTAGCAGCAAGGACGGTAGGTCCGCCTCTAATCCCACCCCTCCGAAGGTTCAGCAGCAAGTCTAGAGCGGCGGGCTTGCTGCCGTGAAAATTCTGATTGGTCAGCCGCGGAAGTGGGCGGAGAGTGGGCGGGGACAGATATCCGCCCTTGGTGCTGCGAGCAAGCGAGCTTGGAGATGTCCGCCCTTCGACCTGCAGCGCGAGAATCGACGCCATCGCTCCACCCTCCTTGTCTGCGATTGATCGAATTGAAATGCCGCTTCGCGCAATCGACCTGTCGATAGCATCGATCGGTCAGAATTCAACCAGACGGCTTCAGGCCGCTTTTTTCATTATTTTTATCATTTTTCATGAATTTTTGCTTGATTTCTAACTATATGTGCCTGTCTTCATCTCCTCCGTAGTTAAGCGCTATGAAAACGTCAGGGCTACGCCTTTTTGAACTCTCACGGTACTTCACTTACGGTTTCCTGCTTTTTTAGTGTCTTTTGAATCTTTTCTTGTGTACACACTAAAGACATCAGCTGCATTTATATCCTGCACACGATTTACGGTTTACGATTTTCAGAGGTCTCTCTCAAAAAATCCGTTTGCAACATGGAATATTTTTCACATCATTGAATTCCTTTTCCCAGCTTGCGATTATTTTGAAGATATTTTGATGCTAAAAAATTGAAATCTCACTCCTGATTTGCTGTTTTCTGCTCGTTTATCTCTTCATCCGGGTTTACATGAGTTTGAAATGTTTGGTGTTGCATAAAGAGGGTTTTGTGGAGTGGAAATGGATCAATGCGAAAAATGTACATAAGAAATTGGATAAGAAATGAGAGGAAATCAAACCAGTCATGTTCGATTCGTAGATCTACTGAAAATATTTCCCACTCAACGAAATTTTAATAATCTTCTGCCAATTATTTCGGAATTTCAAAAATGTTGTGAATGTCTGAATGAGGGAATTCAAAAAATGTTGTGAACTAAAGTCTGTCTGAATAAGAGTGTCCGCCCAGGCGGTCGGCGTACGTGTCGAACGGGAGTCAAGAGGGCATTTGTTGGACATGTGAATCGAGTAACACGAATATTACACGAAGAAGGAGTAATATTCCTGTCAGCTGCTTGCAGCCCCTACAACTCTTCCAAAAAAAGCTACGTGACGACCGTTCAACACGCACGCCGACCGCTTGGGCGGACATTATCATTCGGGCAGACCTTACATGTACTAGTTGTTGTCCATATTGAACTCCGTTTTCGTAACTTCTGGAGTTCTATCGTGTTACACCGCATTCCCATTTCTCATGTCTGAAAACTGCCGTGATTGCGAGATTGTCGTCGACGACTATTTCCAGAATGCTTTCCTGCAGACTGATGCCGGCTGGAGAGGTGTTGGATGTTGAGATCGTGAAGGATAGGCCACATGCTGCACAAGTTCTCCGTTACTTGTGGAGCTACAAAAAACTGGAAGTCAGTTGTTACATGCAAGCAAGACCAACATGAACATGATAAGTTGTTTTAGGTAAGAGAGAATGTTTTTGGTAAGAAGTCAGACAAAGTTAATTACTGCTTTTCAGATCTGATGTCTGTTTGTACGTGGAAAGAGATGGAGCGCTTGTCCCAATCAAGGTGAGTTTTATCTCAAATAACTTCTCAAGTAATTGGTTTTAGACTGTTCTATGTCATGCCTTGTCGTCGGGGGAGTCATCGGAAACCCGGCTTAGAGTCCTGTCGATCGGACGTCGAGCTCAGACCATTTTGGGAATGTGAGTTGCGATATTCAGTGAGCAACTTGAATGTCTCAAGTTACTTACTCATAGCAGACAAGTCACATACACAACGTGGTGAGTAACTTACTCGAGGGGTTTTCACAGGGTCGTCTCGAGTAAGTTGCTTACCACATTGTGTATGTGACTTTTATGCTATGAGTAAGTAACTTAAGACGGTCAAGTTATTTACTGCTCACCACAAGTAGTTTTCCCGAAATTTTCTGAGAGGTTTTTTTTGTATTTTTTGCGTTTTATATGCTTTTGACTTTTGTTTTTCTTGTTCTGTCCCTGTTACTCTGCCTACGATTCCATGAAGATCCTCTAAATCCAATTTATCTCACTTTTATTCCAGTGTCATTCCGTAGTTTCCTATCTCTTTATCTGCTCATCATTCCGAACTCAGTTACCTCTAAACCAATCTCATGGATATCGAAACTAACTCTTTTAGACTTTGTGAACCTTGTGGTCGTCATGCATGTATTCTGTTGTAGTGTTCTGACATAGTTTGCAGTCTTGATTGCGTTTGCCGTAGCACGGTTTTTTTCGCATCTCAAACATAACATCATCATGAAGTGCCTTCAAAGGCTTTTTGGTTACACGTTAAACCTTTATTGTATAAGTAATTCCGAGAAATAAATTTGCATTTGTTAATACTTGTAGTTTTTATTATATATATATATATATATATATATATATATATATATATATATATATATATATATATATATATATATATATATATATATATATATATATATATATATATATATATATATATATATATATATGTGTGTATATATATATATATATATATATATATATATATATATATATATATATATATATATATATACAATAAAATAGTTTAAATATATAGTTTTTATTATGTGTTGCTCCAGAGATTCTTAGCGGGCTCACTCAAGATCGAGGTTGTAATGGAGCGATTCTGGATTTACGGCAAATTCAAAAGGCCGCTTGAATACAACCTGGTCTTGGGTGAGACTGCTAAAAAGGAATTTGTGAGCAGTACGGGTGTTGGAGTAATCGCTTGCAAGGGCGTATTAGGGCAGGATGAAGGGTGAATATGAAAATTTGCGGCAGTAAGGGCGTAGTGTCAGGATGGACGAGCGGCCCTAGCAAGGCCGGTCACCGCCCGTGCAAGGTTAGCCACCTGCCTTTCTCCCCTCGGACTGAAGTGGCTGGTTTTCCCTGAAGTGCACTGCTTTGAACGGACGGAGCACGGACGGAGGCTCCGCCCCAAACACGCCCCTTTTCGACTATCAAGGGTGGGGCCCAAAACGTGAACCTGCCCTGCGCCCTCCTTCCTGCTGCCCTGTTTGCCAGAGTCCCTGATGAGCGATGGACCACCATGACCTTTTTGTGACGCAATGCAAATGCCATTTTTGAAATCCCCGTGGCCATTTCGCCATTTCGGAAAATTCAAGCACAGGTCATTTATTCAAGGTCACAGACCTACAGCAAGGACAACATGATTTTTCAAATTGCCACCGGTAGGTGGCGAATCTCCCTTGGAACAGAACCCACAAGACCAATCCTAACAGCAGTTGAAAAGTAGTCTATTGCTCCACTGCTGTACCTGATTTATTTTCTAAAGACGATTCCTCAGAGTCAAGTAGTAGAATATGTAAAAGGCATTAAGCGACTATGGAATATTGAATGTTTTCTAATGAATTGTTATTCATGCTATTTCTAATGCAGTTAGGCTTAGCCTACCGTCGAAAACCCCGAAAATTACGAGTAATACCGAGGAGTGAGGGGTGTAGTTCGCGAGGTTTTGCTCTGCAGAAATGTTTCTCAAATTCATCAGTCATACCGATTCCGCTAGGTTCTCCAAGTTTGATGTTGTTACTAGCGTGATTTATTCATAAGAAATCCGATCTCATATATCTTTTTTCTCAGGATGAAATTGATCGAACCTAAGACGGACTGTGATGATAGAGAAGACTAATTAGACTTTCTGCTAACTAGCAGGCTTAAATATTCCTCTGTAATCCTAGGACTGATTAATGACGGTTTTCCCTTGCGTGAGTGGAATCACTTACTTGGGAATTGGAAAAAGATGTTCTCCCTAAACCAGTTTTAAGGATGTTATCCTTATACTTAAAGCAGTTATGTCCTGATGTTTGTATGTATGGTTATGTATGTGTGTGTGTAATTGTGTTTTCCCGTGGATCTCCGGAATGGCCGATCAAAACAGGGATGAAATGGTACCAACATTTGCGTGGGTGGGACACTCACCGATTACCAGAAAATCAGCCTGAACCACCTCTTGCGCGCCTCGGGGCAACCGAGTTTGTCCGTGGGGCGCACTTTTGGCCTTGGGTCATGAAAACTTCTATGAGTCGTCTAGCGTTAGAAAGGCTAAGCTCTAATCAAGGCGAGACGTATTTGATAGTGGTGGATGGGAACGGCGTTCAGAACCGCCAGGGTTTGAGGAGTGTGCAGGACGTTATCGATAGTGTGCAGGACCTCAGTGGGAGTGTACAGAATGTCATAAAAAGTGTGCAGGACCCCTGTGGGAGTATACAGGATGTCATAAAAAGTGTGCAGGACCCCTGTGGGAGTGTGCAGGACTTGATAAAAAGTGTGCAGGACCCCGGTGCGAGTGTGCAGGACGTCGTAAAAAATGTGCAGGACCACAGTGGGAGTGTGCAGGACGTCATAGAAAAAGTGCAGGACCATGGTGGAAGTGTTTAGGACCCAAGTGGGAGTGTGCAGGACCCAAATGGGAATAAGCAGGACGTCGTAGAAAGTGTGCAGGACCCCTGTGGGAGTGTGCAGGAGTTGATAAAAAGTGTGCAGGACCCCGGTGAGAGTGTGCAGGACCACAGTGGGAGTGTGCAGGACGTCATAGAAAATGTGCAGGATCCCAGTGGGAGTGTGCAGAGCGTCGTAGATAGTGTGCAGGACCACAGCGGGAGTGTGCAGAACGTCGTAGAAAGTGTGCAGGACCACGGTGGAAGTGTGTAGGACCCAAGTGGGAGTGTGCAGGACCCAAATGGGGGCATGCAGGACGTCATAGAAAGTGTGCAGGACCCCAGTGTAAGTGTGCAGGACCCCAGTGGGAGTGCGCAGGACCCAAATGGGAGTGTGCAGAACGTCATAGAAAGTGTGCAGGATCTTAGTGGGAGTGTGCAGGATGTCATAGAAAGTTAGCAGGGCCGCAGTGGAAGTGTGCAGGACGTCATGAAGAAAGTAGAATTGAAACAGCGAGATTTTGTCAATTTTTCATGCGAAATCTTAGCCTTTGTGTAGCGAAGAAAACAGATAGGAAATCATGTATCTTGAGAAGCGTGCAACGCATTTTGAGGAGTACGCGAAACTCTAGAGACGCTTCCTCGCCAGTCTGACGAAACAAGCAGCAGCTCCACTTCCGCATCTTCTCTGTTCGTCACACATTACAACCGCTCAGTCATTTTGATTCACTGACTTCGATAAACCAGTTTTATATATGTTGAAAGTCTGAGCTTAACAAAATCTGCTTCACAAAAACATAAACATCCACGGACATATTTCATTTATTGAGAACAAAGGCATGGGGTTGGTCAACAAGGGAAACCACATCTAGATTGCGAGTGCTTTTTTCTTAACATGACAGGGATGGTAAAGCGAGAATAATAGCTCGGGTACATAGCAGACGAAAGGGGTCGTAAATAAGATGCCGGTAGCCACCGACGATTTACCGCTGGCTTCTTATGTTTTGCTTTTCAATCCCACATTTTCACACCCGACGCTCTGCTGTAAATGTGCGGCAGCCTGCTCTCCTCAGGAGAGCTCATACGAACAGCAACCTTCGGATAGACGGAAGGCAGTCAACACCGTTTTGTCAGAATAATCTGTCTCAGGAAGCTAGCGCACTTCAAAGTTTTCTTGAGCGAAAACTTCACTAGGTCTCGCTAGTTAATGGTCTAATCTATACACTTTGAGCTTCTCATATGTTGTTGAGATTGGTCTCGTGGATTATCTTAGTGATGTTGCTTCTGTAATAGGAAGAGCTGAGAGTAGTTTCGCCTCTTAACCTTAGAGAAGTGTGAAATTTACTGTTCATACCACATATTGTATTATTTTTACTTCTCAAGGTTTGTCAGTAGGGTATTAAGAAGAGCTAGGCCTTGCTTCTCTTATATATCACATTCTCTCGCCTGGACAGGATTTTGGTTGATTGCATAATCGTGCTCCAATCGCGTTAGACGCGCGCGCCGCAGGTTTGCGTCGCATGCGCTGCGCCAGCCGGCCTCCGGTGGTTAATCACTTTCGTGGTGGAGTCGTTCAATTCAAAAATGTATGTGGCTGCTTTTGGGCGGTCGGTGTCAACATGGTGGAGTGCCGGTGCGCCCCGAAACCACCCCATCTAGAACAAACAGCACCGCGGATCGGCCGTTTGATCATCCCACTATCAATTGTGCCGCGGATCAGCCGCCAAGCGCCGCGGACCGTCCGGAAAGCTCATCTGCCGCCGCGGACGGGCCGTGACTTTCTCTGAGTTCTAGTCCTACACATCATGTGAATCCTATCTAGTTTCTACATCACAAAGGAATATTTAATTCTTTTTCAGAACAATAAAACACAGATTCCCTTATCTTGCATAGGTTCGTGAAATCATTCGACAGAATACATTATTAATCTCAATAGCAGTAGTTCTGTTGTTGTTTGTATTTGCTGAATTGTATTGAGATAAAAATGTTTTATCTATTCTCATAACTTACTTACAATTTTTATTCATAGAATTCCACTGAAGTTTTGAAAATACACTACCTTTTTTGTTGAAAATTTCCAAAATTTTCTCTACTCAATGCCTATTTGAAACTTGTTCATCAAAATCATGAAGTCAAAATCATGGCTGCTGCGTCCGAATTCTAGGAAAACAGCCGATTTTGATTCCCAAGGTGGGGTGCCTAAAAGGTACCGAGCTAAGGGGGGTTCATACTCAAACTCGCCTTTCCGGGACGTGTGTTCAGTATATGTACTTGTTATCCGAAGGTAATTCCTCGGATAATGGATCGATTCGGATAATGCCATTTTAAATTTACCGGATATTGGATCGATTCAGATAATGCCATTTTTCCAATGATTCGGATACGGATATCCGTCGGATAAATTTCGGATATTATCGGAACAAATCTCAGGCAACACACACACACACACACACACACACACACACACACACACACACACACACACACACACACACACACACACACACACACACACACACACACACACACACGCACACACACACACACATGCACACACACACACACACACACACACACACACACACACACACACACATGCACACACAAAATGAGTAGAATAGTAGCTACGAGAAACGGACATATAGTTACATAAAATACACGAATGAGGAAACAAAAGTGAGTCAAATAGTTGATATAAAAATGGACCGGTTTACTACATTCAACTTGACCGCTTTACCACATTCAACCTAAAATGAACCGATTTTATCCGATTTTATCCGGTTTTATCTGGTTTTGATCCGATTTTACGCAAATTTTATCCGTTTTAACCGATTTTATCCGATTTTACGCAAATTTTATCCGTTTTATCCGGTTTTTATCCGATTTTTATCCGTTTTTATCCGATTTTGTCCGATTTTTATCCGTTTTATTCGATTTTTATCCGAATTTTTGACACTTTCGATAATGGTTCGATTCAGATAATGCCGATTTTAAATTTCCCGGATATTGGTTCGATTCAGATAATGCGTGTTTTCAAATTTTGGATATCGGATTATCCGAATCTCGGATATCCGAAATGAAGTGATTCGGATACTAAGTATAGTGCCCAGCCCTGGTCGCGTCGCGAAATTGCAGACGTCACAGTTCACTCACATAAAACACGGCATGTCAAAGGGAAAAAACGAGTATTTGTCATGCATTTACGATTATAGAGATGAGAAAATCTAATTACGCTGCCGATAAATCACATTTTCAACAATTACTAACTTTAGTTGTAGTTTTATACTGCTTCAAGTTCCAGCAAAGTCCCTCCCTTCGGCTTCTGAAACCGGTTTTTTTACGAACTGTGCAAAACAAATTTCATTAGAAGATAAAGGCACCAAAGACACAAAAAAGTTAGGAGAAATAAGCAAAGGCCGAGATTTTTTAAAAAATTTCAGCGGTGTTGTCCGCAATTGCCCCTCTTCTTTTACGCGAATTTGCTTCCGCCCGAGCGACTCGAAATTAGTGGGCGAAGCGATTTCAAGTCGAGGCACTGAGCGATTCGAGGTCGCAGCAGTGTCATTGGTCGCTTCGAATTGAGCTCGAAGACTTGAAGTTGGAGCGACCAGCTATGAATGAGACACACAGGATGTAAAACCGCGAAATTCTCATGGTTTTTAGGTACGCGTGCTGATGAGGACCTGAGGTTAGAGACAGCGACTCTGAGACTTTTTGCCGCGACTCCCCCGCGACTGCCCCGCGACTCCTCCGGTTCGGCGCCGAGCCGGAGGAGTCGCGGGGCAGTCGCGGCAATATTTCTCAGAGGAGAGGGCGTATGACAGACGGGGAGAGCAGCATCGCGCAGGCCGCTCGCGCCATGAACCGTGAAAATTACGATTTTCTTTACAGAGGATAAGTGAACCGTTTTGTGTGATTGGGCGCAGATTAAGGGCGACGTCTACAAAA
This sequence comes from Aplectana chamaeleonis, assembly GCA_029168955.1. Classification (NCBI taxonomy): domain Eukaryota; kingdom Metazoa; phylum Nematoda; class Chromadorea; order Rhabditida; family Cosmocercidae; genus Aplectana; species Aplectana chamaeleonis. Next base: position 72,819 of record JAPDOI010000441.1, read on the forward strand.
AGTTGGTCTGCAACACGCCAGACAGAGCTTTCGACGTTGTGGTGGGCCGAGACAACTTCGTAGACTATTATCTAGGTGTTCCTGATGGTTTTTACCTGTAAAAAATTGATACAGAGGATGTAGAATTGAAAAAGGACGTCAATATGTCATATAATTTTGCAACGCACTGTATAATACATAGTCGTGTTTATGCTATATCGGCCGCTTTCCCTTGATTGGGTAGAATCTGCCAATGAATCCAGCGATGTGGAGGGTTTTCATAGACATTACTTGCCCAAATTCGTGGATTAGTTTCAAGGTAAGATTACGATGACTTATAATGTATTCAAAATTGCGAAGCTTCTCAGTTCATTCGATTTCAGGTTTTGCAAAGCGAAAAGATGCGGAGTCTTGCGAATGCTGTGGAATATGTCCCAATTTCCGATCTGAAATTAACTCTGATCCGAACCTATGAAAAGAGGATACTGCAAAGATGTTAGTCAGTGTTCCACAAGGAGATGAACCTTTTTAAAATTTCATTGATATCTGAAGGGAGGCGGGAGCCAAATGTCAACCTACCCGTCCAAGAAGTTATTGAGGCGAGCCCAAAGAGGATCGAGTCTGCTGCGGATTTTGTACTGCCCCCTAATTGGCAAGAAGTAGGTTTTCTTTTTCTTCGGAAAGCCAGAGATTTTCAATCAAACTTTGCCTTTCCAGACTTATGCCTCTGCTTCTCGCAACAGAAATATTATTTTGTCAGCGATATTCCTGTCTTCTGTGAAGGAGCATGTTCCTCAACACTTCTTGGAGTCTATTGAAATCGTTGGAGAGCGACTATGGGAGAAGCGGCTGCCCATATCCAAAGGAGCTCATCTGAGCGCGTGTTCCCGTGAAGCTGGAATATCATTTAGGGATTCTGAGCAGATCATCTCGAGGCTGTCTCACGTGGAATCTAGGCAACTACTCCACCAGAACTCGGAAACAGCTTTACGATTAGGGGTAAGGTTTCTCGCCTGAATTCAATCGACTGCAAGTGGATCGAAAGTCGAAACGGTGCTATCGCAGGGGAGGGGGGGGGGCACTTGGCCATCGCACCTGACGACGCCCCTTTTTTCGTACCGCAGCGCAATTTGAGCACCGATCTGAGGTTTTCCTCCCTTCCAAAATCAGGGGAGACGTTGCGGCGCGGAATAATAGGCGTGACCAAATGCAATGGATGAATGCCCCACCCCGTTGCGATATCATCGATGAAACTATGTATATCGATCAATAAATTGATATTGCGATTTCCATAGATTCCGTCTATTTTAGGCACTTTCCGCACCATTTTTCGTGCAGGAATCACCTCTCGTAAGTACAATCACGTTCGACAACTTTCATGGCTTCATGAACTTCCTACTGAACTCTTGACCACAAGATTACCTCAAAATAAATTGGGTTATTGTTTTTGTATGATGTGAATTCTATTGTTGTTTTCGTTTAGCTTTTCTAATATGCGCTATTCACTCTTTTCCTGATTCGGACGTGACACTTGCGGAAATGGACACAACACCCCAGCACGTTGAATGTTTTCTAAGACGCAACAAAATGTGTGTCTACCGAAAAGTATTTTTTTCAACAGCTTTATTTTGCAATAAAGAAACATACGGAATGTATGTGAAGAAAGGGTAAATACGGTAACCTGCGTACGCAGGCAAACAGAACAAAAAGCAAATAAAACACTCGTACAATATAGCACCCTGTGTACAGCTTCAGCAGAAGGAGCGGCCATCTGCCCCATGCAATGACCTTAGATTAAAGGCAATGTTCACGATGATTTTCGTTTCCGAGTTTTCCACTCAAAACAATGCCTTGGCAACCAAGTGTTACCAAAATTACGAAAAAACGGCGAGAAACGCACTAAAACGTCTTATTTCAGTGACATTATTCCCTGGCCTGGACTAGTCGTCCGATTGGATGAACATGTTACCGGTGGTTTTCACCGGTGAAGAATGGGGCTAATCAAAAATGGAAAAAATATTTTAGGCATAACAGTATTAGTTAGGGTCCAAAAGAAAGAGCGGAGCAACAAAAAGTATAGAATTGCAAAAGACGGGTCCACAAAAGATTTCATTCCCACAACGATCAGTTCCAGTGAGAGTAAAATGGTGAGGTGAGAGTAAAGGATTTGGTGCCCTTTTTGCGCGTTTTTCCCGATTTCTTCGTCATTTCAGTTCTACTTGGAGGCCAAACAATCGATTTAACGATAACTCTCGAAATCGAAGATTATCGTGAACACCGCCTTTAAAGTGGGACAGCTTGCTTTTAAAAATAGGAAAGCTCCCAGATTCAACGACTTCCGATGGCAATTTATTCCAAATTTGAATGACCCTGAACGCAAACGAATGCAGCACGTTAGATTTCGATGTAAATTTACGTTCGAGCTGGAAGGCGTGCTGGCGAGAACGAGCACAGCGGCGGGTGAACGTGAAAACGCTCTCAAACGGAATGTCGCAAAGACCATTCACGATTTTGTAACATGAGTTCAAATCGAACTCAGTTCTCCGATATCGTAGGGTTTCAATCCCCAACATTTCAAGCCTAGTCATGTAATCTGGCACTTCTCGCGTAGGAAATACTTTGCCAAAAACGCGTCTTGAGTACTGCCTTTGCACGTTTTCTACGATTTCATCATCCTCAAGAGAGAATGGTGACCACACCTGTGTGCAGTATGTATAATTGGTTGAGTTCAAACTATCACTAGGGAGCAGACGAGTTCACTCGTTCTACCACAAGACGAAATATAGCGGATATTTGTGTTTGATACGCTTCCAGTGCCGCTGTTGTCGGTGTGCTCAGACATTCGGACAGCGCGGCGCTGGGGCGCGAACAGCGCGAGGCGGCGCCCCAATCCGAGCCTGGCGCCCCCAGCGCGAGGCTAAAATCTGTTCTTGGCGCCGGGCTGGGTCAATTCGGCAGAAAAGCGCGGGGCCAGCGACTTCTACCACGTCGTTGTATCCACTTCTCGGTTCATTATTATCAATACTGGCTGGTAATATCATATCATTAGATTAACAATATATCATCAGTATTATGACTTAATAACTCTAAGTATTTCATTCTCATCTTCAATCGTCATAGAATGAATTTTCGTCGTAATAACATGTTTTCATGTACTGGCAATAACCAAAAGAACAGTGTTTTTCGTACACTATTTTCCATTCACAAGCAATCAATACCCTAAATTACAATACACCTACTTGAATACACGATGGCAGGTCCAGACACTTGTAATTGGTTATAGATACTCCTATTTATATATCTGTTGACAAATACAAAATTGACGAAAAAACAGGAATTCAATGTTCAGCAATACAAAATGGACAATCAGCAATGGATCAGCTAAAAATCGTGAGGGTGATATTAGAAGTGAATAAAAAAAGGTGCCACTCCAACAAAACATTTTCCGTCAGCCCAATTTCTTTGACATTCTGCAGCGTCCAAATCTTCCGACTGTTTCGATGCATTTGGTATTCGACCCGCTCTGAAATATTTCTCCTAAACAGCTCTGTAAAGTAATTCAGAAAATTTCAAAGAGGAAAAACCAGTATTTGATGTTATGTTATTATGAAATGAAAGGTACTCACTTCCGTATTGCTCCGCTCCAGCGTCTTGAACACTCGATCCACTTCGTATGCCCCTTAATTCACCCTCGTCAAGCTCTCGATTCCCGGACATTTACACCCTGAAAATTTTCGGATGGTTTGTGTTGAACCCGGTTACATTTAAGGAATAGAAAAACGGTGAAAGGTAGCTGGAGAAGAGTGAAACCAACAGAATCACCAAAATGATGAAATGAAAATCAGGTTAACATCCGTGCTCCAATGAAACAAATCAGAATTGATTGCGAACAGAGCGCGAGGCCGGGTCATGATTTATGATCCCAGCGCGGCGCCGTTCAACTACCCCTGGGGTGCGTTCCAAGAATGTTCCCACGACGCTGTGGGAGGAAAAGCAACCTCACCATGGACAAATTTGCTTTCCATGGATGCGAATTATAACTGAAAACTGCTCCCACGTGGCCGTGGCTACGTTTCCATGGACGCGTTTTGCCATTCAATTCAATACCTTTATCTGGCGACAAGGAAACATACAAAATGTATGTAAGATAGGTTTAAACAAGACAGCCTGGATATGCAGGCAAACAAAATTGTAGGCAAAGAAAACACTCGTACGAATAAGAGCACCCTGAATGTAAAGCTTTAGCAGAAAGCACGGCCATCGATCCCATGCAATGACCTGAGGTTGAAATGGGATAGCCTGCTTTTGAAAATCGGAAAATTCGCGGCCTCAACGATCTCTGAAGGTAATTTGTTCCAAATTGGGATGGGAATGTTCTTGGAACGCACCACAGGTCTCGCAGGGAACACGCTGTCTCGCGAAGATTCCGCGTGGGAGCAGTCGCTGGCCTCGCGCTGAAGGATCCTCCGCGCACATATCGGGCCCAAGCCTCGCGCTAAATGCCCAAAATGGGACTGGAGACCACCTGCTAGCGGCTGTCAGCAAGCCGGCTGTCAGTAATACTGTAGGACACTGTAGTTAGTATTATTGACACCCGAGATGGTATCGTATCCCCTCTCCTTCCATGCCAGTGACCCAAACGGGATCACGTGGCTGTGCTATCCGCATTATCGACCAAATTTGAATCGTGACGCCCTCTCTTCTTGGCTCACTGCCAATTCTACCAATATGGGCTAGAATTTCATAGGAGGTATGAAGCTGGGGTAGTTTTTCAAGCTTGATCTATCTGTAATAGTTTTAAAACTCAAGCGAGGTTCTGTTTCAACGCACTTTAATATCAATCAGGTATTCTAGGGCTCTACCTGGGTGAAAGTTAAATTGCAGAAGTTTAAGTATTTATTACATGGAATTTATAACATTTTTACATGCAAATTATTACATTATTACATGCAGATTATTTCATTATTACATGCGAATTATTACATTATTACATTTCAAAAATCCATTTCATGAATTATCAGTTTTATCAGTTTCCTAGTTATTAAAATTAATTACAAGAAATTTCATGAATTCACGAAAAAAATGGATAAATTGGTAAAAGAATGATTTATCAACGGTTCCGTTGAAAATTCGGGAAGTAGAGGTTTCGTAGAGTTTTCCTCGAAATTTCATGAATTCACGAAAAAATGGATAAATTCGTAAAAGAATGAGTTCCGTCGAAAACGATTCCGTCGAATATTCGGAGAGAAAAGAACAGCGCAAATTTATGTTGACTAACTAACCTGTCTCCTGTTGAGCTAACAATAAGTTTGGCTGCAAATAGAAGTCCATAGGTATGTTGTTCAAAAAGTTAAAGTGATACGGATACTGGCTGTAAAACGGCGAAATTCACATTGTTCCTACCAGGGATGTGCGGCAAACGATTTTGAGAAATCGGCAAACGGAAATCGACAAATTTTGTCCAAAACTGGCCGACAAACGGCAATCGGCAACCGACAAACGGCAAAATAAAAAAATCTCGTACAAAAACGATGCAAATGTTCTGAAAGTAGCATTAAAAATATTTCTTTCTCATGCACAAATCGTATTTCGATAGCCAGATAAGAAATGGTTTCTGAATAGTGTATGGCCGACTGTCCTTGAACCTCGGCATTTTGTTCTAGTTCAAAAACACCACGAGGTTTTTCAATAATACCACAAGAAATTTAACCTCTTACTTTGGTACAATACATGATATAAAAAGCGGCACCGAAATGGGCATTCTATTGAACACTGGTAATGGGAATGTTGTGGTGAAAGGATGGTAATTTTCCGCGGTTCTCTAATATCAACCCTTTTCGGAATACGTAGTAGTCATGCAATTGCTTCGTGTTTCAAATTTATCGCACGAAATTCAGAGTATCGCGCAATCCAATTCAAGGGGATGAGCATTCGAAAGTAGTTTTAAAAAAAGGAAGAGGTCAGTGTGTCCCTATTTGACTTGATTATTTTTTAAGGAGCGTGGCAGCTCTTCTCTTGCGGAAATCGCCGTTGCGACTCCGCGATAAAGCCATACCGGCTCCGCGAAAGTGCCGCTGCGGCACCGCGATTGGTGGCTGCGCCTTTACAAAAATAGGACCAACTGAGAGTAACTCATATAAAATTAATCGTGAGCCATACTACAAGTGGGCGGGGCCTACGAACAAAAATGTGCACCTACGGTCGTTAGGTCCTTTAACTGATTAGGAAACTTTCTCAGAGTTCGCGGCGTACTCGTTTCGTGCCTCATGGTGTGTTTACTGTTTAACCGGAATTAAGATCAAAGATAATCACGTGAAAAAATACAACTAAAACGCACGTTTCCGAACAGCTTTGGAAACGTTGCTGAGAAACGGCTAAATATTCGGCATCTCTCCCCCTGCGACCTTTTAAATTTCTTCTGATCCGCGCGCTAATAACTCAAATACATTGAATGGGGTAGTTTTTCAAGCTTTCCACCAATACGACTCCTAAAAAACCGCGGTTTGCTCAAACCACCTCCTTCCCAAACTGTACGCCACCCCTTAATCCGAACACAGTCGACGCCGCCAATCCAGTTTATAGTCAGGCAGCGAATGTAACCGAAACGAATGTTCCCCACAACGTGTACACTTAACTTCCGCACCGCCGTTCAGTCCGCAAAGTGTGCGCTGATTGCGAAATCGTGCTGCGGCGGGGCTGCGAGTATCCTCAGACAGGGATGTGGGATCACCCGGGCGGTGGGATCACTCGGGCACCAAAGGCAAAAAGCGCCCGGGTGATCCCACATCCTTGTCTGAGGATACTCTCAACCGCGCCGCAGCACGATTTCGCATTCAGGGGCGGCATGCATGAACGCAGCGAACGGTGTCAGGGAGCCGCTCCGCGTGCCATGCGCGCAGCGCCAAGCAACGGGGCGGCCCCGAAAATCAGGCACATCAATACACGCCACGAAACTCGGGGCCGCCCCGTTGCTCGTCGCTGCGCGCATGGCAGGCGGAGCGGGTCCCTGACACCGTTCGCTGCGTTCATGCAAGCCGCCCCAGGGTGCACATTGCGGACTGAACGGCAGCGCGGAGGTGAATTGTACATCCTCCCCCACCCTTTTAACTCAGAGCCCCAACCTTCAACTTGGTAGCATGTTTCTCAGCGTAATTGTGAGCATAATAGGAGATGGCAAAGTGCATAACCCCACAAACAGCCAGTGGAGTCCAAGGTCCTCCACACGACGCTTTGAAAAATGTCTGAAAGAAATTGAGCTCTGAACCCTTTGTGCCCTCTCCTGAAAACGTATAGGGTGCTATTTCTTGTCCCGATGAACCCTACATTTATTGATCAAGCCTCAGCAAGGAGAGTGTGATGAATTCGGTACTCTTCGAGACAAGAGGACCCACACGAGCATGACACTACAATACTAGCAATTGCTTTGACATGACCGCACGGTAGATAACACCAACTGGCTTGAAGTTTTGAAGTACGTATAGCCTGTATCCCTACTTTCGAGCCGGTCGCTGCAAGGCTTATGGGATTTACCAAGCGCGTCCTAATCGCGGCGTTTGTTATCTATTGCGCACTTTTTTGCCGAATTTTGTCGAAAATTGAGAGGAAAAACGGCAAACGACAATCGACAAAAATCGTCCAAAAACGGCAACCGGCAAACGGCAAATGCCGCACATCCCTGGTTCCCACGCATGCTGGTGCGGAGCGGAGGTTAGAGACAGTGAGAGAGCGGGGGCAGACGGAGGCAGAGACGTCGCGCGCGCCGCTCGCGCCTCGAATGAAGCGAATCACGACGTTTTATAGAGGGTACATGATTGATAATGAGCAGTCCTTCCCCATTGGGTATATTTACGCATACTTCCTTTGCTTTTCAGTCGGTTTGGTTACACATTCCATCCTCATAAGAACGCTTTTGAATTTTTAAAAGTTAATTTCGAAGCGTTCGCCAGTGTAAAATTGTTCCATGTTACATGGGACTTTACATTTTTGTTACTTTACATTCAATCAAACTCAGCGCAATGTATTTGTTTGGATCTCTTTTGGATAAGATTTTTTTCGAAATTTAATTTTTTTGAAAAATTCTCTCTTCAATTTCGGAATGAATTTGGAATTTTCACGCTTCAAGAATCATTTCATTGAACTCGGCACATTTCATTTGCTACAACTCGTTTTTGGAGCGACTTTTTTGCGTGTTTTTAAAAATTTGAAAATTTTTGAAAAATTTAAAAATTGTTTCAGTAATCGTTTATGAGAGAATTCATCTAGTGTTGCTGAGCAATCGATGACAAGATGGCCAGCTCCTGTGTGAGAGTAATCTCGAGGGTCATGAGCTGTCAGTATGTAATCTGGGGTCATGAGCTGTCAGTAATACTGGGTATGGTATAGCTACCGTAACCCGTGTACTCAAGGTATACCACCTCCGAAAATGCCCCAGCGCCGCGCTGTCCGAATGTGAGAGCGCTCCAGCGTTAACTCAGACAGTCGGGGAGCACGGGCCCGGGGAATCACCAGTACTTAGCGTGAGCCCGGGATGCATTTCGAAAGATTTGACGCGAGGCCGGTTACTCCAAAAACCGGAGAGTGTGGGCCCAGGGAATTCTGAGCACCTAGCGTGGGCCCGGGATGCCCTTTAAAGGGCTTGTTCGTGAGTTCCCGTATGGAGATTTGCGCGGCGCGAGGCTAGGAACGTGACTCATTTCGCCATGGATTTTTTTCGCGGACAGTCCGATTTTCCTTATTTTTACATGTTGTCTTTTTCTTCGTTTCGTGGGGTACACTGATGCTTGGGTGAGTAAGGGGCGTAATCTAGAGTTGCTACTTTGGCAGTGGTGATAGTGACATTGATATCGATTCTAATGTGAACACCACCATTCACCAATGTAGCCTAGCTCCATCATTTTTTGAGCCGGTCAAAGTAATGCTTATCGAGCTTATCATGTCAAAAAGTCCTTATCAATGTTCTATTTAGCCATGACCGACCGCTCCGCTGCTTGTTCCGCCTGAACTCATCCAAGCAAGCTAGGCTTTATTGTTTAGCACAGCACTACTAATGTGAACTAGTGTTATTACCGTTTTATAATCCTTCCTTACTCCTATATCAATGCCGAATTCCTTGTCTTTTCAGGTGACTTCGCCTCATTTGGCTTACGGGTATGCCGTCCGAGTCAATGGGATGAATGAACTTTATGACTTCTAGACGCGAGGAACGTGCCGGTGCGAATGTGGCCAGAACAGAAGTATAAGGATTAGCACCGATGAACGTGAGTTCGCTATCTATATCAATTTTGAATAAAGAAGGCTGAATAAAAGTAACTCTTTTAGCACTGTAAGGAGAAGCACGGCGGAGGAAGAAGAGGTGGAGAAGAGAAACAGAACATCCCATTTTCACAACTGTTCATTGTTTCCGTTCTAACGTCTGATTACTTAATAAATGTATATTAATGTGCTTGAAACCAACATCTAAATTTTGCTAAGTTTGTTATTTTTATGAATAGGTTGCTAATGAATAGCATGCAATGTGAAAGTGAAATTAGGTAATACTTAAGAGTTTCACAGCTTGTGAAGGGAGCGTTGAGGGAAGTTATACAAACAAGCAATGGGGCACGTGAAAATACAGTGGCTATACAAAGCAAAATCTCTTTGCCTTTGGATTATAATACTGTCCCAACTCATCCTCTAACAAGGCGAACGATGGACGAAAACTGTAAGGAGCGGGAGAACCCGAAAATACGGGCCTGGCCCTGCGCCTCTCGATAAAGTTTCCCCGGCCCTGCGCCATTCGGTCACCAGGCGCCTGAGCCCGGGTTGTTGGAGGCGCCAGGCCAGATTGGGGTAGTGGCCCCGCGCTGTGTTGGCACCCGGCCTTGCGCTCTCCGACTGTCTGAGAACACTGCAGTTGTGGGTCCTGCTATGTTTGTCTGTTACTGTGCATTTTTTTTGCTTGCGCCGCCTGTTTCTGATCGTGAGGGTTTTTACCTTCCAAAATCATTTTTGTTCGGTATTTAAAGTTATGTTTGTTCGGTATTTTTTCTTGAAAATCTTTTGTAATTGTGAGGCAGATGCTCCTAAGTATTAAAGCGAGGCGGCGGACCGAACAGTCATTTCTCGCTGATTAAACGCGAGGTTTTTTTTTTGAAAATTGATATCTTAATCTGAGAGGTCTGTGGGAAGTTGGATCGTTGCTCAAGATTTTCCCGGCTGCTACTTCCCAAAGGCAGATTTGCAATGGAAATAATGAAGGTAGATTTTGTATTCACTCAAAAATTGGATGGGCTATTTGTGGCATGCACTGGAAAGGTATTATTTACTTGCTATTGTTATTGGATACGGCGTAGTTCTCGAATTTGACCCATATATTGCTTCAAAGATTTCTCTTTTTTCTTTGCAATATCCAAAGCCCCCGTCAACGACATCGCAACCGCTTCGCAGCTTCATTCAGGTAAATTGCGAGCGTTTCCGGTACGATTTCGCTTTGGAGCGTGCTAGGTCATCCGTGTAGAAGTTGGATCACATCAGAACTTGTCAGCGCAGCGATTTTTTTTTCAGACTTTCAAGCCTAATGTCCTCGAACTCTAGGCGTGATAACTTAGAAAGGGGCAATCAAACCGAAAATCTTGCGTTGTGTTCATTATTGACTTCATAGGCCTCCTGATTTATCTGATTTTGGAAGGAAAGGAAAACTCCGGGTTGGTGAGAACTTTGTGGAGTGTGAAAAGCCATGCTGTAAACATAGATATCGTTCGTTTCAGAAATTTATGCAGTGAACTACTTCGCAAATTTTTCTTGGGTGGAGCCAGCCATAAGTGGTATCCCCACAAACAAGAATCCCCATGGTTTCTATTTTCGCTGAGAATTTTTCCAAGAGGACTTTTTTTCAGTGGCTGCTTTATTGAGAAAGTGGAAAAAAAATCAATTAAAAGTATTCAAAGTTGGGGGCGTCATTGTGAATCACACTGTTTAGGTGTGACCAGTGGTGTTCCTCAGGGTAGTATTCTGGGTCCATTGTTGTTTCTTTTCTACATAAACGACGCTCCGGATAGTCTACCAAGTTCTTGTAAGCTCTATGCGGACGACCTCAAGATCTATCGGTCTCTTTATGAAACCGCAGTTGACTTTCATGAGCTTCAATGTGACCTCGATCGACTAGCCGAGGGGTCGAAAGTGTGGCAGCTACAATTATCAGAAGAAAAATGCAGTTTGCTGCATATTAACTTTCGTCATGAATGCCCCCTGCGTCTAAACTTTGTGAAGCTTCCTGTGCACGAGGTTATCAGGGACCTAGGTGTTCTCATTAGTTGGAATCTTAGCTGGAATTCCTATTGCAGAGAAATCTCCAAAAAAGCTGGCTTGGTGGCTAACTGTATTTGAGATCCCTGAAACATCCTTGTCTTGTTCACTACAAGAAAGCATTCACCGTTTACTGCCGACCCCTACTGCAGTGCTGTACTCAGGTTCGGTCACCTTCCACGGTGGAAGATAATGAGATCGTTGAAAATGTGCAGAAGCGATACTCTAGACGTGTGTTCACCAAAGTACTCCCAAACAAAGAAATTCCAGATTATGCAGCTCGTTTGGATATGCTAGGGTTAAATACGCTACGATATCGCAGAGCTGAATTTGATCTGCATCTCTGCTAGAAGATCGTGCATGGTTTTTGCGACATTCCCTTCGACAGCCTTTTCGTTTCTACTCACCACCATGTCCGTTCTCGCAAATATGGATCCCAACTTGAACGTAAATTCACCTCTAAAGGCAGCATATTGAATTCCTTCGCGTTCAGGGTTGTCAGAACTTGGAGCAATGCACCTGCAGAAATCGCTGAATCCGGAAACTTTTCGATTTTTCGAAGTAGACTATCCAATTGCGATCTCAGGTCACTGCAAGGGAGTAGGCTGCCGAGATGTCGTACGTTCGTACCGTGGTATTGTGGAGGAAAGAAGACCACCTCCGTGCAAACCGGCGTCAACCCCTCCGCGTGGAGGGTTTTTGTCATGGGAGAGATGCTGGCTGGCTGCAGCTATCCTAAGGATTCTTCTACAAAGGGCCGGCATCGAGAAGAATCTAGGACCCGCACAGGAGTACCTATGTACCACATGGAGCAAGAAGGTCACCTGGAATGGGGTAAGTGTCCAATGTTTTGGATGTCAGAGGTCGGTGCATCTCTCCTGTTCGGGCCTCAGTTCTGTGAAGCATAACGATCCTTCCTTCCGTTGTGTTCTGTGCTCTGCCCCCAGTAACTCTGATGCCTCATTGACCAACCGCCCCCTCTCTATTGTTCATATTTATCTCAATGGCCTTCGTACCAAGTTGTCTGAACCCTCTCTTTTTCGCACGTACACATCATCCCGATATCATTATGGTTTAAGAACCCAAGCTGTCTCCTTCCGCTAACGCTCGTCACCTTAGCATTCCTGGCTACACTGCTTATCATGCTCCAAGGTCATCTCTCGGCGGAGGAGTTTCCACCTTCGTATTATCAAATCTACCCTCTCATATCATACCAAACACACCAAAAGACGGTACTCTCGAGTACCTACCTATCCATCTCCCCCTTGAAACACCTATATCTCTTTTCAACATATATATACCTCCTGCCACATCCTGTCTCCAATCTTATGACCCTACTCCTTCACTCAAGCTGCAGTACGACTGCTCCCTTTCACCCTCTGTTGTCTTTGCAGGCGGTTTCAATGCTCATACATTCTGCTCGTCGCTTGATACTGACGCTAGAGGAGAAGACGTCGAAGAATGGGCGGAGGAGTGCGATCTGGTCATTCTCAACGATGATCAGCCCACTCGTCTCCCGGCCAACGGCCGACCTCTAGTCCAGACATCTCTCTTGTATCATCTAATCTCTCCAGCGCCTGCTCTTGGTCGACCGCTGCAACTCTGTCCAGTGATTATATCCCCGTCTTTGTCCATGTCGATCTCTCTAATTCTCTTGCTCCTTATTCAGGTATCCGTCAAAGGTCTTATCTAAATCTTTGCCTTGCAGACTGGCGCTTGTTCAGGGAGGTGGCACTTCGCCATGTGGCTGACTACTATACTTAGTATCCGAATCACTCCATTTCGGATATCCGACCGGATATCCGAGATTCGGATAATCCGATATCCGAAAATTTGAAGACACGCATTATCTGAATCGAACCATTATCCGAAGGGTCAAAAATTCGGATAAAATCGGATAAAAACGGATAAAAATCGGATAAAACGGATAAAATTTGCGTAAATTCGGATAAAATCGGGTAAAACGGATAAAAATCGGATAAAAACCGGATAAAACGGATGAAATTCGCGTAAAATCGGATAAAACGGATAAAAATCGGATAAAACCGGATAAAATTTGCGTAAAATCGGATAAAACGGATAAAAATCGGTTCATTTTAGGTTAAATGTAGGAAAGTGTGTGTGTACGTGTGTATGTGTGTGTGTGTGTGTGTGTGTTGCCTCAGATTTGTTCCGGTAATATCCGAAATTATCCGACGGATATCCGTATCCGAATCATTGGAAAAATGGCATTATCTGAATCGATCCAATATCCGAAAATTTGAAAAAACGCATTATCTGAATCGAACCAATATCCGGTAAATTTGAAATGGCATTATCCGAATCGATCCATTATCCGAGGAATTACCTTCGGATAACAAGTATACTGACTACCCATGGAATGAAAATGTGCACCAGAAAGAACGTCACTTGACGGACGCGATTCGCAAGGCAATGAAAGCCGCCATTCCGGAGGGCCGAGTTAAGACTTTCTTTCTCATTGTCAGCAGGGAAATCTTGGAGAAGATAAGGTCAAGGGATGCAAAGAGAGTCACAGATCACCTGGATCCGACCATTGCTGAGCTGGATAGCGAGATTAAGCGAGATCTGGACAAGCACAGGAAGGAGTGTTGGGAGAAGTTCACCGAGAAAATGAATTTCAAGAGTGATGGAGCGTCAATTTGGAAAGTTCTAAAGAAGATCTCGAGCAAGAGCACCTCCACCAATTATTCCACGATCGAGTTCGAGAATGGAGTTTTCAAATCGGGAAAGGAGGCTGCAACTGCTCCCGGAATTTTTTTTTTCATAACTCAGGCTATGAGAGGGAAACAGAATTGAGTGACTGTAAGAGGGCTCTGGGAGTTGCCACTCATGAATGAAGCAGAAGCAGCGACGCCCGCGCAGATTGAAAAGGTGGCTAAAGAGATGCGCAACTCGAAGGCTGTAGGGCCGGATGGCATTAGTCCAGCGGTTTGAAGAAACTGCCGAGTGAGATTATGCCAATCCTGGCTGATGTCATCAACACATCCATTCGAACGTGCATCTTGCCGCAAGACTGAAAAATGGCAAGCTTCATCCCGTTGCCCAAGCCAGGTAAATCGCCCTCCACGGCTAAGGGATACAGGCCAATAAGTCTTTTATCACCAATCGCCAAAGCCGCTGAGAAATTGTTTGTCAAGGAGCTGGCCGAGCATAATAACAAACAGCAGCACCAGCATGGATTCCGCAAATTACACTCCACCATTACGGCGCTGCTGGAGATTGTGGGCTATGTTTCGGAGGGCCTCAACGCCAGAAAATCTCAACGCACTGTGGAGTAGACCTGGACCTCACGAAGGCGTTTGACACTGTCAACTTGGGCATACTGTCTGAGAAGCTATTGAGGTCTACCATCCCGCCTTGGCAGAAGCGGTGGATTACCGCACTCATCAAAGGGCGCCGAGCTAAAGTGCTGTTTCAGGGACATGTCTTTAATAGCATCCCTATTGCCGCCGGAGTCCCTCAAGGAGGAGTTATATCGCCTGATCTGTTCAGTCTTTACCTGGAAGATTTGCCCGTCCCCTAAGTGACATGAAAGCCGTTGCGTATGCGGATGACATCACCATCTTGTGCCGAGACAGGGACATTAACATAGCTGCACGCAAGATCAATAGCTAACTCATCGTTCTGAAGAGCTTTCTTGATGATATGATGATCACTGTCTCTGCCGCTAAATCATCTGTATCTGTTTTCTCCACTGACCCCAAGGAACACTACGCTCACCCCTTCGTGAATCGGGAAGACGCTGGTCTGCCTGCCGCACGTTTCCCTAAACTGCTCGGCCTAGTACTGGATCCTTCGTTGAAGTTCCACAAAAATACTTAACAGAAACAGGCTACAGTGTAAGCAAAGCTCAACGTCCTACGAGCTCTGGGAGGAACGTCGTGGGGAAGTAGCAAGGAGACAATTTTGACTACCTACAAGGCAATATTGCAGCCGGCGTTGGAATACGCTGCACCGGTATGGCAGCACGTAATATCGGATTCATCGTGGACAGAGATGTAGCGAGTCCAAAATGCTGCTCTCCGGATTGCCACAGGGTGTGCTAAAAGCACCCCAGTGGAACATCTTCAGGCTGAAGCCCGAATTCTGCCAGTTAAGGAGCACTGCCTAGCGCAGCAACAGGTTATTAACATTGTAAAGCAGCCTGACCACCCATTAAGAAGGGTCATGAATCCCGTGAGAGAGAGAGTTATCAGAAGGCCTTTTGCGGATGCTCCCGAGAAGGTCAATATACAAAGATGGACGGGCTCCCAACTGGATCGTCCGCGTCTTTTACGTGCGGAGCACACCAATTTCGTCAGGGATCACTTGAGTAGGATGGCCGTCAATCCCATATTGGGGGTCGTACCACCTGTAGTCAGCAACATCGAGATGGAACTCGGTAGGCGGGCCAGAAGTACCCTTGCCTCGTTGCGCTGCGGACATTCCCCTATGCTGATGTCATACTTGCATAGGATCGATCGCAGTAAGCCTGACGAGTGCCCGAACTGTGGTAGCCGTGGCCACACAACTGAGCATCTCTTCGATTGCCCAAAGAAAGAGATGAAAAGATAGATGTTGAGGAAATAGAAGTTGATAAAATTCGTTTTTCCTCTACCCGCAGACGAATTTTACCAAACAATTCTGCCGAGGCTCCTTAGTGAGGAACAGAATTGTCGATGAGAAAGAGCAATGGGATGAGGAGATTCAGCGAGAACTGTTGGTAATGAACCACATGGGATATTACGTGAAATTTGAGATATGAAAATGGTGGAAAAAGGCAAAAAGAGTCCAAGAGGGGGAGAAACAATGAGTCCAGAACAAAATGTGATCGATAAGGTCAAAACCATGCCGGTAGTCAAACAAATGGTGGTATGGGGGAAGGAATCGGAATCAAGATTAGAGTGTAGCTATCTCTAACCCTCATAAAATAGCAGCAAGAACTTTCTTAATGTTATTGTGATCATCTGGCAGAAGAAATTTATATGAAACTTTTTTGTTGCGATAGATACATTTGACTATGTTCACAGTAATGAATTCAGAAGAGTACCCATTATGCAAAAGTGAATTTTTCAACTCTTTTAATTTATCAATGAAAAATCCCACCTCAGAAGAGACATTGGCTATCCCCAAGGTCTCCGTGTATATTGTTGAGGCCTTGATGATAACAGAAACTGCTGAATCTGACTGCGGGAATTTCTTAACGAGGAAATCAAAGTCGTCCGTTTTATTGTATAAACTAGTCGAAATTCCGTTACTATCTATTTTTATATTGATATCTAAGTAGTTGGTGTGAAAATGTCCCTATGGGTTCTTTTATTCTCTAACAAATTATTATAAACAACAGCTAACATGTCTTCTATATAATTGTCCGTTTTGTTATGGATGATTAATAGGTCATCCATATATCTATAAGGCTCAAATAAAACATTACGATCAAAAGACAAAGTTTTTGAAAATTTGAACTCCATCACTGATAAAACCAAGTCTGCTAGGATGGGGCTAAAATTACCGCCTTGTGGAACCCCTTGCTTCTGTTTAAAAACGACGCTACCGAATAAACAGTAGCTATTATTGAGAAGGTAGTCAATGTAGTAAATTAAGTCATGCTTAGTATAATATCTGTAACTACCGTTTTTCGATTGGTTGTCCGTGTAGAAAGACTTAAAACCATTACTAGCGATAAACTTTTTATTAGCATTTTTAAAGCATATATAATTTTTTAAAGCATTTTTAAAGATTTAAAAGCATTTTTAAAGCATATTCAGAAGGCAGGTCTCGAGGATTTCACTCTCTTCTGAAATTTAGCATAATAATTTCCCCTTTTTTTCGGGAGGGATCGGTTTGGCTTTAGTGGTGTTTTTTTTCTCTCATTTAACGGCCATTTTTTCTCTGTGTTTGTGTGTTTTCTTATTGCTTGCTTTGTATTTGTGATTTTTTTTCGCGCATTTGCCTTATGTAAATGTAATGAACATAAACATATATGTTGACCAAATAACTCATACAGCCAATAATAGTAGTATGAGGTAGGTTGGTGAACATATCAGTGAAATCTGCCGAATAAAGTTTCGCATTGTTATTTTTAAATGAGTTCAGTTGCTCAGCAATATTTATGTTTGCAATTGACCAGTATGTTTTTATTGTTTTGTTCCGAGATTTAACTATATTAGCGTAATTGACAAAATGCTTCTTCAGTGTTGTAAACACCACACATAATTCTTGAGCGAGAGGTTTCAAACTGCTATTATGTGCTCCTGTTATACATCTAAATTTGATGGGGTTTTTAAGTAGCTTTGGTATGGCATAAATCAAAGGAAGTGTACAATCGACAAGGAATTTCAACTTGTTCTTCAGGTTGAAAAACTTATGCTTAAGAATTATTGAAACGTCATTTGCATTTGGAACGGCTTCATAAACTTGATTGTTATTTCCATGTACTATTGTATTGTTGACTTCATCAAAAGTAATTCCCATTTCTTTCATTAGGAACATAAGGTAATATTTCTTACAAATTAGTCCATAGTTATTACTAGCCTTATCCAATGGACAAAATATCAAAGTCTCTTGCAACCTTTTGACAACTTTATATGGAAACTTCCTAGTATTTTCTTTAAGTGACTCTCCATGAAGAAGTGGTTTTATTTTTGCCCTGTATTCCGTGTTTAAAAAAGACGTAATACGATTTATTTTCTCGCCATTTAGCTTGAATTTATTGATCAAGTAATTGACAACCTCTAGTGTGGTTTGATCAAAAATAATTTTAATATCTTGTCTATTAGATTTGTCGTTGAATCTAAACTTTGTGCCTTTGCAAAGGATGTTACGGAAAACAACATCGTCGATTATATCCAAATTTCCTGTAATTATATGCCCATTGCTAGAGCAGATATAATTATGATATTTATCACTATTTGTTTCACAAACACACGACAAGCTCAAAATATCTTTAATTTCATTGGTAGTCAGAGTTCTCAGAAATTTATTATAATTGTAAGTTCTAGCAGAAATAGGATTGCTGTAGGTAAATATTGGTCTAAAAATTTTTTCATTTTTATCTACGACCCCAATTATGTTTTTGATGGTGAGAGAATTGAATATTTTATTGAAATTTACTTTGTCAAATATTTTGTTAGCAAAAGGAATTTTGATAAGATGACCTTCCAATTTACGTATTTTTGGTTTGCACATATTGTTGTTATAATGCAAGCTGGTTAGCAAACAGAAGACAAGGAATCTATATTTATGTTGAGTATTTCTCAGAAATTCTGCTGAAAGTGATAACTTCAGAAGGCTTTGAATATTTTTCTTATCCATGGATTTGAGTAATCTATAAATTTCCATAGGTTTATCGAAATCGTTCTCATGATTAGTAAGATAATTGAGAATTTCCTTATATTTTTCTCTATTTCTGAACTTTTTGTTTTTATTTTTACCTCTGTTTTTTCTTTCTTTGGTGATTCTGAGTGAAAAGAAGGGATGGCTATTTTTGTATGAAAGCGGATTTGTGACATCAGTGACATTACCATAGCCCTTAATATTATTATTAAGACCAAACGGGTGAGCAGTCATCAACAGTTTGATCCAGAATAATTCCTTTTCGAGCAGAACGCTTTGATCCTCATTTGAGGCTAGAGCATCTAGAATATAGACAGAAAATCCTGAGCGACATTGTTGAAAATGATGGTACAAGAGCGTAGGTTTCTTGAAATTTTTGATGTTATTCAGATGCTCTCTAATTCTAAATTTGAGACTTCGCTGTGTAATTCCAACGTATTGTTTTTCACAACAATTGCATTGCAAACAATAAACTACTCCTTTTGTATTACAATTACTAGAGGGAGTATGATAAGTATTTTTTATGAATTTTGTAGTGTTAGAACAGATTTATGTTTATGTTTATGTTCATTACATTTACATAAGGCAAATGCGCGAAAAAAAATCACAAATACAAAGCAAACAATAAGAAAACACACAAACACAGAGAAAAAATGGCCGTTAAATGAGAGAAAAAAAAACACCACTAAAGCCAAACCGATCCCTCCCGAAAAAAGGGGAAAATTATTATGCTAAATTTCAGAAGAGAGTAAAATCCTCGAGACCTGCCTTCTGAACTGACCCAAAGGGAGAGTACCAGAGACCCTTCTCGTTATTTTTAAATATGAACTAGCAGCCCGATGTGGAAATGATCTCACCCTCACACTGGTAAAAGGACGGCTGAGGAATATCTTCGTTCTCTCACCCCGAGTGTTCGATTCGACCAAGTTAAAATAGGGTTTAAGACTGAAAATGCCCCTATTCCCGAGAAGCTTGTGGACCATGCAAATGTCAAACACTTTCCGTCTAGAATCTAGCGTAGTTAGCCCAAAATACTTGTTTCTTATATGCGCCCTGGGTATTTTGGCATTCAAGAAGCCACCAATACGGAATACTAGTTTACGAGTAAAACTATTCTGGACTTTTTCTAGCGCTCCAATATTCTTTTTCGTGTACGGAGAGAAAACTACTGATCCAGATTCCACAATAGGCCTTATATAGGTCTTGTACGCTCGGAGCAAAACCTGCTTGTTTTTTGTGGATATTCCCTTGAAAATCTGGAAAATACGCCTGTGAGCCGACTGACATTTTATTCTGATATGCTCAGAGAAATCCAATTTACTGTTATAGTGGAAGCCAAGATCTCGAACAGATTCAACCGCTGGGAGCGCAAGGCCATCGCACGTATAGAAATGTGTCGTGGGTTCTGAATTTACTTGAACTCGCATGAATACAGTCTTTTGTGGCGCGAGGGGCAGCTTCCATTCCTTCGCCCAGCCAACCATCAAGTCAATAGCCTCCTGTAGCACTTGGGTGTCGAGTGGTTCAGAAATCACCTTGTAAAGTTTTATGTCGTCCGCATAGAACTTCATCGTAACAGCTTTGTCCCGAAAAATGATAGGAATGTCCGCTGTGAAAATACTAAACAATATTGGTGATAATACACCCCTTGCGGCACCCGCTCTCTATGTTTTTCACCTCAGAATAGCAATCCTCGACTCTCACCTGAAACGTTCTTCCAGATAAGGATTGGGCGAGGGATACCCCCTTCTATCAATATCGGATGAAACCTCAGATCTCGTAGTTTTGACAGCAGTTTCGAGTGCGAGACACGATCAAATGCCTTTGCAAAGTCAAAGTAAATGACATCGCAACTGCACCGCTTGTCAAGGGCCTCCGTCCAATCATTTATGCATTCCAGAAGGTTCGTTTCTACAGACCTTCCCGGGACAAAACCATGCTGGTTCCTAGGAACGATATTTTGCGAAAAGAGGTGTAAGACTATGTGATCCTTCAGCACCTTCTCGAACAGCCTGCAGAACAGTGAGGTGATACTAACTGGCCTATAATTCCCTGGATCAGCAGCCGGCTCTTTCTTCAATAAAGGTGTAACAAAGGAGTGCTTCCAGCGAGCTGGAACCTCACCATACATAAGAGACTGGTTGTAGATATAGGCCAAGGGACCACAAATAACTGGTGCAACTTTTTGAATGAAAAAAAGAGGAACGAAATCAGGGGTGACCGAGGAAGATTTAGGCCACTTTTTCAACAATTCCTGTAATTTCGTTGAATGAAACCAAGGAAAATCCGCCATAGGCTGAGTACCCAAGAATGACAAAGATGGACTGTTCCCGTCGTCTGATTGGAATTGTTCCGCGAATTGGTCAGCTAACATGTTTGCCTTATCATACGCCGATGTCGCCAGGAATGCACCCTTTCTAAGGCAACCGATATGACTCTTTTCTTGCAACTTTGAATTTAGATACCTATAGAAGTTCCTGTCTCCCGACTCGATCTTTTTCTTCTCAAGGTAACTATTGTACTTATCCAACTGAGCATGGAACCTTTTCGCAAAATCATTATACGCCTCCCAAATTCCAGTTCTCCTTGCCTCATGGAAAAGACACTCACGGTGTTCAGCCATTTTTTGCAAGTGAGCAGGTAGGCGGATTGACTTAATGGAAGACACAAGCTTCCACGGAACATGCAAATCAATAACTGCATGGATAACAGATAAGAAAAGCTCATATTTCTCATTTACACCGCTAGCCGATTCTAACAGACTAATCCAGTGAATTTGGCTCAAGTGGTCACAAACGGCAGTATAATCGCAATTAGCATATACCCTTCGATAAACCGGAGTACTAAGTGTTTCACAACATTGAATGTCGAATGAAATGCTATTGTGATCGCTCAATCCTACAGGCGGCAGAATTTCTAGGTTTCCCAGTAAGGTTTCATGGCTGGAGAAAACTAAACCCAACACATTTTGGCCTCTAGTAGGCTCCCGCACAAATTGGAAAAGGTCGTAACTATAAACTAGTTCCTCCAAGCAAGCCAAATTCGATGCCAACACATCACCTTCATTGCTCCGAGCGAAGTCGGGTAAGTTGAAATCCCCCACAATGATTGTGTGCAGTTCACACGCTATTAAATCACTCAAAACCTTGACTAGCATTTCCGTTTTCACGGAATCACAAGACGGAGCCCTATACACAACTATGACCCGGAAGCTCGAGCTTTCATGGTAAAGATCGACACAAAGCATCTCATAAGCATGTTCCACCGACTCCGAGTAAATCACAGACATTGACAGCCTCCGATGAACCAATAACATAACCCCACCTCCAGACTTCTTACTACGATCGCACCTCTTGGCTTCGTAATCCAGAGCTAAATTACCCAATAAAGTTGAAACCATTAGACTAGGCTTGAGCCACGTCTCTGTAAAGGCGTAAATATCATACTTGTGAGAAAGAACTAGATCAATATGCCCCCTATTTTTCGAAACGGATCTTACATTAGCGTAGAAACACCTCAAAACACTACAAGGATACCTGAGAGGAATAGTCAGTTTTCCTGATTGGGAGGCGACAATACATTAACAATGCTAGGCACAACGGCTACCGGCGATCTCGGTGTGGTAGAAGAACTTAACGCTATTGAGGAATCAACGTGAGCAATGGGTACAGCAGCCACTGGTGATCCCGAAGTTCTAGGAGCACCTACATCATCGATCGTACCGACACTCTGCCGGCGAACACGAATCCTGTCCCTCTCCTCCTTAGTTAGAGAGAGTCTAATATAGATCCCCTTAGAAGAGAAGGACCTGAGCCAATGAGCTCGACGGCAAACCAAGCCAGCATGGAACGAAGATGGTAGCACCACCTTGATTAATCGCGGTCGACCAGTACCTGGTTTGCCCATTCTATAAACCGACTTGGGACTACACTCCACGTTTAGATGATCTAGAACTTTACGAATCACATCAGAATCGGACAACACACGATTCGACGGCACTCTATCTCCCGACTCTAATACCCCAGAGATAACAATAGAACGCTTCCTTTCATGCTCTTCTGGAGAACAGGTCACAATAGGAACACCATGAGTCTCACGAGAATCCGAAGTATGAGAAAGCTGAACCTTAAGCTCAACAATTTCTGCCTGCAATGAGGCATTACTCTTAAGCAAGTCACTGTTCTCAGCTGCTAGTGCCTTGTTAGCATCTACTAGTTCCATATTTCTCGAGACAACTGAATCGAACATTTCCTTCATGGAAGAGAAATGACTTATCACTAGCTTCAGGTGAGTAGGTAGCGACTCATCTCTCATCAGCTGCTCGATAGCTCCCGCAAAGTCCAGAGGCTGTTGCGATCCCGCTCGTTTGGCCGCTCCTCTTGTCTGAATGATAGACGCAGGACAACCTGTAGACGGCATGACACGAAATGAAACAACAGCGAAACGGATAGACCTGATGAGGTGGCTTTTTGTTGTCGATCGAAAATTTCGCACCCCGCCACAGAGGTACTCGCAGAGGATCCTCAGCACGTTGTCACGAACGGCATAAAATCGACTGACACAGTAACCGACGCCAGACACCAGAATCACCCAATCGCCTCGCCTCCTCTCTTGCGACTACGGTCACACCTCAAACTTGGGTAATTAAACCTTGGTGATTTTAAGGCTTCTTCGTCGGCATCGCTCCCTGCTGCTATCCTCAAACTTGGGTAATTAAACCTTGGGTTATTAAATTTGATTCTCAAACCTGATGAGACTACAAATGCTGCAGATATTTTTACACTTTTTACCGCCCGTTACCTACCGTATACTTAGTGAAGCTGGAGACCTGAAAGTAATTGCTATGACTGACTTGCATGGAGTTTTTTGACTGTTAAATCCACATCACCTAGGAAGCCAAGCCTAAGTGAAGGGGGGAGTCCACCTTAAGGTTGGTGTTCCGAAAGGCTTCGGTGGGGCTGCCACCAAGGGAATGACGGGCCCTTTTTGTTCGAACGAACCAGAGTTACCGGAAGCGTGCAGAGCAGACCCTAACCACGCTACTCTACACTCCACATCAGCAACAACGCCTATTTTTAGTAGGAGGTATGGCCCTCCTTCAATGTGTGAGTTCAATGTTGCCGGGTTTCATCTCAACCCATAACATGCAAGACAAAGAAAAAACAAAAGAATAAAAAATAAAAAAAGGGCAAATTTAGTTGAGGGAGGGAAGCTCAGACGCATAGGTAAACCATACAGTATCTTACCACTCAAACCAAGTCAAAGCATAATTTTCTGACTTTTATTTCTATTTTGAAGTTTATCTTGCTCAGATAAGCCCGGGAGGAGCAAGCAGCGGAGTGGTAATAGCGAAATGTAAGTGATAAGGGAACTGTAACAAGATTAGTAGGATGAGCTCTACTTCGACCGGCTCATGTGAGGGAGAAAAGCCCCACGCTTTGATGAAGCTTATCTCGCCTAAACGAGTTCGGGAGGAGCAAGCAGCGGGGTGATCGCACATGGCAAAATAGAAAGGATACGGAGATTTAAGTATTATAAGTGAAATGAACTCATTTCGGACAAAATGAGGGAGAGAAACTTTGTATTACATTAAAAACAGTTGGTTTTTTCTAAGATACTCTAATAGTCAACAATATCTCATGAATGTCAGATGAACTAGGCGCAGTTGAGGAGAAAAAAAAACAGATGATTAGATATAGTCAAGCTACTAAGAATGTAGACAAGTGATAATCCTTCATGTTTAAAGAAAAACATGCAAGATTAAGGAAAGACCATCGGTCCGGAATTTCACCACCGGTGACTGAGGCAATATTTCCTCGACGAGAAAATTTTGAAAGAAAAGGTTGTCGAGCTAATGTGCAGATGAAAAACAGAAGAATGAATAGATGAACAAGAATGCAAGATGCACAACCGAGTTTCACCAACCGGTGATCAGGTAAGTCTTCCTCAAAAACTTATCTCATGATAAAATCGAATTTCTACCCGATAAAAACGGTGCTGTTCTGCAAACACACACGGGTTTCCCTCTGTGTTATGCATGCAAAACAGTGCAACCAAGAAAGAGATGAAAAGATAGATGTTGAGGAAATAGAAGTTGATAAAATTCGTTTCGCCTCTACCCGCAGACGAATTTTACCAAACAATTCTGCCGAGGCTCCTTAGTGAGGAACAGAATTGTCGATGAGAAAGAGCAATGGGGCGAGGAGATTCAGCGAGAACTGTTGGTAATGAACCACATGGGATATTACGTAAAATTTGAGATATGAAAATGGTGGAAAAATGCAAAAAGAGTCCAAGAGGGGGGGGGGGAGAAACAATGAGTCCAGAACAAAATGTGATCGATAAGGTCAAAACCATGCCGGTAGTCAAACAAATGGTGGTATGGGGGAAGGAATCGGAATCAAGATTAGAGTGTAGCTATCTCTAACCCTCATAAAATAGCAGCAAGAACTTTCTTAATGTTATTGTGATCATCTGGCAGAAGAAATTTATATGAAACTTTTTTGTTGCGATAGATACATTTGACTATGTTCACAGTAATGAATTTAGAATAGTATCCATTTTGCATTTTTCAACTCCCTTAATTTATCAATGAAAAATCCCACCTCAGAACAGACATTGGCTATCCCCAAGGTCTCCGTGTATATTGTTGAGGCCTTGATGATAACAGAAACTGCTGAATCTGACTGCGGGAATTTCTTAACGAGGAAATCAAAGTCGTCCGTTTTATTGTATAAACTAGTCGAAATTCCGTTACTATCTATTTTTATATTGATATCTAAGTAGTTGGTGTGAAAATGTCCCTATGGGTTCTTTTAATCTCTAACAAATTATTGTAAACAACAGCTAACATGTCTTCTATATAATTGTCCGTTTTGTTATGAGACCTACCACATTGACAACGATGGATTTGTGGATGAATCCGGTTTCAGTCGCCCGTTTCTTGAACCTCTGACAAAAACCTTCCTGCGGCTGCAAAGAAGAAGAAGACAAGGGAGTAGTGTGCGTCCACTTTGATCAAAAGGGTATTGCTGTTAATCTAATGTGACGGGGTTTTCCAGCTTCTTGTGCCTTTCTTTGTTGTGCCCAGAAGCGGTGGTCTCAGGTCTCTTGAGACAAGAGGTCATTCGATTTGTAAAAAAATTCTCTTCAAAAGGTTCATATTTTGTCCCCATCTCATTCTTTTTACTTTAACAAAGAATCTCATTCACATACGTATATATGTATGTTTCATTTGAAAAATGAAGTCGTTGAATGAATGAATGATTCATGTGACCCAAGTGGTGTGATTCACATGCCTTTGCCAATTTATTCTTCTGCCTCTGCTGCCTGGTTTCACTCATTCGGCAAAGAAAACCCTGGGCTGCGAACTTTGGAAGATCAAGCATTCGCGGGAAAGCAAGAAAATTCTTGATTCAAAATAGATTATTTCGTTCTCAAATATCGAGAAGTCGTATTCAAAATAATCGAAGAGCGCTGTAGTGTTGACTGCAGTTTAAAAAACTTGAAGTAAATAAAGCTTCTCCAAGGAATATTGGAATGGCAAAGCTCTTCATCTAAACACCCTTCCAGCCCAGTTCAGAATGCTGTTCATATTCTCCGAGGAACTTCTTCGAAAACCTCCTGCTTCAGTGGTGACGGAGGGGTTAGAAAAGCTAATCGATATAACGAAGGGTGGTGAGTGAAGCGAAGCGGGTGGAGGGAAATCGGGCTTTGCGTCCTGAAGCGGATGACGGTAGCCGAAATACGCCGAAGTCCTACCATCAATGGCCTTAGTGGGATGGGGGGTGGGGGCACTGTTGTATCGCACTTGGCCACGCCAATTGTCCGTGCCGCAATGACTCCTGATTTTGGCAGGGGAGGGAAATCAGGTGCTGAAATTCAGTGCGGCACGGTTATATGGGCGTTTCCCAGTGCACCACGCCACGGTGCCCCCTCCCCCTATGCCACATTGCACCATGGGCCGTATGCACATCTATCGCCGCGCGTCCCCGTCCCCGCGAAGCCACCCTATGATTGGTCATCAGGCGAAATTGACCAATCATGGATGGCCCTTACGGGGACGGGACGCGCGGGGAGAGATGTGCTTACTGCCCAAATATCCAATTACAACCTCCTCAATCAATGGTGAGGCCTTTGTTCTAACTTGGCAACTGGAATGAGCGGCCCACCGAGCACACTAGTGTAGCGTAAACAGTGCAAGTGTGGGTTTGTCTTTCAACGTTCGGTCGTCCAGCGGTGTAAGGCGCTATTCATACTCCTCAACGCTAACGCCGCACGCACGGGCGTCGCGTTGCAGTATGAGTACCTTCTACGCTTGTCACGCGCTTGCGAATACTATGAATACTTCAGCGGTGACGCCATGTCGGAGCGGAATAAATTGGGGCTTAACATCCCCAAACAAGCTAATTCTGTGCGCGCGTTCATCATCATGGTAGTAAAGGACAGTACTGAAATTAATTATTAGAAACGGAATGAAATTGATGATGGATATATAATGAGTCGGACGAAAAAGGCGTTGCGACAGTCGCGGCCATAGCGGAGCGGGCGTGATGCTAGGCCACTCGTGCTCTAACGTCACTCCCGCGCTTGACGCGCTGGGTTTGAGTATGAATGACGCCTAGGACATTGGGAGCGGCTGCGTCGCGCGCCGCCATCTCGTCGGTAGCACGGACGATTCGGATAGCGCTCTTTTTGCTTCCGTGGGAGTCGCCGCATGACTTTGGCTGACCCTAAACTTCTTTTCATGTTGATTCTGACGCTACGATTCGAAATGTTTCTAACGGAAATGCACACAGTTCTGGAGCTTCCTCGTGATTAACACGTTGTAGTGAGCTTATCTAAAGGAATGTGTAATCTTCTTGCAGGGCTATGTCGTGGTTCCGTCCACCACCACCACACACACAACTCAGGCCGTGGGTTCCAGACCTCATCTTCATTCCTATTTCGCGGGCCATAGAGCGATTCGGAGTTTTCTTCTACAACAGGTATAAAGCCGAGAATATTGTCTCTTTTTTCCTTTGCTGTTCTCAATCTATTTTTCATATACATCTATTCATTTTCTTCAAATTGTAATGTTAATAGTTCTATAACCAGTTTCTAAAGTAAGAAAAAGTCTATCACATCGCGACTGTTTCGGTTGTAAAGGGTCATGGAGTGCGGACTGAGTGTCTCGCACAGCGGAGAAGTACTTTCTCACATTCACAGGTGATTTTATGTCGCATCAGTGTTAACTTCACAATCTTAATCCTTCACGTAATGAGCGAATTCTTGTTGAAAATATCCCATACGACGTGTGTGTCGTGTCTGAGCTCGATAGTGAACACTTGCATGGGAAGTGATAGCTTCATGTCAAATGCTCGCTAAAGCCTTGAAGTCGAAGCGACGAACGGTTGTGCCGCGATCCTGAATCGCTCCATGCCGCGACCTGAAATCGTTTCGTCCACTGATTTTGAGTCGCTCGGGCGGACGCTATTTCGCGTAAAAAATACAGACAATCGCGGACAACGCCGCAGGAATTAAAAAACAAACTTTTTTCTCTCGGTTTTTGCTGATTCCTCCTGATTTTTTTGCTTCGTTGCCTTTATCTTCTAGATAAATTAGTCTTGCATAGTTTTTTAACAAAAAATGGTTTCAAAAGACGACAGGATGGAATTTGCTTGTACAGCAACATAAAATTACAACTAACGTGAGTAATTGCCGGAAGCCAGGGTTGAGCAGCGTTGTGACCGGCCACAACGGGGGGTCGTAAAATTTTTGGGAATAGGTTTTTTTCCAAACCACTTGGTAAGGTAAAATGAAGTAAAAATGGAACTAATTGCAATGTGATCCGCGTGAATTGCGCCTAATCAAATACATATAATAGTGAAAATATATATAAAACTACCCTTATGTCTCCTAAGAAAGTCCCTAGATGCGCAGCAGACGCGCTCTAATGATTCGACTGCTTTGCGTCCGCTCGCAGCCAACGGAGACTTCGGCCCTTTCGGAGGGAAAGTGAAATATTTGAAATTGTTTTTTTTTATTTCCGTCCATTTTCTTAATGCTTTTTGGGTTTTCATCGTTTTCTTGGGTTAGGTTCTCTTCCATAATAACTGTAGCTAGTTTAAACTTGCAAATGAGCACATCAGTAAGGAGAAAGCTCTGTTTGTATGTTGAATGAGACTAGCATAATATTTCATACACATACACTAAAATAATATTAATACATGACCCTTTCGCGTCCACACGGTCGTTAAATTTTGGGAATTTTTTGGAAAACATGAAAATTTGGGGGGGGGTCGTAGCCGCCACAACGTCCTGCTCAACTCTGCCGGAAGCTCTGCATGAAATGTGATTTCTCGGTAGCCTTATTAAACTTTCTCATCTCTATAATCGTGAATGTGTGAAAAATACTCTTTTTTCCCTTTTACATGCCGTCTTTTATGTGGGTGAGCTGTGACGTCCGCAATTTGGCGCCGAATACACCACGTCTTGACGAAAGATTACGGCCTAGTCGCTTCGACTAGACGAATCGCTTCCATCATGGAAGCGACGCGACTGCTATGAATCAGCCTTAAAGCCAATGGCGTATTTGTGCCGCACGTGGTCGCTGTTGCTGTCACGACCGCCTGTCATAGAATTCCACTCCACTTCTTTAAATGAACCTCTCGACGTCGCAGTGCGCGGCATGGCGACGAGCGGCAACAACAGTTTCAGTGTGTCACCCCTCCGCGACACGCCGCTGCGACGGACGCGCGGCAACTGCTCCTACGACGGCCGATGCTGTTGTAGCGATGCTAGTCCCGCCGCGATTTGTGCTAAATGTCATGATTGTCCTTCATGTCGGCGACGAAGTATACAACTGACCTAACACACCGCGAGTTTTGGTACGTACAATGTGGGTAACCAAGAAACATGCGGTCACCCCCCACCGTATCATTTTTTAAAATCACCGACAGTGTTTGACGAGCGGTAATTTTGTTCCCTCAGCACTACCATGGCGAAGGTGGAAGGGCGTAACGCGCCGACCGCTCTGGCGGCTTAAAAACATTCAAAGGGTTCCAACTCGGGCTGCGAGGTTTGTACTAATTTTACGGGCGACCGCTGTCTTGAAGTTTCTTTGATAGCCATTGGGACGACACAGCATCCCACGTAAATATCCGTTCCATATTTTCGAGTATCCTTTGGTTACGTTTGGACTTCGATGGGTTCTCCGCTTAGAAGGGAATTACACAAAGCGTATGTCGGACCTGCGGAAGCGAACAGTATTATATATAGCAAAATTGCGCAGTACCCCGTCCCGAGCCGCAAGTTCTGAGAAGTTATAAGCCCAAAACTGTCGATTTTTGCGGTTTTTGTACCTTTCAAAACGCGCATTAGTCTTCCAAAAATCTGGAAACGGATGTTGTAATTGTGTTCAGCGCCCGAAACTGCCCCCTGAGCAAAGTTCGGTGGGAAGCCCATCTTCGAAACTTTGCGCAGACTGACAACGGTTTGGACTTGTACGGATTTTTGGTTGGACTGTTATTTATATCAATTAGGGGTTCTGAAATGCGCTTCAGAAAAATGTTTCAGATTTGACTTAAAATTCTCCCAGGTGGTTTTTTTTTGGGGCGCTGATCAGGAATCTAGGGTTTGTTCGTCAGTTTACCGGGGTTTTCGGCCTATTTCGCTCGAAGCATCACAGCGCGGAGAAATTTTGAGAGCAAAACTCCACTTTCGAGATTTCCGGATTTCTTCGATAGATGTGTCTCAAAATCAATTTCTTGGGGTAATTTGATGAGCCTAACACGAATCCGAGGTCCGTTTGCCAGTTTTCTACAGATTACGGTAGGTATACGGTAATTCGACCAAGGTGTCAGATTTGACTTAAAATTTGTATCCGAGGGTTATTCGGGATGGTGAATACGAATCTGATGTCCACTTGCCGATTTTCGAATATTTAAGGTAGGTTTTGTCCCCTAAATGGCGTATTACCTACCGTAACCAACAGTAAACTTCAGAGTTTCGACAAACAGACCCTAGATTTGTTTTCAGCACCCTAATTTACCCCTACATTCAAGTTTTCAGCAAAATCCGAGAATTTTTCTCAAAACACCTCAGAACATTTCTGATGGGTAGGTACCCTTACCATTTCGCGAAACTTCAAAAACGCTCATAGCTTTTTGGAACCAGTTGATCAGGGCGGGGTACTGCAAAGTTTAACTATATAAACTCAAAAGATACTGACCATATAATTCGTTTCTGCAGATCCGACATACCGACATACGCTTTGTATACTTCCCTTGTTAGAGATCGATGAGTAGAAATTAAAGTCTCGGTCATTAGGGGCGTTTAAAACCGCGTTTTGATAGTTCTAGGTGTTGGGCACAGCGTCAATAAACCGCGCTCAAACTCCAAATGCTCCAGGTCAAGCGGGGCGTTGTTGAACGATTACGTCGGAACTCGTCCGCGCGGCGCTGTCCGATCTCGTCCGCGGCGAGCCGTCCGAACTCGTCCGCCGGGGTCCTCGATAAAATTGAGGCCACAATCGGTGGCTTTTCCAAGTAACCGACCGTGTTGTGAGGGTTACCGCCGTGAATACTTGAGAAATGATGGAAAAGAAATTTACGGGAAATATCTCCTGATTGTTTTATCCTTCAACATATCCTTTGTGCGATTCAATATTTTTTTTCTGTATATATGTTTACGCTCAAAATAATTTCTTTCAGTCAATTCCGGTCTTTGAACGACTGTGTTTGATGTTGGTCTGAACAAAAATTTTCATTCAAACATGACAGTAACACAGCATTAAAATGCAACTAAAATGAAATAGTTTGACAGCGTTCTCGATAATATATAGGTTCATTTATGAAGTGAGGAAACGGCATGTAGTTATGTACCAGGTTGTTCAATAAGTTTTGTCGTTCGATAAGAAAAACAGAATTTTATGGTTCAAACTGCACTTTATTATTCAGTATAATCTCCCTGAACATTAATACACTTGCTCCAACGATCCTCCAATCTGTGGATCCCATCCCTGAAGAGAGAATTTTAAGAATACTGAGCAGAAACAGGCTACAGTGAAAGCAAAGCTCAACGTCCTACGAGGATCCAAGATGTTCAACCTACGCGTGGTGGATCTGTGGAGTCGACGTTATGGAGACTCATCAAACGGACATCAATCACTCCATGTGGAGTTTTCGTTCCTACGAGCTCTGGGAGGAACGTCGTGGGGAAGTAGCAAGGAGACAATTTTGACTACCTACAAGGCAATATTGCAGCCGGCGTTGGAGTACGCTGCACCGGTATGGCAGCACATGATATCGGATTCATCGTGGACAAAGATGCAGCGAGTCCAAAATGCTGCTCTTCGGATTGCCACAGGGTGTGCTAAAAGCACCCCAGTGGAACATCTCCATGCTGAAGCCCGAATTCTGCCAGTTAAGGAGCACTGCCAACTCCAAGCGCAGCAACTGGTTATTAACATTGTCAAGCAGCCTGACCACCCATTAAGAAGGATCATTAATCCCGTGAGAGAGAGACATATCAGAAGGCCTTTTGCGGATGCTCCCGAAAAAGTTAATATACAAAGATGGACGGACTCCCAACGGGATCGTCTGCGTCTTTTACGTGCGGAGCACACCAAGTTCGTCAGGGATCACTTGAGTAGAATGGCCGTCAATCCCATATTGGGGGTCGTACCACCCATAGTCAGCGACACCGAGATGGAACTCGGTAGGCGGGCTAGAAGTACCCTTGCCTCGTTACGCTGCGGTCATTCCCCTGTGCTGATGTCATACTTGCATAAGATCGATCGCAGTAAGCCGGACGAGTGCCCGGACTGCGGTAGCCGTGGCCACACAACTGAACACCTATTCGACCGCCCAAAGAGGCCTACCACTCTCAAAACAATGGATTTGTGGACGAATCCGGTTTCAGTCGCCCGTTTCTTGAACCTTTGACAAAAACCTTCCTGCGGCTGCAAAGAAGAAGAAGAAGAGAGAATTTGGAAGGTCTGCAAAATACGCTTCAACAGCCGTTGTGACCTCTTCATTTGATGAAAAACGCTTGCCACGCATGAATTTTTTCCATTGCTGTGACACGGCGACACTCAATGGCTTGTAAACAAAGAATGAATTGACAGATTAAAATGAAACTTCACATACGTTCATATGAAGAGTGTACCAACAAAACAAAAAAATTTGGGCTAGTAGCAACACCCTCTCTTAACGAACGACAAAGCTTATTGAACAATCTGGTAATGAAGTGATTGCGCTCCATTTTCTGATATTAGGTACATGGGCTGCTTATACAACGATTCCGAGGTTTCTTTTTAATGGTGGTTCTTACAGTAGATTTCTAACTTTCGTTTTTCTACGTTTTCTGAAGGATCATTACGAGGCAGCTCGCTGGTTCCCGCATTCTTCTTTTAAAAAATATATATCATCCGATACTGGATTCAATTCATTTAACAAAACCGATTGCATAGATTATCGAGGGGTTGACTGATTTCGAAGCGGTTTTGACTGAGTTGGTATTTTTTCCTTGAATTGACAGTCATAAAAACATCACATCAACAATTTAGGTCTGTATGTGTCCAGATAAGATTCCACTAGAAGTCCACTATTGCAAACGAAAACATTCTGTTAGTTTCATGCGCCGGTAGAGATTCATTAACTAAACCCGGTGCAATTACAAAAAAAACATTCTATTTTGAAGGCCCTAATTACTAATGCCTACCCGAAAGCTGGTATTTCCCGATACATTATCTACCAGTGATAGGTCAGTGTTCATATCCTGTGTTCGAGCACCTTCCCTTGATGTCAATGTATTTCGGCGATTTGCGTGCCGGACGAGTTCGGACGCCAGGCGGACGAGTTCGGACATCGCGCCGCGGACGAGATCGGACGGCGCTGGCCGGACGAGTTCCGACGCAACCTTGTGTAACATTTCGATATCTGAGCCCCCCCCCCCCCCACCTCCCGCCGTAATTTTTTTTAAATTCAAAATCTCCGATCTCCGAGGTGTAATTTCTGGGCCCTTTTACACAAAAATGCTGAATAATAGATTACTGAAAAGGTACCTAATTGCGTTTATGATCGTTATTTTCAATTTCCAATTCCAGAAATTTTGCTTTTGGACCGAATATCTCGCGATCCCCCCCTGATTTTCATTTCCTCTCCACAGTTTTTGCAACCCATCCCTCACCGCCGTTGAGAATTTCCACAACCCCGCTTGAAGGCACAGTCCAACCTCAGAGGTAATTTTTGATATTATGGTCCGGTCGCCGCCTATAGCAACCCTGCCAAGCGCGAGATCTCAATTCGCTCATATAAACGAGAAAAAGCTAGGAAAAAAGTCGGCCACGCCCCCTTGAAAGAAAAAATGTGTAACGCCCACTGCCAGGTTCCCGACCTCAATAGGGAAGAGACGCGAGAATGATTTTATCCAAAACCTATGTTCTTCTTTTTGTTTACGGTCTGGCTTCATATTGTGACCTGATTCAGAATTATGGCTGCGAATAACGAGAAAATACAGACTCGAGACAACTCGTCCGCGAACTTCTACCACTTCGAATTCAAAATTTTTGAGGAGCCGTAACTCATTTCGAAGTGATTTCTGAGCGATTCTGGAGACACCTTTGTGATCAGCGTGAAATTTTCTCCAAGATAGGCAGAAAAACGAAAAATCGATTCTGAGGTTGGACTGTGCCTTTGACCGTACAGAAAACTCAACATCGTAAAGTCATTAAGAAACTTGGAAATGCAGGTCAGAAACTATTGGAAACTGCTGAGGAACCGCGCTGGTCATGTACGGTCTTTTGAGGATCTGTGAGTGTTTCCTCGTCAATTCGATCACGCTGCCATCTGTTCTTCTTCTTATCGGCCACAACAGAGCTACTCCTCATAGGTGTGAAAAGGCAGCCCTTCATCGCACGGGTTCTTCCACATATCCATAACTGTTAGAGAAGTCGGTCTCACAGGACATGAAAATAAATGAAATGAATCGTGCCCTGGATTGTGGCAGTCGGGACATTCGTCAGGGATCGACGAATCGATCTTATGGACGAAGGCCTTGAGGTGCGAGGAGTGTCCACAACGAAGACCTGCCAGGATGACGCGTGTACGTCTGGGTAGGTCCATTTCGCTGTCATCGATCGGGGGAGGCACGTCACCAAGAATTGGATTTAGGGGAGCACTGGAAAGGTATTCTCTGACGAATCGGGTGTGCTCCATTTGCAGCAGTCTGACGCGATTGAGCTCCGACGTCGCCCAACGTTGACGATCCAAGACAGAGACTGCAGCATGAAGTGGCGAGCGTATATGTCGGAAAAGGGGACCAGATGACAGTAGGGGGAAATTGGGGTGTGTGGAATTCCTTACAAAGCCAACATGGAACTGATGCGACTGGAGTTGACAATGCTACTTTACAGGAAGCGGCGAACACTCTTGATGTAGATGAGATACCGGTGTGGATCGAGGGCATCCAGTGATCACGCGTAGAGCAGTGTTCTGGGCACGCTGAAGTTTGCTCCAAGAGGCTTCCGACAGGTGTCTTGACCATATTGGGGCTCCATATTCCAGCACCGGCTGCACCATAGCCCTGTAGGTGGTTCGCAGGATTTCCTTAGAGCTACCCCATGTAGTGCCTGCTAGCGAACGTAGGATGTTGTTACGTGTGTTGGCAGCAGCAGCTCGAATACGTGTATTTTCATGAAAACGTAATGACGGGTCCAGGAATACACCGAGTAGTCGAGGTGTGTTTTGATAAAAGCAGCATATTTCCTCCCCAAAGAACCTTGGGATGCAGCTTGTGTTCGGCTATCGCTGTAATGCACAAAGTAACGCTGGACTTGGTTGGAGAGACCTTTAGCTGCTTCGATTCCAGAAACTTAGCCAGACTGACGAGATATTTATTCATCTCAGCAGTGGCTCGATCGATGACAGGGTCAGTACAAACAATAAGGATGTCATCCGCATATAGACATAAGTGGATGTTTGGTGACGGCTTCGGCACATCAGACAAATACAATGAAAACAGGCTGGGAGATAAAACTCCTCCTTGTGGGACGCCCGCCTTCAGGGGCACAGACTTCGAGAAGTGTCCATCAAATTTCACACGAATGTAACGATTCTTGACAGTTATCCGTCCATCTTTTGCACCAGTAAGGGATAGTAGAATCTAGAATCGATTTGGACAGCAGAGGGATACTGACATTATCGAAGGCAGCGGTTAAGTCAACTGCCACGACTATACTTCTTCCAGCTGGAGGTTTCATATTGCAGCCAGCAATTATGCGTTCTGTGATAGACGTGAGTGCCGTGATGGTAGAGTGGGCCTTCTTGAAGCCATGCACGTTATGTCGTAATGCTTCTTGGAGGTGCGGGTTAATAAATTTCTCCGCTAACTTAGCAACAGGGGACCAAAGGGAGATGGGTCGATGCGAAGTTGCTTGATCTTCTGGTTTTCCAGGCTTGAGGATCGGTAGAACAATTGCTTGCTTCCATCTAGCGGGTATGAGACCTGTGCTGAATGACGAGTAGACCAGATCACGAAATAGTTCAAGAAACTGTTCCGGCAAGTGCTTGAGATGGACTGCTCACACGCCGTCGGGTCCCTCGGCTCTCGAGTTCTTCATGGACTTGATGAGGGAAGACATCTCAGAAGCAGTTATGGCAGGTACATCTTGTCGGCTGAGCTTCCTTATAGACCGGAGAGTGAGCCTGTTGGAATGATCACGGCGGCACGTCGCTGAAGCAAAGTGTTTTCCAAGTCGACATACAGCCTTGAATCCGGACTCGAACTTCCCTGAAGGGAACTCAAGCATGTTGCGCTCCGCTGCCAATTTCTTCCCAGATAACCGCTTAAGAATGCTCCAAGTCTTCTTTGCATCAGTGGAGAAATTCAAGGATTCAGTGAACTCCATCCATCGCATCCGCTTGTAATCATTCAGCCTTTTGGCGATCTCATCAGACAGTAGTTGAATGCTGGGATCTCCAGGATCAGCACGGCGTTTCTCGTCCCGTGATTCAATCAGCTCCAGGACATCTCTGGGAACGTTAGGATGAAACGTTCTAACGTCCTGTAGGAATTGCAATTCTGGAGGCATTGCATATGGCATCAACAATGAACTTGTCTTTCTCATGAACGGAGCCGGTAAGCGGATAGTAGGCTACCCGACTGAGTAACACCTCCTTAAACATGACCCAGTTAGCCTTACGATAGTTGGTGTACAATTTGCTACGCGAGCCTATGAAAGGTGCCAGGTGACTATTGAGAGACAAATCCAATGAAGCACATATGGGTACATGATCGCTGGCCATAGCTATAGCAGTGGACCAGTTACATGAGACAGCAAGAGAAGATGATACAAAAGTGACATCAGGAGAGGACGGCCTGCCCGTGGACGGAAGGCGAGTGGGAGCGTCCTCATTAATGTCAACAAGGTCACAATCCTCAGCAAAAAGCTCAAGTAGTTCCCCTCTGTCATCGGGATCTAGAGAGGAGAACCAGGATGTGGAGTGAGCATTAAAATCGCCAGTCATGACAACAGAAGACGATGGGAGGGCAGTGTGGACAGAATGCAAAATGGAGTGGGGTCAAACGAGTTGGGACATGAGGAGATTGGGGGAATATAAATAGTAACAGTTTCTATAGCGCAACTTTGCAATACAACATGAACACCAATACATTCTACAACATTATCATTAGGGAGAGCAATAAGATGAGAAGGCATAGAAGATTTTACAAACGTAGAAATGCCTCCACCATGAGATGTGCGAGGAAGGTGGTAAGATGTATAACCGGGGAGGCGGGGTAGGGAAGATGTTGGGCTAAGTTTTGTCTCCTGAAAGAGAATGACATCTGGACGAAAGCGTTCAATGTACAATGTGAGTTCAGCAAGTTTGGCACGCAGGCCATTGATATTGAGTTGAAAAATGTCTAGACTATGAAGAGGAACACTAGGGGGAGAGTTAGAGCAAGAAGTACAACAATAAGCAACAGTGTAGTCGTTATAGCTGGTTAACCCCGAACATTTGAGGTGTACCCAGTATACTTAGTATCCGAATCACTCCATTTCGGATATCCGAGATTCGGATAATCCGATATCCGAAAATTTGAAAACACGCATTATCTGAATCAAACCAATATCCGGGAAATTTAAAATCGGCATTATCTGAATCGAACCAGTATCCGAAGGGTCAAAAATTCGGATAAAAGCGGGAAAAAAGGATAAAAATCGGATAAAAACTGGATAAAACGAATAAAATTTGCGCAAAATCGGATAAAAACGGATAAAATTTGCGTAAAATGGGATAAAATTAGATCGAAACCGGATAAAATCGGATAAATCGGATAAAATCGGTTCATTTTAGGTCGAATGTAGTAAACCGGTCAACCGGTTGTATGTAGTAAACCGGTCCATTTTTTATATCAACTATTCGACTCACTTTTGTTTCCTCACTCGTGTTATTTATGTTATGTCCATTCCTCGTAGCTACTATTCTACTCATTGTGTGTGTGTGTGTGTGTGTGTGTGTGTGTGTGTGTGTGTGTGTGTGTGTGTGTGTGTGTGTGTGGTGTGTGGGTGTGGTGTGTGTGTGTGTGTGTGTGTTGCCTGAGATTTGTTCCGATAATATCCGAAATTATCCGACGGATATCCATATCCGAATCATTGGAAAAATGGCATTATCTGATTCGATCCAATAACCGGTAAATTTAAAATGGCATTATCCGAATCGATCCATTATCCAAGGAATTACCTTCGGATAACAAGTATAGTACCCAGCCGAGGCAACCACCGCACTGGACGCTTGCATGTTGAGCCGATAATCCACAATGACAGCAGGGATATCGTGGAGTCTTGCTGCGTGGCCCTGGGTTCCTCTCAATGCCGGCTCGTAACAGTGGTATGCGGAGGAGTGCAGCAGCCAGCCATTTGCACTCCCATACAGAAAAAACTCGTGGAGTTGTTGATGCCCGTTTGATGAGTCTCCTTGATCTTGGTAGTCGACTCCACAGATCCACCACGCGTAGGTTGAGCATCTCGGATCCCTGCCATCTGTTTTTGCAGCGGACTCAAGCTAACAAGTTGTTACTGGTTAAGTTTACTACCTTCTGATGGTTTTTTGTACTTTATCTGGTGTGTCGAGAAAACAAGCGACCAACCTCAAACAGAATTTTCGAAGCAAAAATATTGTAATCCAATGGAACGAAAACAAAGATGGATCAAACCGAAGAATAGCACAGGGAATCGAGCAACCCAGCAGTACGGAGGGTCACTCCGCAGCTCCCCGGAAGCCAGTTTCACGTGCACAAAGTTCTTGTAGGCGCCGAAGTTTATAGGAATAGTATCGTTCCTACTGAGATCTTCGAATACCGGAACAACCCTATTGGTGAAAAAGCAGCGCCGACACTCAAGATTTGACACGGTTAATTGTGGAATTTAATTGCGCTGAAAAAGTTTTGGTGTACAAAGCCGAGCCTGGCAGCACCCTTGAAGGAAATGGGCAGGGCTTGGCGGGCGCTCGGGTTAAGATAGCCTGCCGAAATGTCGATTTTTCAAACATTCATAAAATCTTAAAAAGTCAGAACACTTTATCAGGCTATTTTATGTGTTCAGGGGCCGTATGCATACCTCCCCCCGTTGGGGATCCGTCCCCGCAAGGGGACGATCGCAGGGACGCAGAGGACGCACGGTGATAATGAGGAGGGCGCAGGCTGTGGGCCGGTTGTTACTGGAGCGCGATAGTGTACAACTCGTATCCGTTATTTGCATATTTGCATTTATTCATTAATGAGCTAAGCATGGCCGGCGAAAACTTCGAGGAGAATCTAAGATGTGGTAAAATACTTTTAGCTCTGCTACGGCCCCTTTACTTATGATTGTGAAACAGTACTGGTAAGACTGATTTCAACTTGAAACATTGAATGATCAGATTGTATTACCATACGCCACGAGGGAGAAATGTCTGCACCTTTTGTGTCATTTTTACAACTGCGTGCGATTTTCTTACGAATCCTTTCGTTGCATCGAGCAATTGCTAGGTAATAACGCAGAAATAATGTGAAGTAAGCGTAGCGGAAAAAACTATTTCAATGAACAGAAAGTAGAGTAGCCGCCAATTCAAACACCTGTCAGAACTGTGACGAGCTTTGCCTAATTCTGAATTTTTCCGCAATTTATTTCTGTATAACAAATGTGTATACAAGACCTGCGTGCATCTTGGTAGTGACACCGCCCCTGAAATGTTACCTGACGCTGTTGACTAACATAGAGTAGGCTAATGTCCGACAACTGTCGAATTTCCATTGAATTAAATATTCACTATGGTGGAATAACGCGCCTCATTCCATAACCGCGCTCTAATCCCATCGTCCCATAGCAAATTCGTAGGGGGACGCCATTTCCGCAAAATAAGGGCGGAGCCCGTCCCCCCAAGATCGCGGGGAGAGATGTGCATGCCGGGGTGATTCGGGGTCGTCCCCATCCCCGCGCAGGAACGCTCGGGGAAAGGTATGCGTTCGGCCCCTGAAATGTTACCTGACGTTGTGCACTGACCGAGAGAATAGGCTAACGTCAGACAAGCATCGAATTTCCATTGAATTAAATATTCACAATGGTAGAATAACGCGCCCCATTCCATAAACGCGCTCTAATCCCATCGTCCCCGAGCAAATTCGTAGGGGGATGTCATGGGTGTAGGACATATGGCGCGGCCCTTCGTGTGGCATCCGAACGCGGCGCGCTATTGCCACCCGGACGCTACCGTATGCTCGCCGCGCCATCGGGCTGCGACCGGTCACGCGAAACCGGATTACGGGGCACTTACCACCCGACCGAGCGGCGGCTGCTGCGAAACGGTATCGAGCGCGGCTGGCGCCCTCGTCGTCTAGCGTCTCTGCATAGGTTGAGTGGCAGGCTGCCAGCTACGGGCGGCGGCGGCTCCTATTTCATCATACCGTGCGGGGGAAGCTCCAACGATGGCTGGAACTGTGAGGAGGGTGTCAAACGACACTTCTTGAGTTAAGGAGTTACTGACAAGGGGAATACAATGAAGGGAAGTGAATCAAGCAGTAATTATTAGAAATAACTCCTAATTATAACGGATTCTGTTGTTTTGGAATTTCTAAGGACTCAGGCTCCTGTCTTCTTTGTTGAGTAGTTAGAAAAAGGTGTTTGAAATTTCGGTTTTATCTGAGATTATCGCAAGCGAAATTGAAAAATATTTAATATTTTCGGATTTCCCATCTAAATTTAACTGAATTGAAAATGCTTTTCTGGTATTGTTACCCAGACGCATTCGAAAATGTTCTATCTGGATTCAAATAAGACGGCTCACGGTGCGGTCTCGAGAAGATCCGAAAATTGCTGGAGGGAATGAACACTGGCCATCTGCAGAAGAGGCAGACAACCGCTAACACTTTTTAGGCACTACCGTTCCATTTCCTTTTTCGCCGGAGGTGCAGATTAAGTTGATTTGTGATTTTCATAAAGCTGCACATATTTACGAAAGTTATGGAATTAAACGCGACCTTGAAGAGAACAGTAAAACAGAATAGAACACCCCTATGTAATTTGAAGAAATAATTGGGAAGGAGCAAGATAATAATGATTTGAAGTTGTGAGGCATCCATCCATGATAATGCTAAAATATGCATCCGAAAATAAGTGCGAAGAACTGCACAGCTTTATAAAACAACTATTTTGATTACAGTATTCAAATTTTATCATAAGGAATTTTTGGAAAGTTTGAGAAAATTTAGTAGGTTCATTTTTATATTCAGTATTCACAAAAATGGTGATCGCTGTTAAGCTACGAACATGAACATTTGAGTCAAATGAAACTTCCATGACGCCTTGTCGTCAACTTCCTTTGGTTCACCCCTATTTTATAACTTCTGCTTGCTTCACTTATTCTGCTCCTTGTCACTCCTTCTCTCTTTCTGTCATCATTCTCTCTTCGGATTACGTGCTTCCTTAATATGTATAAGTCTATTACGAGTGCATAAGGCAAACATGAAAAACGCAATCTACGCAAACCATTCTACAACAGATCTTCAGAAGAAAAAACTTGAATAAGCACTAAACATGAAGCGTAATGAGGTCAGTCACGCGGTTTAATTTCCGGATTCTGTTTTTTACATTAAGTTTACCATCATTTTGTTTCTACTTGGTCTTCCACTATTCTCTGCTTCTCTTGTCCTCCTTCCTTTTAATATCCATTCATCTCCATCCTTTCTTCCATTCCTTATTCTTTTTTCTTTATCTTCAGCTAATTGCTGCTTTTTACCTCTCCCTTCACTTAGTTGCTCGTCCTCACAATCCAGCACATCTTTTATCCTATTGTTTTCCTACAACCTGTTCACCTTCTTCTTCTGTTTTTTTCTTCTCTTCTCCGTCAATTTTATTTTTGTTGCCCTTCTTTTTCTACTCCCTTTTTTCCTTCACCTTCAAATGCTTTCTCTTTTTTCTGTTCTCTTGTCCTTTTTTCCTTGTTTTTCATCTCCCTAGATTTGTCACATCACATAGGTGGCGATACAAGGAATATTTGTCCACTGTTATCGCTCTCCAGCCGCGAAGCGGCTGGAGAGGTTTGGTTTTCACATCTAATTTCACTTCCACGGTGAAGAACGGAGTAGTAAAGGAAAATTAAAGGAAGGGAAAAAGGTGATGACGTACATGGTAGAGTAGAAGGAGGAAAGAAAGAGATGAAAGTGAAGAAAAGAAAACTAAATGAAGGAATTAAGGAAGAAAGAAAGAAAGAAAGAAAGAAAGAAAGAAAGAAAGAAAGAAAGACAGAAAGAAAGAAAGAAAGAAAGAAAGAAGAAAATGATGACACGGAAAAAAAAGAAGAGAAAAGGCAACGCGGGAAGAAGGGAAAAGAAATTGAATTTATTAAATAATGGGTAAAGACGAAGAAAAAACATAAGAGGAAGAATTCTATTCTTCATTATCAAATAAGGTTGAAGATGAAGAAGAAACTTTCGTTGAACCTGAATTTTCATCGTGTTCTAGCCTTGCTTCAACTCATTGAAGTGAAATGCTATCTCCATTTACATATGTACTGTGAAAACTGGTTTGGATTTATACCCACATGCTAGATTTGTTTTGACTTTGAACAAACTTTTTTTGTTTTAACATCATCATCAATTTCTTGAATCATTTCTTCTTCTTTCTTCTTTTCCCTCTTCCTTTCTTTCTCCACATTTCTTTTTTTTTTTGTTCTCCATCATTTTCTTCAACATCTCCTTTTCGTTAACTCATCCTTTCATTCAACCTCTTCATCTTCTTCCTGTTTTCTCTCTTTTGTTTCAGTCGTTTTTCCTCATCTTCTTATTTTCAGTTTTCCTTCTATTTCCTCAACCTTCTTCCTCTTCATCTTATTCTTTACCCTTCTTCTTCTTCTTCCTGCTCATCCCTTCTTTTTTTGGTCCCATTATTTTCTCTTATTTTCCCTTTTCAGGCTTTTTTCCCTCTAATTATGTAATTTCGCATGAACCAGGAAGACATTCCTTTTATGAAAACATATAACTCAACATCCCGTAATAGTTTAAACGAGGGGGTGAACTTCCTTTGATATTTCGGTTTGAAGAGGTGTTGGAATACGATTATATTATATGGAAGGATCCCAAACAAAAGAATTGGGATACAATGGAGATTAAAAAGTCAAAATAAATAAGCATAAAACTATATTTACCGGTTTAAACGACTAAAATCTTCTTCAGCGAGGAGCAACCAAGTTGCTATGGATATGAGTTGCTTGAGAATAAACACCAAAGAATTCGTATCTAATATTATTTCATTTTGCAAATGAAAATAAAATTTTCAAATATTTACTATTTTACATAAACATTTTTGGCACATAGCTCATTTTTTAGCGTGAAAGTCTCGCTTCACGTTGACGATATAAGCGTTCATGGAATGAATACTTAATTAAAATGTAAATGTTGTCAATTCAATCGATCAAAACGACCGTATCACTCTCTGAATGAATAAATCGATTCGAATATTATGATCTTCGGAATACGTGGAAAAGAGAAGTTTTTGGTCACGCTACGAGGGGAAGAACTATATATAAAATACCTTCTGCCAGACGCTGTAAACTCCTAAATAGAAGAGAACATCGGGATCTGTTATCTGTAGATCGAAACTCGGAATAACTAAGCCATTCTACCACCAGTGTTTTCAAAAAGTTACACGTCTTCTAGGGACATTTTAGAACACTTGCTTCAAGAAAATTCAAGAATTAATTTGAAAAACAATCAAAGTACCGGCCACCTAGCCAGGGAAACACAATGACCTCAAATGGTCACGTGATATTCAAAATAATTACGAAATTCTCCGTCAAAGTCGCTGTCTCATCCTCGTATTGTACCCATCACACAGAGGAGCGGCTGGCGGCGGGCTCGTTCGACAGCCGGGCCGCTGATCACTCTCCGTCTCTGCGCGCTGACTCTCTTTCTCTGCCGCTGCACTCATCGCGCGAGAGAGAGGCCGTCGCGCCGCCGTGGGGTGGTAAGTGACCGAGGACGGCGAAACCGTGCGGAGTGGTCCATCAAGTGACATTGGAGCGAGTTCTGTGGTGGAAAGG
This sequence comes from Aplectana chamaeleonis, assembly GCA_029168955.1. Taxonomy (NCBI): domain Eukaryota; kingdom Metazoa; phylum Nematoda; class Chromadorea; order Rhabditida; family Cosmocercidae; genus Aplectana; species Aplectana chamaeleonis. The sequence continues at coordinate 116,975 of JAPDOI010000441.1, forward strand.
CTGACCAATCAATAATGAAGGATGCACGATAATCGATCTCTCTAATCATCTTCCAGTACGGACACTCTCTAGTTGGCAAGGTGCCATCTCTTGAGCTTCGCGTCAGAAAAGAACGCGAAACGTGTTTCTGGGATATATTTTTTGGTTTAGAGTTGATTTAACTGAGTCGGATTGCACCCAAAACTTCTATATACGGTAAATTGAATTGAGATAGTTTGTCTTAGTTTTTCATGTGGTACTGTAATAATTTCGTTTTTCATTCTCTGTTATTCGAATAGAGGGAAAGTTCAAATCTTCATTATCTTTACTATCATTGTTGACTTATTAGTTATTAGTATTAGTACAATTATTAAAGTCAATTAGTGTTATCATGTGAGCACTGCATTACATTATTGTTATGAAGTGCAGGAATACTTTAAAAAATAATTTCTATATAGTGTTGTATACTACCTAAAAACTATATATTGCTATTTCACGCTACCCTATCCTTTATCGTAGTATACTAATCTATGCTATATTATCCTTCCATATAATAATATTATACTGTTCTATACCAATTTATCCCCTAATACAGTAGCGGTCATAAATCTATTGACATGGCTTTTTCGCCAATAATGTTTTTATACAAATCTTGGGCTGGTCTTGTCGAAACTTGCTGAAACCTTAATATGCTATGAGGCATCACAACTCTTGATTTACACATGCACGGGATTAAGTTTGAGGGTGCAATTTTTAAATTAAGAATTTAGTTATCATTTTTTGGTATGATTTCAAGTTAGCACTATTCCCACAAAACATGGCTATTTCAATTCCAAACACGTTACAGTTATTCACCATTTGAAGACCCTCTACATCCGTTGTAAAACCTTGTAAAAGATTAATTTCTATAAGTTTTTTTAAATAATTTTAAAATGAATTTACGCGATATTGCACCTATTAAATATCCTTCGTTGACGTTATCGATAATGATAACTAAATTCCATATTCGAAAACTGCACTATCAAAAGTTCATCTTGTGTATGTGTGAAGCAAGAGTTGTGATGCCTCTTACCATACTAAAGTTGGACCAAGCCAAGATATTCTTCTTCTTCTTCTTTGCAGCCACTGAGAGGGGTTTCGTCACAAGTTGAGAAACTGGGCGACCAGCACTGGATTCGTCCACAAGTCTATTGTAGTGAGCGTTGTTGGCTTCTTCGGACAGTCAAATAGGTGTTTAGTGTCGTGGCCTTGTTTTCCACAGTCCGGGCACACGTCAGGCTGACTATTGTCGATCCTGTGCAGGTAAGACATAAGCAATGGAGAATGTCCGCAGCGCAACGAAGCGAGGATACACCTGGCGCGCCTACCGAGCTCGGACTCGGTATCACATACCCTGGGCGGCACATCACCGAGAATAGGTTGACGGCCGCTTTGGCGAGATGATCCTTCACAAACCGGGTGTGCTCCGCGCGTAAGAGACGAAGCCGTTCTTGATTCGAGTCGGTCCATCTCTGTACATTCACTTTGTTCGGAGCATCGGCAAACGGCACTCTGATCGATCTCTCTCTCACGGGATTTAATAGTCTTCTCGACGGATGATTAGGTTGCTTAAGGACATTAATAAACATCTGCTGAGCCTGGAGCTGACAATGCTCTTTCACTGGCAAGATACGGGCCTCGGCGTGAAGGTGCTCAATCGGTGAGCTTTGCACATCCAGTGGCTATTCGTAGTGCAGCATTCTGAATTCGCTGCATCTTAGTCCAGGAACTCTCCCACACGATGTGCTGCCACACAGGTCCAGCATACCGCAATGGAGGCTGCAGAATAGCTCGATATGTCGTCAAGATTGTCTCTCTGCTGCCACCCCAGGACGTTCCTCCTAGAGCTCTCAACACATTAAGCTTTGCCTTGATAATTGCCTGCTTCTGTTCAGCATTTTTGTGAAACTTCAGCGATGGGTCCAAAACGAGGCCCAGCAGTTTTGGAAATTGCGCTGTAGGCAAGAGGTCACCATCCCACCTGACAACAGGTTGGGCGCTGTGTTCCTTTGGGTCAGATGTGAATACCGAAACAGAAGACTTCGCCGCGGAAACTGTGAGCATCATACTATCGAGAAAGTTTTTAAGCTCGACGAGATAGTCGCTGATCTTGTTTGCGGCTACCTGTATGTCACGATTACGGCACATGATGGTGATATCGTCGGCATACGCAACAATTTTTATGTCTTCAGGAGGCTCGGGTAGGTCTTCAATATACAGGCTGAAGAGGGCAGGTGACAAAACTCCACCCTGCGGCACACCGGCTGCTACAGGTATACTATCGGAGACGTGATTCTGGAATAGCACTTTGGCCCGACGACCTTTCGTAAACGCTGCTATCCAACGCTTCTGCCACGGTTGCAGCGAGGACTTCAATAGTTTCTCGGACAAAAGTCCTAGGTTAACAGAATCAAATGCTTTGGTTAGATCGAGGGCAACGGCCACTGTTCTAAGAGGCTTTCTGAAATTGAACCCATCGACCGCATAGCTGACAATCTCCAGAAGGGCAGTGGTGGTGGAGTGAAGCTTTCTAAACCCATGTTGATGTTGCTGTGCCTCATTCTGCTCTGCCAGGTCCCTTACGATTAGCTTTTCGGCTACTTTCGCTATCGGTGATAACAGGCTAATAGGGCGATAGCCCTTCACCGTGCTTTGCGATTTGCCTGGCTTAGGCAGGGGTATCACATTGGCGGTCTTCCATGCTTGTGGTAGAGTGCAGGTTCGGAAAGAAGTGTTTATGATATCTGCGATCATCGGTAGAAGTTCCGTGGGAAGCTTCTTCAAGATGGCTGCTGAGATACCATCAGGTCCGAGAGCCTTCGAGTTCCGCATTTCCTTGATAGCCTTCTCCACCTGAGCAGGAGTAAAGGCCTCAGTGGCGTTCATCAGCGGCAGACGGCTTAGTTCTCTTACCGTGACTCTGTTTTGTAAGCCACGCTTGGTACGTGTGATGAAGAAATTTTTGCCAAGAGCATATGCGGCAGCCTTTCCTGATTTGAAGACGCTGTTATCGAACTCTATGGTAGAGTTCGAGGAGGGGGCGCACTCTCCAGATATCTTCCTCAATACTTTCCACGCAGTTGTTCCGTCGGTTTTAAAGTTCAACCTTTCAGTGAACTTCTCCCAACTGTCTTTCTTGTGCTTGTCCAGATCCTTTCTTATCTCTTCATCCAGCTTGGCCACCTCAGGGTCCAAATGATTCTCAGCTCTCTTTTCATCTCTTGTCCTGATCTTCTGTAGAATCTCCCTGGTGACATTAGGGTAGAAACTTTTCACACGTCCTTCAGGTATGGCCGCTTTTGTAGCCTTCCGGATGGCGTCAGATATGTGATGCTCTTTCTGGTGCACATCGCCATTCCATGGATACTCAGCTGCCTGGCGGAGCGCAACCTCTCTGAACAGGACCCAGTCAGCAAGGCCTAAATTGAGATAAGAACGTTGACGAATACCAGTATAAGGGGCAAGAGAGTTTGAGAGATCAATATGGAGAAAGACGGGAATGTGGTCGCTGGGAAGAGTTGTGGAAGTGGACCATGTGCAAGAATTAGAAAGATTGGATGAAACGAGGGAGATGTCCGGGCTAGAAGGTCGGCCGTAGGAAGGGAGACGAGTAGGCTGATCATCGTTGAGGATAACCAGATCACACTCCTCAGCCCATTCCTCGACGTCTTCCTCTGGCGTCGGACTCAAGCGCAGAACAGAACGTGTGAGCATTGAAGTCACCTGCAAAGACAGCTGATGGGGAGAGAGAGCAGTCATGCAACTGCTTAAGAAGAGGTATGGGGTTGTAGGTTGGGGGACAAGAAGTGGTAGGACGGATGTAAATATTAAATAGAGATAGTGGAGTTTTAAGAGGGAGGTGAACGGGAACGCACTCGAGAGTACCGTCCTTAGGAACATTTGGAATTAGATGAGAAGGTAAGTTAGAAAGCACAAACGTAGAAACTCCGCCTCCAAGAGCTGTCCTTGGGATGTGATAGGCAGTGTAGCCTGGAATGTTTGGTTGGGGATAAGTGGTAGAGGGAGAGAGTTTGGTTTCTTGAACCATAATAACATCCGGATGATGAGTACGTGCGAAGAGTGAGAGTTCAGACAATTTGGTGCGAAGCCCGTTAAGATTTATATGTACAATAGAGAGGGGCGGTTGGTGAATGAGAAATCAGAGTTGCTGGGGGCGGAGCACAGAACACAACGGAAGGATGAGTTGTGATGCCTCACAGAACTAAGACCTGAACAGGAGAAGTGCACCCACCTTTGGCATCCAAAGCATTGGACGCTTGTTCCATTCCAGTTGACTTTCTTGCTGCAGGTGGCACATTGATACTTCTGCACAGGTCCAGGATTCCTCTCGACGCCAGCCCTTTGTAGTAGAATCTTCAGGAGAGCTGGGGCCAGCCAGCGACTCTCCCATGACGAAAACCCTCTCGGTGGAGGGAGTGATGTCGGTTTGCACGAAGGTGATGTTGTTTCCTCCACACTGCCACGGCACGAACGTACGACATCTCGGCAGCCCAAGATATGTATAAAAACATTATTAGCGAAAAGGCCGTGTCAATAGATTTATGACCCCTACTGTATGAACAACTAGATGTATGTACACATACACTATTATGTATTTTCAAACAAAATATTCCAATGCAACTATGTACAAACAATTATTATTATTGTTATTATTATTAGTCTTGGCATCACTAATACAATCACCAGTTACTGAGCATCACGAAAGTGCAATCAAATAGTAGTTCCAGTTACATTTCTCGACATGTACATATATACAATACATCTATATTCTTCTTTGACGATCGCGCACACGGAGATGTCTCTTCTCGTTCGGGTTCTGAAATGTATCTGGGGAGGGCCAGATTTTGGAAAGAATGGCAGAAGGGAAGCAAAGCCGAAAACGAACTGCAGAGAATAATTAATCATGATTCCTAGAGATCATGATAAGCCTTCTCTCAGCACGCTGATGGCTACTGATCTGGGTGGGAGGAGTAGCGATAAGGAAGGATAGAGAAGGCAGAATAAGAAAAACAATCCTAAAACCCACAAAACCTCTATGAATCCAACTTACCTGTGTTCCTTATTATGTAGTAGTAGTTTAGCGGAGCGAATAGCGCAGTAATAGAGGGAAACTAGAAAATGCGGAAGAGATGGTCAAATTTCAATCAAGTGGAGGCGAAACCCGCAGGAAATGGGCAAAACAGGTGTAGAACAGCCCTGACTGAGAATATCTGACGACGAATAAGCGGCAAAATATGGAGGAAAAAGACGATTTTAGGAGCGAAACGGTCGAATTTCAGAATATGACGTTGGAAAGGCGATACACAGCTGAATATACGGAGGGATTAGAGAATACGAGAGATAGCAGAATATTTGGAGGGGAGAGACGTTGTATAGCGTCCCCTAGTCCGCCCGCCAACTTGGACGCCTGCGGACAACTCGTCCACCTGAGTACCGCGCTGCGGCGGCGCGGCGTGTTACTGTAGCCATCGGGTGGCTATAGCGATGCGCTCTCCGGCTGTCACACGAAGGGTCGCGCCATTCGACCGCCATCCGATGTCATCCCCGCGAAATGTGGGCGGAGCTCGTCCCCGAAAGATTTCGGGAAGAGATGTGCATGCCGTTGATGACTCGGGGTCGTCCCCATCCCAGCGCGGGGATGCTCGGGGAGAGGTATGCATACGGCCCCTGCTAAACCCTGTTTGAAAATAATCACGATTGGATCATATCCTCATTCTTCTCTGGCGGCATGCACTATACATATCGATTATTTGTCACCCAAAAGTGGTCAAATTGTGCTGATACACGTGTACTTAGTAATTTAGGCGTAGTTTTATATAATAGAAAATACTTTTAAAGGGTCTCATTTTTTGAACGCTCTAAACATTTGTTAAGAACGCTTCAAAAGTGAAGCCAATTAATCGTTTCGCTGCCTCAATAATAGAGAAAACATTTTCATATCCATTTTTGCGAAAATTGGAAGCACATTGGGATTGACAGGAATCTTTTCGACAGGAAAAATTCTTCAAAGGTCTCCATTTTGTGCCGGTGATTCGGGGCGAGATAGCGGTAAAGACATCGAGGCGATGACTCACCACCGTTAGCGCACATCTCCACTTTAGGGTTGTTTGTTTCTGGATATGATGCGCTCAACAGAAATTTACCTACAAATAATGCAGGAATTGATGAAATAACCCATTAATTGTTGTCGAGGAAGTGTACACGATGATTTTCGTTCACGAGTTTCCCACTCAAAACAATGCGTTGGCCTCCAAGTGTTACCAAAATTACGAAGAAACAGTGAGAAACCACTAAATCGTCTTATTTCAGTGAGATTATTCTCTGGCCTGGACTAGTTGTCGGATTGGGTGAACATGTTCACGGTGGTTGTCAACGGTAAACAGGGTCAAGCGGGGCTTTGCGTAATTTTTCGGAATCGGAGCGACCCCCACCAAATGTTCGAAATCACCATCGATTTTTTCCAAAACCCAGAATTTTTGCAACCCCCACCCCCCCCGAGACAGGATTTCTTCATCAAATCGGAGTATAAGGTTCAGTGGATTTTCGAGTCCTTCGATAAAACCAAAATATTCAATGTATTTGAATACTAAAACTGTCAGACGCCGAAATTTTGTTCAATAGTTGGGCTCAGGCGTGTAATGCTGAGCAACGCTACGATCCTTCCCTTTGGTGACCAAAATATCGAGAATTTTCGGGATATCTTCACCAAATTTTAATTTTTGTCCTGAATTTTTCGCGACCCCCCCTAACCTCCTGTTGTGAAATTTCGCAACCCCGCTTGACCCTGCCGGTAAAAAATGGGGCTAATCAAAAATGGAAGAATATTTCAGGCAAAACAGTGTTAATTAGGGTCTGAAAGAAAGTACGAAGCAACAGAGAGTAGAAAATTGCGAAAGATGGCTCCACAAAAGATTTCATTGTCACAATGAACAGTTCCTGCGAGCCTTAAGAGGCGGGGTGAGATTTGAGGATTTCATGCTCTTGTAGTGCGTTTTTCTTCATTTCCTCGCCATTACAGTTCTACTCGGGGGCCAAACGATCGAATCAGCAATTCAAAATCGAAGATTATCGTGAACACCGCCTTTAACCAGTAATGACTTGTTAACATGAGGTCTGTCGCAGAATCGAAAGACCGATTCGGAAAGGGCGTTTCCGGACCGACCAAGAAACATTCGCAGTTTCTCAAAAGCCCATACATGACAAGCGAGGTTTTTTAGTAGGCTCGGTTCGATTATCTTCTTCTTCTTTGCAGCCGCTGGAAGGATTTTGTCAAAGGTTCAAGAAACGGGCGACTGAAACCGGATTCGTCCACAAATCCATTGTTGTAAGAGTGGTAGGCCTCTGGGCATTCGAATAGGTGTTCAGTTGTGTGGCCACGGCTACCACAGTCCGGGCACTCGTCCGGCTTACTGCGATCGATCTTATGCAAGTATGACATCAGCATAGGGGAATGACCGCAGCGTAACGAGGCAAGGGTACTTCTAGCCCGCCTACCGAGTTCCATCTCGGTGTCGCTGACTATGGGTGGTACGACCCCCAATATGGGATTGATGGTCATCCTACTCAAGTGATCCCTGACGAACTTGGTGTGCTCCGCACGTAAAAGGAGTCCGTCCATCTTTGTATATTAACTTTCTCGGGAGCATCCGCAAAAGGTCTTCTGATATGTCTCTTTCTCACGGGATTCATGATCCTTCTTAATGGGTGGTCAGGCTGCTTGACAATGTTAATAACCAGTTGCTGCGCTTGGAGTTGGCAGTGCTCCTTAACTGGCAGAATTCGGGCTTCAGCATGGAGATGTTCCACTGGGGTGCTTTTAGCACACCCTGTTGCAATCCGAAGAGCAGCATTTTGGACTCGCTGCATCTTTGTCCGCGATGAATCCGATATCATGCGCTGCCATACCGGTGCAGCGTACTCCAACGCCTTCTGCAATATTGCCTTGTAGGTAGTCAAAATTGTCTCCTTGCTACTTCCCCACGACGTTCCTCCCAGAGCTCGTAGGACGTTGAGCTTTGCTTTCACTGTAGTCTGTTTCTGCTCAGTATTCTTGTGGAACCTCAACGAAGGATCGAATACTAGGCCGAGCAGCTTAGGGAAGCGTGCGGCAGGCAGATGAGCGTCTTCCCAATTCACAACGGGGTGAGCGCAATGTTCCTTAGGGTCAGTGGAGAAAACTGATACAGATGATTTAGCGGCAGAGACAGTGATCATCATATCATCAAGAAAGCTCTTCAGAACGATGAGTTAGCTATTGATCTTGCGTGCAGCTATATTAATGTCTCTGTCCCGGCACAAGATGGTGATGTCATCCGCATACGCAACGACTTTCATGTCACTTGGGGGGACGGGCAAATCTTCCAGGTAAAGACTGAACAGAGCAGGCGATATAACTCCTCCTTGAGGGACACCGCCAGCGATCGGGATGCTATTAGAGACATGTCCCTGGAACAGCACTTTTGCTCGGCGCCCTTTGATGAGTGCAGTAATCCATCGCTTCTGCCAAGGCGGGATGGTAGACCTCAATAGCTTCTCAGACAGTATGCCCAAGTTGACAGTGTCAAACGCCTTCGTGAGGTCCAGGGCTACTCCAACAGTGCGTTGAGGCTTGGTGGCGTTGAAGCCATCCAAAACATAGCTCACAATCTCCAGCAGCGCCGTGGTGGTAGAGTGTAATTTGCGGAATCCATGCTGTTGCTGCTGATTGTTATTATGCTCGGCAAGCTCCTTGACGACCAGTTTCTCAGCGACCTTTGCGATTGGTGATAACAGACTTATTGGCCTGTATCCCTTAGCCGTCGATGGTGATTTACCTGCCTTAGGCAACGGAACGACGCTTGCCATTTTCCAGTTTTGGGGTACGATGCACGTGCGAAAGGATGTGTTGATGCCGTCAGCCAGGATTGGCATAATCTCAGTCGGCAGTTTCTTCAAGACTGCTGGACTAATGCCATCCGGGCGTACAGCCTTCGAGTTGCGCATCTCTTTTACCACCTTTTCAATCTGCGCGGGCGTCACTGCTTCTGCTTCATTCATGAGTGGCAGCTTACAGAGCTCTCTTACAGTCACTCGATTCTGTTTCCCTCTCTTAGCCTGAGTTATGAAAAAATTCTTTCCGAGAGCAGTTGCAGCCTCCTTTCCCGATTTGAAGACTCCATTCTCGAACTCGATCGTAGAGGAGTTGGTGGAGGTGCTCTTGCTCGAGATCTTCTTTAGAACTTTCCAAATTGACGCTCCATCACTCTTGAAATTCATTTTTTCGGTGAACTTCTCCCAACACTCCTTCTTATGCTTGTCCAGATCTCGCTTAATCTCGCTATCCAGCTCAGCAATGGTCGGATCCATGTGATCTGCCACTCTCTTTGCATCCCATGTCCTTATCTTCTCCAAGATTTCCCTGGTGACATTGGGAAAGAAGGTCTTAACTCGGCCCTCCGGAATGGCGGCTTTCATTGCCTTGCGAATCGCGTCCGTCAAGTGACGTTCTTTCTGGTGCACGTTTCCATTCCATGGGTAGTCAGCCACATGGCGAAGTGCCACCTCCCTGAACAAGCGCCAGTCTGCAAGGCAAAGATTAAGATAAGACCTCTGACGGATACCTGAATAAGGAGCAAGAGAATTAGAGAGATCGACATGGACAAAGACGGGGATATAATCACTGGACAGAGTTGCAGCGGTCGACCAAGAGCAGGCGCTGGAGAGATTAGATGATACAAGAGTATTACAACTTGGCACGAAGGCCATTGAGGTTAATATGCACAATAGAGAGGGGGCTGTTGGTAAATGACGAATCAGAGTTACTGGGGGCAGAGCACAGAACACAACGGAAGGAAGGATCGTGATGCCTCACAGAACTGAGACCCGAACAGGAGAGATGCACCCACCTTTGGCATCCGAAGCACTGGATGCTGGTATGTCTCCTGGTAACATCCTTGCCGCACGTGGCGCATGAGTACTTCTGAGCGGGTCCTGGATTCCTCTCGACGCCGGCCATTTGTAGTAGAATTCTTAGGAGAGCTGCAGCCAGCCAGCATCTCTCCCATGACAAAAACCCTCCACGCGGAGGGGTTGACGTCGGTTTGCACGGAGGTGGTCTTCGTTCCTCCACACTGCCACGGCACGAACGTACGACATCTCGGCAGCTCGGTTCGATTATGATTCTCACAGTTTTCAAGTTCCAGGTTCGCGTTCCTGGGTTAGTAAACTTGGCTTGTGCGCTTTGAGTTGCTAGCCTAGTTATTGTTTTTTGCATTCTCTGAGGCACTTAGTAACCTTTGAGCTTTTCTGGAGCTGGCCCTAGTTATAATGTCACCAACAGGTCTCTGTTTTCCGTAACCTTCAAAGACAGGCTTTTTAATTTTTGATCGAGATAGGGTCGGCCTCACCTTGTGCTTTTTTTTTGGGCCACGTTTTTGATGCATGCCGGCCGAGTAGGTGACTTCCGGCCGGCTTGGACTGGCTACGTCTATCTTTGTTCTTCATGCTCCCTCGGCCACGTTTTTCTTATGCATTGATTATAGTTGTGCTTTTTGACTAAACTGGCCGGATGAATGAACACGGTTCATGAGTGGCGGCACGCAAAATCGATACATATCGTTTCTACACTAGCACCTGTGCGATGCCACCCACAGCGGCTCTAACGCGCTATTCATATAAGGCCAGCGCGGCACGAGCGGGCGTTTCTAGGCCGCGTTCAGAGTTCATTCGTGGCGCGACGCGATCTTATAATCAGCCTACGTATCGATCACGCGACGTCGCGTCGCCGTCTTCGCTGGGTGCTCAGTGATGAGGCGCGATACGTTTTAAATGACGCGCAAACGCGACGCGATGAACGTTCGCGATGGCAAACTCGTTGCTGCGTTTCTTGAGTGTTTTTTTTTCGTTGAAGCAAATGAGGCTAACAATGAAAGGAATGAAACAACCATATTTAGGATCACATGCATTTGGAAACACACGAAACAAACTGTTAGAAGAGCTACAAAAAGTTGTCGGTGCTTGTTTGCGAGAAATTGGGTGGTGGCCATCGGGTATTCCAGCCCCTGAAGAGGCGGAGAAAACGGAAGAGACGCAGTGAGTAGGCTGTCGCTAGCCCCGTATTGCTTCCATTCAGGAACCTCGCTCCTCCCCCGTTTCTCTCGCCTCTTCAGAGGTTGGATTACACTATGGCCATCACCCGAGAAATTGCGTAGGCACGCAATCGCGCGTAGTCGCCCAGTGTTCGCGCATGCGTTCACACCTGAATGCCTGCGCGACGCGATTCTCGCGTCGCACTGACATGCGCGATCGCGTAGCCCCGCGAAAACTGAGCGTCGCATCAGGATGTGTGGCCTGAAGTCTCGCTCGCGCTGCACACGTGTGACGCCATCTCCGCTATGGCGGCGATGCTCGTACTGTCTTTTTCATTGTTTTCACTACTTCTCCATCGCTTCTTCTAACTGCACTTTTTGAAGCAGTTTTTCTCCGAAATTCAAGTCAGAGGTGCGGAGCGGTTGGTTATGGCGAAATATATTTATTGAAAAATGTGCTTAGATGTAACCGCAAGATCTGCTGCTCATATTGAAAAATTTCAAGCCAAATTTACCCAAAATCTAGAAACGTTGACCTCAGAAAAAAAACTTTCGTAGGGAAAAACAGTACTTTGGATCGCATCGTAATGGCTATCAGCGTTAAAGGCACAGTCCAACCTCAGAGGTATTTTTTGATATTATGGTCCGGTCGCAGATGTCGTACGTTCGTGCCGTGGCAATGTGGAGGAAAGAAGATCACCTCCGTGCAAACCGCCGTCAATCCCTCCGCGGAGAGGGTTTCTGTCATGGGAGAGGTGCTGGCTGGCTGCAGCTCTCCTGAGGATTCTTCTACAAATGGCCGGCGTCGAAAGGAATCCATGACCCGCGAAGAAGAAGAAGTACCCATGTGCCACATGCGACAGAGATGTCAATTGGTATGGAACCAGCGTCCAATGTTTTGGATGCCAAAGGTGGGTGCACTTCTCTTGTTCGGGTCTCAGTTCTGGGAGGCACCACGATTCTTCCTTTTGTTGTATTGTGTGCTCCGCTTCCAGTAACTCAAATTCCTCATCTACCAACCGCCCCCTTTCTATTGTACACCTCAATCTAAACGGCCTTCGAACCAAGCTTTCTGAGTTATCTCTCTTCGCCCGTACTCATCACCCGGATCATGGTCCAGGAAACCAAACTCTCTCCCTCTGCTACCTCTTAACATCCAAACATCCCAGGCTATACTGCATATCATACTTCTAGGTCATCTCAAGGAGGCGGAGTCTCTACCTTTGTTCTGTCCTCTCTTCCCTCTCACATTATTCCAAACACTCCAGTGGATGGCACTCTCGAGTACACTCCCGTACATCTACCTCTTAAAACACCACTTTCTCTTTTTAATATATATATATATCCCTCCTTCTACCTCTTGTCCCTCAACATACAATCCTATCCCCCTTCTCAAGCAGCTGTCTGACTGCTCTCTATCTCCCTCAATTGTCTTTGCGGATGACTTCAATGCGCACACGTTCTGCTCGTCGCTTGATTCTGATGCTAGAGGAAGTGACGTCGAAGAATGAGCGGAGGAGTGCGACCTGGTTATCTTAAACGATGGCCAGCCCACTCGTCTCCCTGCCAACGGCCGATCATCTAGCCCAGACATCTCCCTCGTCTCTTCCAATCTCTCTAATGCTTGCTCTTGGTCGACATCCACAACTCTTTCCAGCGATCACATCCCTGTCTTTGTCGATATTGATCTCTCAAACTTTCTTGCTCCCTATACAGGTGTTCGTCATCGTTCTTATCTTAATTTAGGTCTTGCAGACTGGAGCCTGTTCAGGGAGGTTGCGCTCCGCCAAGCGGCTGGTTATCCGTGGAATGGCGATGTACACCAGAAGGAGCGCCACTTATCTGATGCTGTCTTGAAGGCTATGAAAGCTGCGATCCCTGAAGGCCGCGTAAAGACCTTCTTTCCCAATGTCACCAGGGAAACACTGCAGAAGATAAGGACAAGGGACGCAAAGAGAGCCGCAGATCATCTTGACCCAGACATCGCTGCGCTGGATGATGAGATCAGGAAGGACCTTGACAGGCACAAGAAGGAAACTTGGGTAAAGTTCACTGAGAAGATGAACTTCAGAAATGATGCAGCAGCAACGTGGAAGGTCTTGAAAGGGATCTCAGGAAAGTTCACCTCCGCCGACAATTCCACGATTGAATTTGAAGGTGGAGTCTTCAAATCAGGGAAGGAGGCCGCAAATGCTCTTGGGAAGCATTTTTTCATCACTAGAACCAAAAGAGAGAAGCAGAATAGAATAACTGTACGGGAACTCTGTAAGTTGCCTCTCATGGATGTAGATGATGCAGTCACGCCTGCACAGGTCGAGAAGGTAATAAAGGAGATGAGCAACTCGAAGGCATTAGGGCTAGACGGTTTCAGCCGTGCAGTCCTGAAGAGACTGCCCAGTGAACCACTGCCCTTTATTGCTGACGTCATAAATACATAGTTTCGTACATGTACTTTACCCCAAAAATGGAAAGTGGCTCGTGTTATTCCACTGCCGAAGTCGGGAAAGTCACCATTCACGGCTAAAGGGTACCGGTCGATCAGTCTGCTCTCACCCATCACCAAAATTGCCGAAAAACTGGTTGTGGAGGAGCTTGCCGAACATAATAGCAAACAACAGCATCAACATGGTTTCCGTAAGCTACATTCCACCACTACGGTCCTGCTGGAAATTGTGAGCTATGTTTCGGACGGCTTCAATGCCATGAAACCTCAGCGAACCGTAGGTGTAGCCCTCGACTTAGCAAAGGCATTTGACACTATCAATCTAGGCCTACTATCAGAGAGTCTGTTGAAGTCTACCATCAAGCCATGGCAGAAGCGGTGGATAACTGCCTTCACTAAAGGACGTCGGGCAAATGTGCTATTCCAGGGACATGTTTCCAATAGCATCCCCATCACCGCTGGTGTCCCTCAAGGAGGAGTTTTATCGCCTGCACTTTTCAGTTTATATCTAGAAGATCTGCCCGTTCCCCCTCAAGACATCAAGGTCGTTGCATACGCAGATGATATTACTATTCTGTGCCGAGATCGCGACATGAAGGTAGCCGCCAGTAAGATCAGTGACAACTTGATCTAGTTGAAATGTTTCTTCGATCGCAAAATGCTCACAGTCTCTGCCTCCAAATCATCCGTCACCGTCTCTTCCACTGATAATGCAGAGCACAGTGCCCATCCTATGGTGTAATGGGACGAAACTCAATTGCCGGCCACCCGATTCCCAAGCTGCTTGGACTCGTGTTGGATCCTTCGTTGAAGTTTCATAAGAACACTGAGCAGAAGCAAGCTACAGTGAAAACAAGACTCAACTTCCTGCGTGCTCTCGGTGGAACGTCCTGGGGATGCAATAAAGAAACGATCCTGACTACGTATAAGGCTATTGTGCAACCCGCCTTGGAGTATGCTGCGCCAGTCTGGCAGCTCATCGTGTCGGACATCTCTTGGTCCAAGCTGCAGCGCGTTCAAAATTGTGCTCTGCGAATTGCAACAGGCTCTTCTAAAAGCTCTCCAATAGAGCACTTACACGCCGAAGCTCGCATATTGCCAGTTAGAGACCACTGCCAACTCCAGGCGCAACAAATTTACATTAACATCGTGAAGCAGCCGAATCATCCATCGCGAAGAGTACTAAACCCGGTGAGAGAGAGATGTATCAGAAAGCCTTTCGCTGATGCTCCGTCGAAAGTAGATGTGCAGAGATGGACCGAAGCACAACAAGAACGCCTCCGTCTTTTGCGCGCGGAGCATACCCGATTCGTGAAGGAACACTTGAGCAGAGTTGCCATAAACTCCATCCTGGGAGTCGCACCTCCGAAGGTCAGCGAGACAGAGATGGAACTTGGCAGGCGTGCCAGGTGCACCCTTGCATCGTTACGCTGTGGACACTACCCCCATGCTTATGTCATATTTGCATAGGATTGACAACAGCAAACCTGAAGAGTGCCCTGATTGTTGTAGTCAAGGGCATACTACTGTGCACCTGTTCAAGTGCCCGAAGAGACCGACTTTACTAACGACAATGGATCTGTGGACGAACCCAGTACTAGTGGCCGAGTTTCTGAACCTATGACAGAACCCCTCTCTGTGGCTGCAAAGAAGAAGAAGATGGTCCGGTCGCCGCCTATAGCAACCCTGCCAAGCGCGAAATCTCAATTCGCTCAAATAAGCGAGAAAAAGCTAGGTAAAAGTCGGCCACGCCCCTTGAAAGAAGAAATGGATAACGCCCACCGTCAGGTTTCCGACCTCTATTGGGTAGAGACGGTTTTATTCAAATCCTATGTTCCTCGATTTGTTTTCGGGCTGGCTTTATATTTTGGCCTGCTACAGAACGGTGGCTGCGAATAACGAGAAAATACAGGCTCGAGACAACTCGTCCGAGATTTTCTAGCCAAAATCGAAATTTGTGAGGAGCCGTAACTCCGTTCGTAGTGAGTTCTGAGCGATTCTGGAGACACCATTGTGATCAGCATGAAATTTTCTCCAAAATAGGCAGAAAAATGAAAAATCGATTTTGACGTTGGACTGTGTCTTTAATGGAATTTCGTCTAATCGAAGGAAGTCTGTGGTCAGACTTGAATATTATGAGGTATTGATAAACCTCTATCGAGGAACATCGCTGTCGTTGACCTTTATCAGTTGCTCCAAAAAGCCAATTTGATCACTGAATCCCCTCAGTAAAAAGGAACTCTTCACCAGATCGCTAGGCTTGACCGATTAGATACAGAAGTTAGAGATGAATAGCGCTGATAGTTCCAGAGTATCGATAGGGCATTTGGACCCAGATAGTGAGACCGGGTGGACCGACGGCTTAAAGCAGTGTCTCTATGCCGGCTTTCTCCAGAACATAGGGGTCGTATAGCGAGATGGGAGTTGTTTAGCCCGCCACGCGCCAGCGGTTCCATCGGTGTTACTGTCTGAGTTGGTAACAGTGTCCGTGGAATTTCACGATTGGGCGTGATCCTTGGATTTTTTCGTTAGTTTGTTGCATCGACATTTTCTCTGCCCTAACGAGTATGAGCCGCAAAACTTGCTGCTATTTGATATTTACTTCAAGTTTTTTGACTAATACCTATTTTGTTTACTATTCAGCATTATCTTTTTTTTATTTCGTTTTCAAAAATCTATAAAAAGAGCAAAATCCAAATTAGCTGCTGTCGACAGCCATAGAAGCACCTTGTCAAAGGCTGATAAAAATATACAAATCTTGCTCTATTGAGATTTCTCGTGCATATTTTGATCTAGCGCATATGTCGTAGGTTCAGTTACCCTATCAATTTTCGCGGCTTTGGCTTTGGCTGCTAAAAAATAGTAGACGCTTAGTCGGTACCCTGGATTTCAATCAAACGCTGTTGCAGCCCGTAATGCGATGAAATCGTGCTAGGGCGATGGTGTTGCGTGCTTCCACAGCGTATGTCTGCAATTGCGGAGCAGAGATTCGCTCCGATAAGGGCTTTTCTCAAGTACTCAGCGAAAACAGATTTATTTTGAAATACACATCATCACTGGAATGTTGAGGCGTTTCCATGTTTAATGAGGTTTGGGGCACCCCAATTTTTTCTATCGATATAGTTCCGCTTTTCAGAGTTCTGAACAAGACAGAAATTGGTTTGTTCGACAAAAGGTGGAACAAAAACATTCATGGTCCTTACTGTCATCATCGATACTATGGGAAATGTGAGTGCTCAATTAACATCTTCATTTGTAATTTCAATTCCTGCTTCCATGTTGCTCGTGTGCCTTTAATTGCATTTCTTCTTCGTAGAGTGGTCTCTTTCCTTTGGATGGCGGTACTCTACGGCTTATAAAAGCAGTTCTCGCTGCTTTGAATCTAAACTGCATGCATAGGTGTTTCATTACCTAGTACAACCGTCGACTTTCTCTCAGTTGTTTTCTGTAAGGGATGTACCCGTGGCTTGGCCTAAGGATTATTTGCCATTGTGGTATATCGCTTCGATAACTCAGTTTAGTTGTTAAACGTGAAGGTACAGTCCAAGCTTAGGGACCAAATCTGCGATTTCCACGTAATTGTGAAGTAGGCCAATACCATTTGAAATCTGCCTAGTGCGAGCTCTAGATTCCTCCGGGTGAACGAGATCTAGGGGGAGGCAAGGGGGACGCCCACATCAGGAAGCCACTTTGGCGCGCCCCTTCTATCTTTTGCGCTCAACAGTGGCGAGATGAGCGATGGTTTCCGATCAGTATGTAGCCTCATTTTCCCCTTCATTCTCCCCGCGGATGGTGTTTTTCTGTGAAAATAATTGGACCTACACCAAACCTATAGCTACGAGGATATGTGGTAATTGTGCCCGAAATGTTCAAAGCAAAGAATCTTCTCATAATCGTGAGCTTCGATGCGCATTGTGAGGTCACGTCAAGGAAGGCTACTGTTGCAGTGAATAAGATATTCAGAGCTTTGGCAACACGTAATTCATCTGTGCTTATAAGAGCCTACACCACCTACGTGAGGCCAATTCTTGAATATGGCACGCCGGTGTTTAATCCCTACAAAGTGAAGGTCATCAACTGTTTGGAGAAAGTCCAAAGCAACTTCACAAGCAAATTGTTTTCAGGATGCATGGTTTCGTTTATGGCTGCATACCCGATTTCGTGCAGAGAAATGAGCTATTTCATTTGAAATCGTTATCCCTCAGAAGAGTAGAGAATGACTTACTTCTTCTCCACAAGATCCTGTTTGGCGTAGATTTCGGTCTTAAACCTGGGGACCTTGTGACAACGAGAAAGTCAACCACCAGGGGTGGCCCCATCAAACTCCACCGTTACACATCTAACCTCAACTGCAGGCGTCACTTTTTCATCAACAGAACTATACCCATTTTTGAGAGCCTTGGTAGAAATTATTCCATTCCTTACAACTACACGTCATTCAAAAATTTCATTCGAGAAAAATTTGAGCTGGCTGATCGTACAAGTAGCCCTTCCTGACTGGCTGGATAGCTTGTGGTTCCTTTCTTTAGGTTGATTATTGCAGCAATGCGCTTTTCTTTTCTATTCCGCTGTGTTGTTTTTTTCTCGTTTCCATGCTTTCAACTTCCTATGGTTCATTCGTATTTCGCGGTCGTTTTGAACATTGTTTTTGACTACATAGGCTTGCCTATGCAATATATATATATATATATATATATATATATATATATATATATATATATATATATATATATATATATATATATATATATATATATATATATATATATATATATATATATATATATATATATATATAAATATATTTAATGAGAATAACGAATGAAGTGGACTTTAGACCAATCATTGAAATCACTCATACTCACGAATTGAGGAGGGAAACAGTACTGAACCAGACTTTACTATATGTGCTAATACAAGCTTTGGGCAGAACATTACAAGAAAAATCGCTTGAGGAGTCAGGTTGAAGTGAGCGCGGGCGGACAAAAATTAATATTGATTGGTAGATCACCGTCCAAAGAAAGTTGGGCTGATCTGACGCAAATGTCGCTAGCACATAGTTTCTCAAAACAAGCTCTTCTCTGGAGCACTACGACATTTGGGCGAAAAAATTTCACCTCAGCCTCACGCAGGATAAGTCAACCCCACTTTTGGGAGTCCAATGGTCGGAAATTTTTCTTACTCTGAACTCGTTAACGGGTGGGGGGTATTTGAGGTGCTGAAGTTGAGTATGAGGTCCGTTTTCGGTTTTTGGAAGGTTTCTGTAGGTTGCGGCAGGGGTAATGCCATTTGATATAGAAATCTATATGAAAAAACTCATAACTCCGTGCAGAGAAACTTTTCGCAGCTGCAATGTAAAAATTCGAATTTTACGTCAAAAATTGGTTCTAGAAACGCTACTTTCATCTGGAATGGCCACGGCATCTAATTTTCCTTCCCTTGTTAGTTGTCAGTAGTGCGTTCAAAAAAGTTATGGCTCAAAGGTACACGTCTGTGACTCGAACAGTGAATTAAAGGAAGTGTTTTCGATGAAAAAATTTGCCCGTTTTTTTTTGGCGGAGGCTTTGGGTTCCTTTAAGAAGAGTAAGCACGGAAGGAAGACGGAAAACGGTTAGGAAGTTTGTAAAAATCCCGTGGACCAGCCGACCCACTGGATTACCCTGCCCACGCCATAAAACTGTTGTCCTGCGTTCGTTTTATCAAAGGGTTAGTTGCCAAATTTTTGAATATTCTTTATCGCGTATAATTCTTAGATACATCCAAGCATTTTGATTGGCCTGTCTTTTTTTAAGTGTGTTTGGTACAGGAAACATGAAACAAAGAAGTCACTTACCTAGGAATCGGGAAGCTCGAAACCATTCTCGACGTTTGGTTTGACGTTTTATCCGCAGTGCTTAAAACACCAGCAGGTGTAAATAAATCTTGAATATGTTTTTTTAAACAGTTTCCCTCCTATATATATTCGTGAGTTTCATGAGGACTTTCCCCATTTATCGACTACTTCGTGAACATGCCTTCTCAAAAGCAAAAAATTAGAATAGGGTTTTCCATTGTGAACACAGCCTTTAACGCATAAATTGCATCTTTCCCAAGCCATTGTATAGCCGAGGTTGTTGGTCGAAATCTGCTAAACAGACGTCAGATTTGTTCTCAGCGCCCCAGTTCCACCCCATTCCAATCCTAGATACTTACCAAAATTGAAAAGTTTCTTCTGGACATAGACGCTTGAAGCGCAAAAAAAATTAAAAGAAGCTCATGGCCGAATCTCAGGTTGATTCGACCTTTTGGGTCAGAAACGGCCGGTATGATTTGACCTTTAACGTCCGTTTCCGCCGAAAATCGTTTTAAAGCATCTTCCCGATGAGATTTCACTCAAATTGGGTCACACAAAGCGCTAAAATTACGGCCTCAATGGGAGGGGGGGACGCATCTATTCAAACGCTACTCTTTACCATGCTCCTGATTTTGAAAGGCGAGGAAAACTCTGTGTTGGCATTGAATTTGGGTGCTACTGCAATCGGGGCACCATGGTATCGCTTTCTGTCACGCCCATTTTCCCGCGCCTCAACGACTTTCCTGATTTTGAAGGGGGAGAAAAACTCCGGTTAATGTTCATGTTGCGCGGTGGCGCGGAAAACTGGGCGTGGCGAAGTGCGATGCCATAGTGCCCCCCCCTGTTTGCGATAGAAAAAAAAAGATCGCGCCTTAATACAGTTGTGCGCTTGAACTGGAATAGTTGACTGGAAAAGTGGGCCAAATGCGATAGCTTGGTGTCCCACCCCCCTCTCCCGTTCGCTATATCATCTAAATAACGAGGAGGATTTATATTTTAAGCGCTTGGCTATGTGAGGTAATACTTGTAGGGGTTCTCTGAAATACATAGTTTATAGATTAGCGGATACAGTGAGATGCCGTGTTTTCTCTCTTCTTTGACTCCTTGTTCTTCACACATTTACCATTTTGACCTTATTCTCATTTTCAAGCCGACCGTAGTCCCGGATCTTCAACGTGATACGTCCCCCTCTTCACCAAATTTTCTGGAAAATTCATGGAAGTTTATGTGGATTCGAAATTTTCAATTATTTTATTCAGTTTTGTTATTAACGCTGCACTCTCAGCGCAGTGAAGGGCCTCTGGAAGTGTTCTTTATTTTTGGCTCTTACTTCCTCACCCGCCCCCCCCCCAAAAAGCCCGTAGCGGTCAAAATCTGCGAGCCTGCCCCCGATCTACAGTTCCCCTGCTCTTGGCGGGACCCACATGGATTGGTGGCGCGCATGCGACCATGCTTTCATGATCCATATCGGTCTCGCAAGGAACAGAAGTACTGTGGACCGGAGGCAGACCCGTAGATTTTGACCGTTACTGGTTTGTTCCCCCCCCCTCGCCTCCAATTTCTTGAATTTCTGGTCCTCCTGTTGTCCCGTGAGACAGTAATCGCTCGGCCCCGCTTATTTCCGTGCCTTAGCTCTTGATATTTATTTCCAGCCATAAAACCATGAAATGTGTTTTACGATCCTTTGTCTTTAGAAGGCACAGAAACTCAGAGCATGAACTTGTTTGGCGTGAATTCTGAGATTTTCATGCTCCTAAAATACAGTCGACGCGGATGGCTGTGTCTGTCGGTTGTGGTTCCATTTTTCGATGCTTAGTATATATGCTGACGCAAACTCGGTGCACATGCTACAGCATGTTACCTGCACCGAGTTTGCGTCAGTATTTTGTGCACCGACGAAATTGAACCACAACCGACACATCCATCTGTATTGACAGTAGATCCATCTTGGGACCTGGGATGGAGTTCAGAAACGACAAGCGATGAGCTACAGTTGGGTTTGCTGCGAAAATTGCCTGCAAGCAAGCTTGGAGATAAACCCATTCGTAGCCCATGGTTTGCGTTCATTAGTCCCAGCCCTATATAGAACCTAGTGAACGCGATATCTCAACCCCATCAAGTGATATACGAATGGAAGCCACGCCCCAAGAGAAGTCACATTACCAGTCTCTATGGGCGATGTTTCGAATTAAACAGTAGCCCGACGTACAGTATTCCTTTCCTTCTGAGCCTCTCCCGTTCATCCTGGCTCACCTCTTCTTTTTCTTCTTTTCAGCCACATCGAGGGTTTTGTCATAGGCGGAGAAACTGGGCGACCAGTAGTGGATTCGTCCATAGATGCATTGTGGTCAGCGTGGTGGGTCTCTCCGGACAGTTAAAGGTAGCAGACACGCTCAAAAATGGTATCGATTTTATGACATAAATCAAAGGTTTGGAGCTGATGGTATTCGGAACTGACGAAAAAACGAACGAAAACCGTGTGCAAATGGAGGAATAACGCTTACTCTGTTATCGGGTGAAAGTGGACGAGTTTTACGGCGCGCGGTTGAAACAGCGAATATTAGCAACAAAACGGTTGAGATAGAGAAGCCGATATACTCTTACAGCCTGTACTGGAACGTTCACCTCGTTGGAAGCATCAAAAACCAGCCAAAGGGGCCGTATGAGTACTATCAATCTGGACGAGTTTGTATTTTGGAGCGGGGTTGCAGAATTAGTTCTATCAATATGGACGAGTTTGTATTTTGGGGCGAGGTTGCAGAATTAGTTCTATCAATATGGACGAGTTTGTATTTGGGGCGGAGTTGCAGAAAATTTTCGATTTGCATTGCTGAAATTTAGTAGTTTTGACTCGTTTTTGACGCTTCCAACGGTGTGAGCTGTCTACTAGCAGCCATGCGACTTCAGAAACGTAGTTATCTCAACAACTTTTTCGAGCGTGTCTGCTGCCTTTGAATAAATGTGCGGTGTCATGGCCTATGGAATAGCAGTCCGGACAAACATCAGATTTGCTGCTGTCAATCTTGCTGACGTGGGACATGAGCATTGTAGAGTGACCGCAGCGTAGCGATGCGAGTGTTTCTTCCGAGTTGAGTCTCGGATGTGCAGATTGGATGGCGGTACTTCTCCTAACATAGGATTTGCCGCCGCCTTCTCAAGATGACACCGTACGAACTTGGTGTGCTCCTCGCGCAAAAGACGGAGTCGTTCTTGCTGTGAGTCGCGCCATCTTTGCAAGTTGGCTTTGCTTGGAGCATCGGCAAGTGGCTTTCTTTTGTCTCTCTCTCTCTCTAACGGGGTTAAGCACTCTCCAAGATGGGTGATTTGGTTGTTTATTAATATTGATACGGAATTGTTGGGCTTGGAGCTGACAGTGCTTCTTCACTTTTAGTAGACTAGTTTCTGCATGCAGGTGCTCGCTCGACTGGAGAACTCCTTGCACATCCCGTGGCAATGCGAAGAGCGGCATTCTGTACGCGTTGCATCTTAGTTCAAGAGGATTCTGAGACTAGATGTTGCCAAACCGGTGCGACGTATTCCATGGCATGCTGAAGGATCGCCTTATACGTCGTGAGTATTGTTTCCTTGCTGCTATCCCATGAGGTGCCGCCTAGGGCCCTGGTAACATGGAGTATAGCTTTAACGGCAGCCTGCTTCTGCTCGGTATTCTTATGAAACTTGAGTGACGGATCGAGCACAAGACCGAGCAGCTCTGGAAATCGAGCAGCAGGCAGACGGTATCCATCCCACTCTACATCCGGATGAGCTCTGTGCTCGGATGGGTCCGTTGTGAGGACGGATACTGATGACTTGGATGCGGAGATCTTTAGGATCTTGTCGTCGAAAAACCTCTTCAGCGTCTTCAGGTACTCGTTGATCTTGGTGGCGGCTACCTGTATCTCCCGGTCTCGACGCATTGTTATATCATCGGCGTACGCGACAATCCTGATAACAGGATTCCTAGGTTAACCGTGTCGAAAGCCTTTGTTAGATCCAAAGCGACAGATACAGTTCCCAATGGCTTCGAAGCGTTGAACCCGTCGACTGCATAGCTAGTGATTTCTAGCAATGCTGTCTTTGTGGAATGCAGCCTTCTGAACCCGCGTTGAAACAATTGTTTCTCGTTGTGCTCTGCTAAATTCTCCACAATGAGCTTTTCGGCTACCTTAGCGAAAGGTGGCATCGAACTAATTTGACGATATCCCTTTACTGACGACTGAGGTTTGCCTGGCTTGGACAACGGGATGACGTTCGCTGTCTTCCAGTTCTGCGGAATAATACACGAGCTGAACGAGGTGTTAATTAAATCAACGACGAGCGGGTGGATCTCAGTCGGAAGTTTCTTCAGTACAGCAGGACAAATGCCGTCGGGACGGACAGCTTTGGAGTTCCGCATGTCCTTTGTAATCTTCTCTACTTGAGCCACAGTGAACGCTTCGGCCGTGCTCATGAGCGGGAGGCGGCACAGCTATCTCACTGTCACTCTATTCTGCGGACCTCGCCTTGTACTGGTGATAAAGAAACTTCACAGGATCTCGATGGTCGGCTGCTCTTCTGGGATACGTTTTAACGCGGCCAACAGGAATAGCCGCCTTCATGTCCCTGCTGATTGCGTTAGACAGCTGGTGCTCTTTTAGGTGCACATTGCCATTCCACGGATAATCAGCCGCTAGGCGTAGCGCAACCTCGCTGAACAGACACCAGTCTGCTTAGCCTAAATTAAGATAAGAACGTTGTCGAACACCAGAATAAGGAGTGAGATAATTTGGGAGATCGATGTGCACAACATGATCACTAGACAAAGCTGTAGAGGTAGACCATGAGCAAGCGTTGGAAAGGTTGGAAGATACAAGAGTGATGTCTGGGCTAGAAGATCGGCCGTTGTTAGGGAGACGAGTGCGCTGATAATAGTTTAGTATGACCATGTCACACTCCTCCACCCATTCCTCAACGTAATTTCCTCTAGCATCAGAGCCAAGAGACGAACAGAACGTATGAGCATTAAAATCGCCCGCAAAGAGAGACGAAGATGAAAGGGAGCAGTCATTAAGCTGCTTAAGGAGTGGAATGGGGTTATAGGAAGAGGGGCAAGAGGTGGTAGGGGGAATATAGATGTTGAAAAGAGAAATAGGTGTTCTAAGAGGGAGATGAACCAGATTGTACTTGAGAGTACCGTCCGTGAGAGTGTTAGGTATGAGGTGTGAGGGAAGAGTAGATAACACCAAAGTGGAAACTTCTCCGCCATGATTTGACCTTGGAGCATGGTAAGATGTGTAGCCTGGGATATTGGGATGAGGATAAGTAGGTGATGGTGGCTCACCTCCAATCATCGTTTGCGACTGACAATCATTTCCTAAAAGTTATGGCTTTTGAGGCTTCTCTCAACATCTTCGGAGTTATTTGTTAATTTCATATCGTTAAGTGGACACGAAGCTTTTCAATGTGAAACTCGCCGATCTTCCCGCTTGGATGGCTCGTCGTGAAAAGACTCCTGGTGCTTTCTACAACGAATTTATGCGAAATATATGGAGGGTCCACCACAAGTACTATTCAGGACCAGTATATGCCAATACGGTCAGTTTAACTGTCAAACTAAATCTTTTGCTCGAGTGTGACGGTAATGTAGCAGCTATTTTCAAGGTGAAAACTATCTTCCGTTTCATCTTCGCCTACTCATTCTTAAACTGGCTGGTGAAGTGCCACCGTTATTGGGATGTGCAGAAGACAATGTACCATTGGTAGACCGGAAGACGTAAAGGATTTAGAGATAATTAGCGACCTTAATGTGTTGAATAAAATGTGCTGCCCTCTATTATTGATTGTGTGGAACAAAACAAACTGCTGTCGCTACGGCGCAATCCTTGAACAGTACAAGAATGGCGTTTAATTATGTATGGAAACAACAGGATATGTCTCGACGTGGTGCCTTAGTAGTTTTCGAAGGACTTGACAGAAGCGGAAAATCAACACAAGCCCAGCGTCTAGCGGAAAGAATTGTATCAGCTGGGGGACAAGCTGTGCTGCTTCCCTTTCCTGGTATGTTTCCAACGGGTTTTGGTGGAGGTGTTGACATTGTATACAAAAATAAAACATGGGTTACAGATAGGAAAGAACCTTTCGGTGAGGTGATTGACCGGTATCTTCGCAAAGAGATCGACCTGTGCGAACGGGCTCTTCACCTGGCGTTTTCCGCGAACCGATGGGAAAAAGTAGATTGATTTAATTTCATCGTACGACGCAACTTGTAACGCCGAAGACCTGTGTTTAAGGCGACGCTGATTGAAGAAAAAATTGCTGCTGGTGTCGATGTCATTTGTGACCGTTACTGTTTCAGTGGCGTTGCCTACTCCATTGCCAAAGGTTAGGTGTTTATGTAGACTCTTTTTAACGTTGTCGCGCTGTCGAGGTTAGGTGGACGCAACAGAAAAATCCCGGTTGGTAATTCTTCTATTCTAAGATAACGTACGTAGAGTTTCATTTCAGTTTATCATATGGTTAGGTCCGTGGCCTGTGTCCTCAAGAAATAACGTGTAAATTCAAACCGCGGCTGGCGTGGCGGTTTAAATTTCAATCTCTGAGAATTGAATCGTGGCGCCAGCCGCGGTTTGGTTTTAAACGTTTTTTCTTGAGGACACAGGCCACGGACCTAACTATATTTGCGCACTCACAGACCGGAGTAGAAACGATCGGTTGAGATCAATATACATGAAACACCAGTTGTTGTGTCGCAATGAGCTGCATGCGTATTTTGAACTCCAGGCGACCGCTTCCGATCTGGTATTTGAATGTGTGACTTTTGGGTGGTAGTCGTTAGTTGTTTGGAGAGGGAGGTGCTGGAAGATTGTGAGCGCTTGGAGGCGCCACGTTAGTCGGCTCTTTCCTGCGGCTGTGTCAGATTCGTCCATAGCTGGCTAAGAGCTATGAGTAGCTATCGATGTCGCTGAAGCTCTAGCGCAGAACACCCAATCGCTGGCGCATGCAACGTACCCTAGGAGGGCGAGAGGCTAACGGTGGTATTGTTGGTATGTTACTGACAGTCACTGCAGCCAAGGTGCCGCCAACATCTGCGGCAGGCCGTTGATGCCAGGTGGAGGAGTAGCTTTAGGAGGCAATCAATGACAAACTGTGGACGATGTAACCCCCTCCCCCCCCTCAGCCATTCGATGCTCAAAGCTAGCTATGGGCGCTGCCTTATGCTCTTCAGCGACTTGGATCTCTGCCCTCCCCCTGCCCTTTCGTCACCCTGACCATCGCCCGTGACTTCTACTAAACATATAAATTTCGCGTATGCAGCACTGATCTCATTCTCTGGGCGTGACCGATTTATAAGCGCCATGTCGGTGCTATTCTGCGGACTGTGCGCATGGAACTCAATGCAATATCGCTCGCGCTGACCAGCTTACAGATTGATAGCCAGTTTTGATCCGCAGGCCTTTACAACTGCGTATGTCGCTCCAGACGCGAAGCGGTTGGAGAGGTTTGGTTTTGCCCAGGCCTTGTGATCACTTAGATTTCCATAAATTGTACATAGTGTTTTTGAGCGAACTCCATAATATGTAGAATAGAAGTGGGCGGAACGTTCACTCCCAATCGGTCTTGCAACACGCGAGTGACTTTTAGCTTGTACTGTACGTTTGGTGTTATTGCTATATAAGGCGCTATTCATACCCCTCATCGCCAGCGTTGCACTCGCGGGCGTGGCGTTAGAGTATGAATACCTTCTACACGCGCTTGCAGAGGCTGAATATCCCAGCGGCGACGCCATGGCGGAGCGGAAAAAGTTGACCTCAAGTTTTCCAAACTAAAATTTTGTACATGCGTTCACCACCATCACGATAGTAGGGGATAGTGAAGGAATTAATTATCGAGAAACAGTGAAATTAATGACGGATTAATAATGAAAATGAAGAAAATTTTGTTACGGCCGTTCCTGCCATGGAGGAGCGGGCGTCACGCGCGTGCCTCGCATGCACGTGCCGCGCTGGCGTGGCGTCAGGTCATTCCTATTCCAACGCCACATTCGCGCTGGCGTTCAGGAGTATGAATTACGCCTAAATGTTGATACATCCAGCAGATACGCAGACCTAGACTCATTCATTCCTGTCCGTCTCGAAAGTCTTGAAACTGAGCACAAGTGGAAGCTCGTGCTGTTTTGGGGTCATCCATGTGAGGCGGAGCTCATTGTAGAGTTCAAGTGATGTCGCTAGGAGTTTTCGGTGGAGGTTCGAGATTCATCCGAATTGACGGGCATTTTCTCTATCGCGTCGCATTGTGTTGCAAGGCTTTGGAGTTGTGCGAAGACAAGCTCGGTGCTGGGTTTTTTCATTGTTTTTCCCTAGCACTGCATATTTTTTTCGCAGAATTCACAGCAGAAGTATAATTTATTATCTTCTACTTTAACATATACGAAGAATGGTTTCCAGTTCACCTTTTGTTGTTTGTATACACACAGTTGTGCGTAGTCACTCAGCATGGGCGGACCTCTCAAGACATAGAGTTCCACAACTAGTAGTGCCCCATATCGATCAGGTCGCGACATTGCGTCGCCTTAAAGCACAGTCTAACCTCAGGGTTAAAATTTGATATTATATTCGCTCACAGTGTATAGTAACCCTGCCAAGCGCGTGATCTCAGCTCGATCAAATAAGTGAGAAACTACAGGGAAAAAGTCGGTCCCGCCCCCAATACCCTAAAAGCATAATCAAGCATTTCGCCCCGAATAGGGGACCAAAATTTTCGCAAACGAGAAAATTGGTTTGTGTGGCGATGTTAAAGGCGAAATGTACAGTGGCAGTGCTCTTGGTTCCCTTTCCGGAGCGGTGTGCACGGTTAGGCTTTTGTGGTATTGTGGGCGGGGCCGACTTTTTCCCTGTGGTTCCTCACTTACAGTACCGTGCAAAAGTTTATTCGCGTGGCATTCCCGCGAAGAATGTTTTTATACATATCTTGGCTTGCCCTCAGCGAAACTTGATGAAACTTTAGTATGTTATGGGCATCACAACCCTTGCTCTAAATATACACAAAACTGGTTTTTGAGCGTGCAGTTTTCTGAATATGGAATTTATCTTTCATTCTGTGGTTTTATCTCAAATTAGGACTATTCCTTCAAAACGTGGCTATTATAAATCAAAACCCCTAGCAGTTGTTCACCATTCCAAAGTTTTCGGAATCGTTGTATAGCTTTGTGAGAAAATCTTCTCTATCAGAATTTTCTGAAGACCGAATATTGAACAGATTGGAATTAATTTTTGGAAATTCACCCCTATAAAATTATTCACCCCAGAACCATTTCGAAATATGTGCTAGTTGTGCTTTGACAAAGTACAAGTGGAACACAATTTTCGCTCTTTTTCGATAACGTCAAAGAGAGATACTTGATAAGTGGAAATCGCATGATTTTCTGTCGAATTTCTTTTTGAAAAAAACTTTCGATGGAGATTAGTTTTTCACAAGGTTATACAACGTTTTCGAAGACCTTCGAATGGCGAATAACTGCTACGGGTTTGCAATTGTAATAGCCATGTTATGAAGGAACAGTCCTAATTTGAGATAACACCACAAAATGATAAATAAATTCCATATTTGAAAAACCGCACTCTCTAAAACCAGTTTTGTGTATTTGTAAAGCAAGGGTTGTGATGCCCCATAACCCACAAAAGTTTCATCAAGTTTCGCTAAGGGGAAGCCAAGATATGGATAAAAACATTATATGCGGAAATGACACGCGAATAGACTTTTGCACGGTACTGTATTTGAGCGAATTGAGATCTCGCGCTTGGCAGGGTTGCT
Source organism: Aplectana chamaeleonis (assembly GCA_029168955.1). NCBI lineage: Eukaryota > Metazoa > Nematoda > Chromadorea > Rhabditida > Cosmocercidae > Aplectana > Aplectana chamaeleonis. The sequence continues at coordinate 146,145 of JAPDOI010000441.1, forward strand.
ATGCACGGCGGGCGAACTATAATATCAAATTTTACCCCTGAGGTTGTACTGTTCATCGCGCTGGATATCGGAGGTCTCGCCGCGATGGTCGCCTCGCGATCGAGCTCATTGCTTGGCAGTGGGGTGCGGGGCGATTACTAATGGAAACTGGATAGTTTTTCCAGGGTTTTCATCCCTCAGTAGTTCTGCATTAATCATTCCACTCCTGGATCAATCGAATCTTCGGGTAGAGAGAAAAATCGGTTCTTTGAATGATGCTATTATTTAAATTTAAATACTCGAACATTCCAATCTTATAAAAATTCCTCAGATGATTTTTCGAAAAGGGCTCCAAGCTCCGAGTGTTATTTTCTATCATCAAGGTACAGAACATCCAGATTTTTTTTCAGTCATTATGCTGATCTTGGAGAAAGTTGCACGCTGATCACAGTGGTCTATCTAAAATCGTCCAAGATCCCCTATGAACAGAGTTATGGCTTCTTAAAGATGCCTATGTCTTGAGGATGGGAGACAGACAGTTGTCTCAGGCCTGTACTTTTCTCCAATCGCAGTCGTTGGTCGATAGCGGGCCTATATAGGGAGTCAGACCGGCAAGGGAGTGAAAATCAAAACGCGGTTGAAATTCGTCCATCCATCTAGCCGCTATCGAGTCCGAAATTTAGGAAGGCGGTATGACCCGTGGTGGTCGTTCATATCTCGCTTATTTGGAGGATTTGAGATATCGCATTTGGCAAAAGTTTTGCGATAGGAGGGGCCTACACCACCTTTACATAACAATCCCAAATTTCGTATCTGAAGATGTACTGTGCCTTCAATTACCAAGCGGACGGATGATACAAACGAGGGTAACAACAGAGCCGAAGATTGTGGCGATTTCAAACCGATTGCCTCCTCGAATTATTGAGCGATTGAGAGAGTATTGAGAATTATCATGTCAAAGACAATGACAGAGTTTTTGAGTCGCGCTCTACTCCAGACTTCCGGAAGGCTTTTTCATAACGAAATGGTACAATTTATGTAACATTGGCATTTTACATCTCTGATTTGGCCTTGCCTGTTACTGGACGTGGGTTTGGACACAAGAGTGTAGTTCATAGCGGTTGAGATTTGCTATCGGGCTTTCCGGAATTTTTGGCTCAGCGAGCCCGTTCTCGGTGGAGCACTCATTTGATGCGGTACCAAACGTGTTTCAGAAAACTGCACTTTTGATCTGAGTGGAAAGAGCGGGTCAGAAAAAGACATTGTTTCCGATTGAACTCTCGTGCTACGATTTCGTGATTTTTCCTATCTCCCACTAGTTGGAATTCGACGTTGAGAAAAGCTAGCCAGCTCTCACTGGGATTTCCCGGAGTCAAATCTATGTGCTGCAGCTTGTTGTTCGTTCTATAAAAACACTTGTCAATAAAATTTCGCGTCGGACAGATTATGAACTATAGTAGTTTTCTGGCCAAAAGGTAATGTTTTCTAAACATCCACACAATCATTCTAATTCGATTTTTAGTGCTTATCAGGTGAACTGATAGTGATGCGTTTCTGAGTTTCTGATTGTATATTTAGATGGCTGAGTGTGAATATGTCATATTATCACTTTCTAGGAACTTCATTATCTGCACCACGACAATTTGGAAAACCATGTTTTCGTTGCTGTAGGTCTGCGACAGTACTTAAATGACCCGTGCTTGAAATCCCCGAAGTGCTTTCAAAAAAGGAATTTTCATTGCTTCACAAAAGGGTACCCATCGAGGAAGTGTTCAGAACATTTTCGTCAGATTCGGCTCAAACCTTTTAACCGGAGGTTATTCAGGGCGCGGAACGCGAATCTGGGGCTTATTCCTCGCCAGACTTAGGGTTATTGTAGGTTACGGTAGGCTTAATGCCTTTTAACTGGCGTTACCTACCTTAATATTTCGAAAATCGGAAAATGGACCTCAAATTGATGTACAGCGTCCCAAATGACACTCACAGTGAAATTTGGAGTCAAATCTCAGACTTTAACCGAGCTACCGTATACCCATAGTTACATCTTGTAATCTAAGGAAATTCGATAAACCGAACACAGATTTGTGTAAGGTAGCGAGAACAACCCCTACGTAGAACATCGAAGGCGCTATTCATGCTTTTCAACGCCAGCGCGGCACGTGCGGACGGGAGTTGGAGTATGAATACTTTTTACGCGCGTCACGCGCTTGCGGAAACTATGAATACTTCTGCGGGGACGCTCTGGCGGAGCGGAATAAAGGGCGTCAACTTTGCCGAGCATGCAAAATCCGTACAGGCGTTCACTATCATGGGAGCATAAGGTAGTGCTGGAATCAATTATTAGGGAACGAAATGAGACTGAAGATGGACTAATAATTAAAAAGATGAAAAAGTTGTTACGGCCGTCGCCGCAAAGGCGGAGTGCGCGTGCCGCGCTGGCGTTTGAAAGTATGATTAGCGCCTAGGGCGATTTCATCGTAGCATTATCGAGATCCATTAAAGTCGCGTTTGGCCAGCGAAATTTCCCCAATCTGAAGCTTCGGATTAAATCTGACGAATTTTTTTAAAATATTGACAAGTGGACCTCAGATTCGTAATAAGCACCCTAAACAACCCCTGGAAAAAAGTTCATGCTCAATCCGAGACAATTTTTTTTGAACATCCTAAACTTTGCATTTCGTGTACCTCTTTTTTCCTTGTAGCTTTGAAATTGCCCGCTTTTGGAAATATCCTTTTAAAATTCTGGGGCGTTTAGGGGATTGGCAAAACACGGTTTTGTAAAAGCCCTTGGCAAAGTGACAGGTCGCCCTAGTTAGTTCGATCCTCTGAAGCCTGCCGTTCCATTTGTGTGGTCTGCATTTGAAGACTTTTGCTACAGAAGATCCGTCGAGCGTTCTGTTTCCAATCACTTGCTAGTATTTTCTTCGAAAAGGCAGGAACTGCATCTGTGAGGAAAACTGAGTTGACAGCTGTTGCTCCCTCAGGTGGTTGCGACGAAGACACTGGCGAGGTGAATACAGCTGAGGCGTTCTTATAATCGATGCAATGATGTGCTTGGTAGGATGGGGCTGCAATGAGGAGGTAGGTGAACGACAGGAGAATGGAGGGACGATTAGTCGCTCGGCTTGATGGAGGGAAGATTGCGGAAGGAAGGAAGCGATTGGGCGAGCGCGCTCTCATTGTCAAACTCCGTGCTTGCCACATGGCTGCTGCATTGTTCACATGAGGAGCTAGTGCATGTTGTGGCCACTCGAACTTGGACTCAGAATTTCTGTCTCAAGTCAAAGCTCGGTCCGGCGTGTTCAACGACAGTGTTCGTTAGGAAGGTCGCTGGTTATTCTGCGATGACAAATTGCGTGTAGTGGGGAAGCTGAATTTGACTTCTGCAGCGAGGACACTGTCAGGACTGTTTCTGGCTTTAATGACGCTGTCCAATCTCTTGGGAATATTTGATAATGGATTCCGGCTGCTATACTTTTTTAGTAACTATACCACACCAAAAATCATTAGTCTTCTTAGCAAAGTGGAAAACTTTAGGATGCCACTGGCACCGCCTCCAGAAATGCGGCCATTTGTTCCGCCCACGTCATTTTTCAGAACCCAGTAGAGGCTGAATGCGCAATAATTCTTGATCGAAATCTTTGCCTTTCGATTGGATGTTTGTCTTGCTTTATACTCTGATTAACTTGAGTGCAATAACTGCGAATGCTGAGAAGGAATAGGCAAGGGACAACTCTGTGACAGAATTTAAAAATCTCGATCCTTGGATCAGCACGTAAAGGACCTCGCGGTTGAAATGTGCCCTTGAATGGTCACATCATTCTCACTCAGAATAGCTTAGCGGCCTCTAAGATCTGTCAATATCCAACGGAAGCTTTCACTCGTTGTTTCGTGAGGAAGCACTTTTGTGGACTGTTTGTAGTTTGCAACGTACGCTACTACTCGTCGGATTCGGTCAGAAGGCGCGAGCGGACGCGTTCTTGGGTCTTTAGCGTCTTTTTTTAATAAATTCCTCCAATTTTTTTTTAGATCTGAAAATTTTTCAAGGTGAGAGGGGCTATCAAACAAGAAAGTGTGTGCTAGGGTTCAGATCTGAACAAAAAGTCTTGGAAAGTGTTCCCAGGTTGTTATACAGCACACATAGCGCTGTGCGGCCGCATACCGTCTTTATATATAGCCTAGGCCGCTCATTTTGAGCCGGTCGAAGTGAGGCTTATCGGGTTTATCATGTCAAAATCTCCTTATCACTGTTGTGTTTTACCGTGACCGACCGCTCCGCTGATTGCTCCGCCCGGACTCATCCGAGCGGCCTTGGCTCTACTGTGGAGCATACTAAAGATTTGACTTCAGACTTCTTTATTTGCGCTCAAACTCTTGCAATCATTATACCGTTGGATAGTTCTTCTCTCCAAGATCTAGCGTAATTGTTCAGATCCGAAACTCTTTCAATTCGAAGGAAGTGTTCAAAAAAGTACGCTAAGGAACTATTTATACCCCTCAACGCCAGCGCATTACGCGCTTGTGGAGAGTGGGAATGCTCCAGCGGCGACGCAATCGTGGAATGGGATAAACTTGGTCTAAACTGTACCGTGCTAGCAAATTCCATTTATTCGTTCTCCGTTTAGGTAGCGTAGGATAGCACTGCGATTGATTATTATGAAAAGATTGAAATCGATCGCGAAACAGTAATGAAAACTATGAAAAAGTTAGTACGCGCGGCGCCACTATGGCGTAGCGTACGTTATGCGCGGTTATCCGTACTCCTACGTTACGCGCGGTTATCCGTACTCCAACGCGACACCCGCTTGTTGCGCGCGTGTGGTGATCAAATCATACTTGTGAGAATCGATCGATGTCACGTCGATCCGCATTTGAAGCATTGCATCTCGTCATTCCGCGACGGGAGCGCTAACCCGGCCTGACGCGTAGGCGTTAGGGAGTATGAATAGCTTTTAAAGACGCGGAATGCGTGCTCGTTCGCTATCTGTCGAAGCCCTGCGAGCGGTGTTGCATCAGAGGAACTGAGCAGAGTTGCATCACGGCACGATCTTGTGGTGGTTTGCCGTATAAGCAGATCGTGGTGATCTATCAATACGGCAGCTTAGTATAAAGTGTCGCGGCACGACGCAACTTTGCTCACCCTTTGGCCGGGATCATACTTCCGTCGCGGCGATGCGTGAAAAAAAGCGGTATCGATCAATCTCGGCGATTTTGCGTCTTGAAGAGAATCGATTGTTTTCATAGGAACAAAGGCAATTCGTGGAGCTGAATGGGATGGAATATTGATCTGAAAATGATCGGCATCTCAGTTTCCAACCGCCCTGCCGCAATATTCCGCAAATACGCTTATCGCCGCGATTTCATTGCAACTTTTCCTAATGGAGAGCGGCGATACTCAACGGGATGCTGTTTTGCTCTTCAAAACAGTGGATTCCCTCAGAAGCGCAGTGTCGTCGCGATTGATCGATACTGCTTTTTCTCACACATCGCCGCTTGTAGCCGGTCGCAGCGACTGTCGCTGCTTTTAGAGAGCACGTCTTTCCGGAGAGCTTAAACCGCTAGTTAGACTGCGTCTCGTCGGAATACGTGGTCTCTGCTTCTCTCTTATTAGCGTTTTTTCGTGCCGCAATGGGATCAGAATAAATAACGTTTCTCGGACACAATGTCTTTGTTGTCGGTGACGGTGAATTTCTGCTTTTAATGATTTCTCGACTATTGTCAAAAGTTTTTTCTCGAATAGTTTTCCTAGATTTCAAGTGAGTGGCTGTTTCGAAATTCGAATACGTTCTCGTTTTCGTTGAGGAAGCTTTCGCAAAGGTACAGGCATAAAACGGCCAAAGTCTCACCGTCGACTGCGTACCACGCGCTGCGCGACCGCACGCGCGTCGGAAGCAGACGAGTTTTGGCCGCCGCGCGACGAGTTCCGGCCGCCGCGCGACGTTTCGGCCTCCGCGCAGCGCGTGGTACGCAGTCGACGGTGAGACTTTGGCCGTTTTATGGCCTGTACATCATAACGTTTTTCCCATTCCAGTATCCATTGCTACCTTGCGAAATTATTGAAAAAAAAGTGGATCATAACTTGAATGAATCTTTTGGTGAATTGATTTGATCTGAGAGTTTAAATTTAGAAATAGATTCTACGGGAGGGTCGCTGAAGGTTTCGAATTTAATCTAGAACGTGTTTTGCTTTATTAGTACAACTGAGTCGCAAAAGAAAGGTTCATCTTCTGAAAGAATTCGCCGCGATCGTGCACGATTCGAAGTCCCTCGGTTTCTTGTAGGGACCGCGAGAATTCGAGCACGAGCTACATCGGGGCGATCGCAAGGTTCTGCTAGTCTGGAACCGAGAGCGTATTGCGTCCGTCCATCGGTGCCTCTGCGATGTTTCACAACGGGACCGCAAGAATAGAATCGGAGGAAATTGCGCAACGACTCGCGAAGGCACTGTTGCATGCATCGCGTACACGGTGATGCGGCATATTCATCGAACCAAACCCTGCTGAAGCGCTAGCGATGGTGCTTTTCTTGAAAAACTGGGCCCTACGTATAGAAGGACACGGAAAGCAGTGTAACGAGGGTGGTACGATCTGCAAATATTCCCAATTGTACCGAATTAATTGTGTGTATTGGCAAAATGTTAAAGGCAGCAGACACGCTCGAAAAAGTTGTTGAGATAACTACGTTTCTGAAGTCGCATGGCTTCTAGTAGAACGCACACGCCGTTGGAAGCGTCAAAAACGAGTCAAAACTACTAAATTTCAGCAATGCAAATCGAAAAATTTCTGCAACCCCGCCTCTGAGCTTCTGCAACCCCGCCCCAAAATACAAACTCGTCCAGATTGACAGTACTAATACGGCCACTTTGGCTGGTTTTTGATGCTTCCAACGTGGTTAACTTTCCAGTACAGGCTGTAAGAGTATATCGGCTTCTCTATCTCAACCGTTTTGTTGCTAATATTCGGTTTCAACCGCGCGCCGTAAAACTCGTCCACTTTCACCCGATAACAGAATAACCGTTATTCCTCCATTTGCACACAGTTTTCGTCCGTTTTTTCGTCAGTTCCGAATACAATCAGCTCCAAAACTTTGATTTATGTCATAAAATCGATACCATTTTTGAGCGTGTCTGCTGCCTTTGAATATTGTTCTCACTAGAAGCATGATCCAAACAGCATAAAACTGTTCCTGTGAGCCAATCATTTCTCGGGCGAAATTCAATAAGGGGCAGTGTGGCAGACCAAAAGTTCTCCTGAAATAACCATTTCAACCGTACTAAGTACAGCCTATTTCAGGGCGGGATTCACACACTCTTCTGCGAATTTGGAGAGAGAGGATTGGGGAAGGAGAGAGAAGGGCACTCTTCTTGGTTAGAAGACACACCGTCCGTCTCGATAGAATTCTCACTGTTTGGGCCGTTCCGCACTAGGGGTGGCATGCATGACTGTTAAAGACACAGTTTACCCTCAGATATGACTTTTGAGATTTTCATGTAATTGTGTAGAAGACGTAACAAACACGTGCCAAATGCGAGATCTCAATTCTTCCAAATAAGCGAGATATAAGCGACCACCACAGGCCCGACCCCTAACAGATTTTTGAACTCGATAGCGGCTCGATGGATGGATGATTTCCAACAAGTCGTCGTCCTTCCGTCCTTTGCCGGGCTGTCTCCTTATCCTAGCTCGCTGTCGCGCAACGATTGCGAATGAACAGAAATACAGGCCTGAGACCACTCGTCCACCAATTTTTCATCCTCAAAATCTAGGCATCTTTGAAGAGCCCTAACTTTGTTCATAGGGGTACTGGACGATTTTAGAGGTACCACTGCGATCAGCGTGTGACTCTCTCCAAGATAAGCTTGAAATTTTAAAATTAATTTCTTGGGTGTCCTGCGCCTTTAAGGAGGGAGGGGGGGGAGCGCGACGCAACGGGCACGCTTCATGATTTCAATTCAAATTAGAGCCCGTGCTTGCCACATCGCGCTCACTAAACCTCATTAACGATGCCACTTAATGGAAGGGAACGAAATGTTCGTCTTGGTGCGGAGCTTCTGGTTTGGAGATTTCCGAATGCTTTCGTATTTCTTTTTGGTTAGTTTGGGAAAAAGACCAAACGTGGGTTCTCTAAGACGGAAGGGTACTGGAAGTACAGAGTACAGCGAAGCCTTTTTGTACCCGTACCTACTCACGCGACGGAACGATGTCCATTTTGTTTGATCTCTAGATTCCAGCTTTTCAGGCCCTTCCATGTTTCACTGAATCATGAATTATTTCATGAAAATCTAACGAAGGTCATTTTCTCCATTTTGAGCAACTCAAAGGCAGTGGTCGCGATCAGATATGCTTGTCTTCTTTTCCCCTCTGAACCCTTTTTCTGGGATAATAGTAGTAGGATCTATGAGAAAAAAATCACGAAAAAAATTCTGTTTCGGGCCAGTTTTGAAGCCTGATCATTCTTGTCTTTTGATGGTGGACGAATCCACTCAACATCATCGGCATCGATGATCTCGAATATCAAGAACATCCGCTGGCCTAAATTTGAATTTCAATCACTGAACATTAACCGCCGGACTGACCTGCTCGAATATTTACGTACTCATGGTGGGGGGGGGGGAGAATGAACGAAAGCGGCACCATCGCGGATTGCGGGTGCACCATAGCACCAGCACGGCAAAATCGGTGTCGGCTGCGGTAACATTACGGTGCGAACGCGAGATCGACAACGAATGTGTCGATCGGGAAATTGTCATAGGATGGGCACGGATTGCGGGATGAAAGTAAAGGATCATGGTAGCATCACGGGACCAACGCGAATGATTTTCTTAAAATCCTTCCCTTATGGATGTATCGATTCGCAAATGGACAAATGCAAGGAGGACATTGCTATGTCTCTTTCCGCCCCAAAATTTGTTTGCGACCTTCCGGTGTAACCATGAGAAGCCGTCATTTTCTAAGGTAGCGGCATCTGCCAATCAAATTTATCCAGTTAACATTGCTGGATGTGGGTTCTCGAGGTAAAATACTGATTCGATTCGAAAAATTCGAAAATCCGTTTCTGATTTTTCAAAAATTATTTTAAATCCTTGTTACCGAATACTCAATTACTATCCAAAATGGCAGTCGCTTAGTATCCGAGAAATCGAATTTTCGGTCAGCACTTCTGTTCACCTTCATTTGAAGAGTCTTTTCGGAACCACTCATGTTGAGTAAAATCGCTTGAAGACCCCATCGTTTTTGCTCTATGGAACTCTATGTGCATATTTAGGATGAGTTGTGCAGATTAGAGTCTGGCAGTTAACATTGTGATTTACTACGGGCAGATGCCGACCGAGCTCATGATGAGATGAATTTATGAGATGGTGCTCCCAAGCGGGGTTGCTTTGAGTGGAGGTCTGCGGTCAGGATATAATAGCGGATGCGGGTTTTAGCTGCACTGGTTGCACACCGCTGGCGGCAATATACATTGTATAGTGCACATCAAAGTGGCCGGCGTCTCGACTGGTAATTGAGTGTAAACAGACCTGTTGCGTAAGGAAATTGGCGTCCAGCTGGTGGCAAGAGGTGCTGAAGCGTGGTACATCAATTGGATCTCGCCGTCAGCCGTCAGCGCCTCACACTCAGCATACGGTAGTTGAAAGGAAGGAGGCGAATATGGCCGACTGCCGCCAATAACACTCACATCCGGTCGGTGTTGGAATCCGCGCCATTTTGTCACTTCTCCACGAACATCTGGCATCACAGAGCTGCTGGGAATGGCGTCTGTTTCGGAGAACACAAAAAGTTCGACAGTTGTTTGAGAGGTCAGATATAGTGTTCTGGGACATGGCTGATGAAAATCACGAGTTCATCTTCTTTTTTTGCTGAACACTTGGTTGAAAACGAATGTAAAGACATCGAATAGCGAAATTCAAAGAAGCTCATTCCCTACAGATATGACATTATGAGAAGTTTGACTGTCGCCAGTACAGTCAGAGGTCGCGTAAAACGGATGTAACGATGTTTGCTCGAACTTCATACCAATTTGAAGATGAAGTTGTTTGATTCTGGGTGTTGTTAAGGTTCGGGCTTGTATCCTGAGTCTGTTGATGTTTCCCTTACGTTTCAACCTCGGGATTCGTATTCATTGCACCACCTTGACGGAAAAAACAGGAAGATGTGCTCTTGTGTTCATGTTCAGAATTTGCATAATATATTACCTAAAAACAAATCAAAGTGTTACTGAAATGAAAATTGCGAGATCAGATAATCTGACCAGAATTAAAAATATTTTTAGCAATCAAAACACTTGCACTTCTCATTTTATTCTGTCTTCGAAGAAAAATTATCAAGATGATTTTCTTTTGGTTCAAAAAGTGGGAGCTGTTTCAAACTAAATTTGGCTTTTTGCCTCAACACTAGACACTGTCTTAATTGAATTGTTCTCGAATTGAAACCTTATCAAAGCGAATAGTCAAAAGCAGTTGGTAGAAACAGACCCCTTGGGGATTTCTTTTTTGTGCGGAAATGAAGAACGTTAACCTATCTGCTGTCTTGGTTCGCCCAACAGTTTTTGGGACAAAAAGTGCGCAATTGGCGGGACAACTCGATTCATGAGCCTTGCTCACATACAACTCTTCTTCGAAGTTGTTTTCGGCTGAGCCGTGAAACACACGATCCGGTGGAAAAAACCCTTGGAGTAGCGTTGTATGTGAGGGAAATGTGCAATGGGCTTTTCTTTAAAGGCAGCATACACGCTCGTAAACTTGATTGAGATAACTACGGAAATAGAATGGTATGGCCCAGATTACAACGCCTACGCATTTTGAAGTGTCAAAAACTACCCACAATGCCGCTACATAAGTTAGAAGTTAGCCCCGCCCTGTATTTTCACGCCCCCTGTATTTGCCCTTTTCCTGCAACGCAAGGTTGCTGGATCATATTCACCGTCGGTACTGTTGGTAGGTTGCCTGACAAGTGAACCACACGCGTCACTGACGGCGAAGATGACCCAGCAACCCTGCTTTGCAGCAAAAGAGCAAATACAGGGGGCGTAAAAATACAGGGCGGGCTAACTTCTAACTTGTGTAGCGGCATTGTGGGTCACGTTTGGCACTTCAAAATGCGTACGCATTATGTTGTAAGCCATACGGTTCGATTCAAATTGTTATCCCAACCACGTTTACGAGCATGTGTGCTGCCTTTAAAGACCCAGTACACCCTCAGACATGAATTTTGTGATTTTAATTTGATTGTGTAGTAGACCCCTCTTGTATAACACGTGCCAAGTGCGAGATCTCAATTCCATCAAATATGCGAGATATAAGCGACCACCACAAGCCCGACCTGCTTCGTTCACCACCACGGGCCACACACCCTACCAGATTTCCGAACTCGATAGCAGCTAGATGGATGGATGAATTCTCATCAAGTTGTTTTTCTTCTGTCCATTGTCCGGCTGTCTCCCTACAGTCCTAAGACAACTCGTCCACCAAATTTTTGCCCTCAAAATGCAGGCGATTTCAAAGAGCCATAACTCTGTTCAAAGAGGGGCTTGGACGATTTCATATGGTTTCCTTTATCGTTTTAGTCTGACGCATGAAACAGGCGGCTGGCGGTGCGGTATTGGCGGTCCACTGGAGAATGGGGTTTCGATTAGCGAGGGTTGATCTACCGTCGCAACCCCGTCCATTCATCAGACTTAAGTTATTGCGCGGACTCTAGATACCACTGTGATCAGAGTGAGACTTTCCAATATAGGCATAAATTCTGAAAATTAATTTTTTTTGGTGTCCTGTGCCTTTAAAGGCAGCATACACGCTCAAAAATGATATCAATTTAATGGAATGAATCGAAGGCCTGAAGCCGTTAGTATTCAGAAGTAACGAAAAAACCGAAAAAAATCGACTGAAATGAAGATATAACGGTTTGTTCTATATGGGTCCGGAAGTGGACGGGTTGTACGGCATTGGCTGAAATAGCGGAGCTAGCTACAAATTTGTTAGGATAATGACGCTAATGTACTCGTACGGCCTTTTCTGGAATGCTTACGCCGTTAGAAGCGTAAAAAATTAGCCAATGTGACCGTAATCGAGCATTGAATATTTGTATTGAGGGGTGGGACTCGTATCGGTGGGCGGAGAAAGGATGATTTGGTGGCTCAATACGGCTCGAATAAGGTCATTTTAACTCGTTTTTAACGCGTGCAACTTCGTGAGGGCTCTTTTAGTGCCCGTACGCCCCCACCAATGTAGCTATCTCAACAACTTTTGCGAGCGTGTATGCTGCCTTTAAGGGAGTGCAGAAGGGTGGTGAACAAGAGGTTTTTCGCCCAGTAGGAAAGCGTAAGCCAGTAGCTGCTGGAGGAAACCGTGTGCTAATCAAAATTAACTAAACTTCGAGTAGTGACTGTTTAACGCTTCTACTCTGGGCTAATAATGTCTCGATTCTGGTGAAGAACACAAAATTCCTTCACCGTGTAATCAAAACGGGACCCGAGGTTTCGAATGATGAGTTTAGTTGGTGAAATTCATGACTTGAAAAGTGTCGAGTTCCATTCAAATGGCAGAGAAACAAAAAATATGAAAATTAGTATAATACACAGATTGGACCTAACTTTGCAAGCTTTCTACTTTCAATACCTTGCTCTTTCATATACTAATTCTGCGAGGTTGCCAGCTTGCCTGAACAAGTAGATGAAACTCATCGACATATTGAGGAAATGGTTGCTATGCAGGGGGTATGATTGTCTCGAAGTGCGTAAGCATACTGTCTCTCGATTTGATTCAGAAGGCACGTAATTCTTCTATTTCGGATTTATCATAAATTCTTAGGGCAAATCCTGGCAGTTGTTAAGTATGGCACTGCAGTAACAAACGTTTACACAAACGAAAGGGCAGTGCTCTATGGAATGAGCTGTTAACCGCTCCTTATCATTGTTGCTCTGTTTCCGAGTTTCATTCTTGTGTTTCATGCTTGAATTTCCGGACTATAATCCAGCAACTTATAGCGAATTCTCTGGAAGCAAACTATTTGAGAGACAACATTTCACCTGTGGCTTTGTAGCATTTCACCTGGCCTTTCATTCACCCGTATTTGATTTCATCGGAAAATTTCACCCAAGGGCATCGTTTCAGCATTACTAGTTATCCCGTACGTTTTTCATCCAAATCATCCGTAATATACTCACTTTTGTCGCTTCGTTTCAGCTTTGTTGGCGCCATAATATATAGTGTTGCGGGACTAAAACGTGCCCATTTTTTCGGGTTTCCAATGCTATATATAGCGTTTCTCCAGTTTTTCCAGCCGTTCCACGTTGTCCACGTTAACGGCAGGGTTCGCGATAAAAACGACTTTTGAGCTCTCTTCATGAGAATGTGGATTTGGTCATCACAAAAGTGAAAATAAGTGAAAAACCCGGAAAATTGCGGGAAACACGCTCAAAAACAGAGTATAACGGCTAATTACCGGTGTCGGCCGCCCCCCTAATAAATGAGATTTTTATTAATGCTTGCTTATCCGCCTTTTATTTTGCTGTTGAAGTAGTCAGTAGTCTTCAGAAATGCTCAGAAATTACTTTAGAAGCAAAATAAAAGTTGACAAAACAGGCTTTTACACAAATCTCGATAATTGGGGGCGGGAGGACACCAAGCCATAACTTGTTCCTGAGCGATTTTTCTCCAATTTTTTACTTATTCTCTTTTTTGTGATGGCCAGATCTACCATTCCATGGTGATAGCAGAACAGCCGATTTTATTGAGAACCCTGCCTTTAACAGCGGAGCGGACATGTCGAGATTTTCGAAATTATCTGTTATATTTCTCCATTGCCTCATCATTCCTCTGCTTTTGTGGACTGCAAGAATTGTCTTGGAATGGAAAATGGCTCGAGCTTTTTTAAGACTAGTCCACAACTATAGGATTTTCTCTGAATTCAGAAATCCATACTGAGCGTTTCAAATGAAATCTCATACAGTTCTCATTTTTAGTAAGATTACAAGGTTACCTTTACACTGGCAACATCAAAGTCATTGCAACTAGATATGCATGGCGAAGACCATGAAATTTTTTTTGGAGGGGGGGGGGTTCCAAAGCCGTCATTCAACGTACTCAAGGGGGCTCCATTCACGGCTTGGTCCGAATATTGTTATTTGAGCTTCCGTGGCCATTTGCAAAATTGAGCCCCTTTAGAAGTATCGAGGTTTATTCTGAAATCGCACCTAGCAAAGTTGAGGATGACTTACTTCAGCTGGAAACCGGGTGCCTACACCGAGTCGGAGCGAGTCGTGTATACAGCTCGTAGTTTTACTGGTGCGAGATAGGATTTTGAATGGAAAGGTTACGAAGAGATTTTCTCTCTCCAGTGAGGGTCTATGAATTCTTTTTTGGATTCGAATTTATGTTTTGGTTACTTTGATCGCGCTGCCTTTCCCTCAGCCGACGGTTGATCTCGAAGGTTGCGGTAGCCTGTCCGAATGAGGAAATTGAAATTCGAAAAGCTCAGTTGAAGATTCTGAAGCAATGTGCATGCCGTTAGATAGAACTTCCCGAGAGCTGCAGATCCAATCTTACAAGGGAAATCATCTCAGCGTAGACTGAAGCAGGCGAAATGAAGTATCTTGCGAGGTCCGCGCTACTAGTGAGAATACTGAGTGGCCCTAGCTCGAACTAAGATCTCAAAACATCACGGACTTAACAGAGTGAGACATCCTTGCACGGTTCTCAATTTCGATCACTTTAAACTATGCTATAGTGCTTTTTTTTCGGGAGGGCGGTGATCGCCGGTTGTACCTACAAGTGGACTGTGCTCATGCGAAAGTCGATGGATATCATATGATATGGGGTGGCAAGGAACGAATGAGAGGGCCGCTCCAGACCGCAGTCGCCCTGGTTTATTACGGTAGCAGCGAGTGCGAGTGAAAAGGGGTGGCTGTGCACTCCCAATAAAGGCACTACAGAACGGTTTCGCTTTCTTTTGAAAATGTACACTTGAAGACCTTTTGAAAAAAACGGCCATAATTGACCAACAGTGCTGGTTTTTTCTGTTTTCTAAAATTCGATTTGAATACTTCTCCAGATTTTTGCAATTTTTCTCTGCTTCCGCATTTTTTTTGGTGGAAAATTTTAGGATTGACTGAAGTTATATTATCCCTTATAACCTCATTTAATTTTAGTAGTGATTTTCTTTCTGTTTTTAAATGTCATTGAAGGCTCAGAATATTTTAGTAGAGACATCTTTCCCGGCCATATTTTCATGTAGTCGCTTTTATCATCATTTTCAGGCCTCGATTCGCACTGGGTTCGCCAAGCGGACATCGGCCTTCCTCGTCCTGATGTCGTGATGTTCTTTGAGGTTTCCCCCGAGATTGTGAAGCAGCGTGGCGGTTTTGGTGATGAGCGTCTTGAAAGCGATGAGCTTCAACGGAAAGTTCATGCGGCGATGAAGGAGTTGAGAAAAAGTTACTGGCAGGTGGGTTTAGACTACCTTATTTAGATTTATCTCCTATTCTCAGCATTTCCTTCCAGTCTGTGAATGCCGATGGCGACCTGGACACAGTCGAAACTGTCGTCCAAGAGATCTACTCTAAGATTCCACGTGAAGAGCCTCTCGGGAAAATCGACTCAATCTGAATTCACTTCCTCAACTCTCACCATTTTGATGCTTTTTCCTACTTCTTTATATATGGGTTTGACTTCTAGCTGCTAACTGGTTGAAGGTGTTTGGACGTTTGATTGAGCATCCCCTTGGCGATGTAAATGAAAGATGGACGAGGAAAGCGGCCGAGCGCACAGCCCTTAGAAGGTGCTCGCTTCCGATCGTCCGAAGGTGCATTGTCTCTCCGGAACCAATTAACGACAACAGGTGCCCCTCCCTAAATCGCGCCTCAATCACTTGCAGGTAGATTCGAATTGATGAATCTTGCCATATGTTGTAGCGCTTTTCCTTACAAGGTCACCAATGCAATTGTGTTTAGCACGGGAAAACGGATGGCAGTAATTTATGCATGGGATTGTTTTTTTTTCATCGTGTATACGACATGTCTAACACAATTCAGATAAATCGTTTACGGTTTTGGCGCAATGGCATGAATATAGCATTGTTAAATACACATATATACAAGTATATCTTTGTCCTGCTGCGACTCTGCGTTTATATAACTTTTTCGATCTGAAATGATAAATTGTAGATGCAAATTAGAGATTCAGGGCCAAAATGCATGGACGTCAGAAGGTTTACCCATACCCACGGGTGAGAAGTCTTAGTAGGTAATAGGGAAACCTTCTACTTTCATGCTTTGCACCCTTATTGTGAAAAGCGTACCTAAATCTTGAGCATGGTGGCAAGTGGGAGATCAGGACTGGCGTCGTGTTTTTTCAGATGCCGATCGAGATTTGTCTGCTGTCCGAAGCATCGATCACATCGCGGACAACGAAACGGCCGTTCCTAAACTTGAACCATGACTCGAACAGCTGGTAAAGTTTTCCGAACTTGGAATTGTCCTCTGGTAGATGTTTTACGTTCCTCTGGAAACACTGAGAGAATATCTGTTACGCTTTTCAAACCTTGTCGAACTCGTTCGAGTGAAATGGAAGTGCGAATTCTGTCGACCGTGGGCTCCATGCGGTAGCGGCCATGGTGGCATTAGTTTTTATTACTACTAAGTAGGTCCAACTGTCAACTGCAAATGGCATGCGTGGAGCGGAATCCTTGGGCGCAGCCACCGTGGAAGTCTATTAGGCATATCGTAGAAAGGTTTATTGTAAAAATTCATATGCCTTGCTCAACCCTGGGTTCCCGTCACTTGTCGAAATTTGGAGACAAAGGTAGTTCAATACTCCCGGAAGACAATGTTTTGTATGTGAACTAGACTCCGCGACTTGTTAAAGGCAGTGTTCACGATAAATCTCAATTTCGAGTTTTCAGTGTGAAACACTATGCTGGCAGATGCTGGGGGATAGGGTCGGAGAAAACAGCGAATACGAGCCAGAAATCGATAAAAACGGCCGCGAAGTGAAGATCCCGTTAGCTCAGTACGCCTGCTTAGCCCGCTCCGCCCCCCCCCGTTCTGACGAGCTTAAAGCGCCGCGGACGTTTCCGATGGCAAATTGTCAAGAAACTCCGCTACGTCCAGCCTGATCGATTCGCGCACTTTTCGCCATTAGCGCGTGCTTGCGGAAACTACTAGGGCGCGTAAGCCCATCCGCGCTCTAGACCTTTGCGTACGTTAGAAACCGCCATTTTAGATTATTCTGAGCGCTTTTTTTCGCTGTTTCTTCACTATTCGATAGCTCACCACTAAACAACCCCATGGAGTCGAATTCGAATATGATATTCATCGTGAACATTGCCTTCAACAGAGCTGGAAAAACTCTGTGCAACCAGCTCACTTCTCTGATAATAGAAAGCATACTTTTTTTCGGGTCGGGCACTGACGCTCAGAAAATAGGTCTTTTAAAATAAATGTCTGGTAAACTTCCCACAAGTCCGGATGCTCTTCGTTCAGTGAAATACGAAAATGTCTTACGGTTTTATGTTGGCCATTTTTGAACCAGGATGTGGCAATGCGACAGTGAGGAAATCTAGCAAATCCTCTACATTGTTCGCAAAGTCTACTATTTTGAAGTGCCTCCCACCTTTAGAAAACCACATATGAGTTTTCCGGCGGAATCATGTTCCTTGGAAACAATGATCGCCTTTTTCTCTTTCTTTTACATCTTGAGAATCCTGTGCTGTTTATTGGTTAACGGATTTTTCAGTTAGTTTTTACGAAACCCCGTGAAAGTCTCCGATTGCTCGGCTCTACATAGATTGTCAATTGAAGGATAAAATCACTACTGTGTCATTCAACCATCACGAAATTGCCAAACATTCCATGTGGTTCTTCGAGACAATGACCTCTTCAGAGGTAATTTCTGACCACTAGGCCGTCATGATGCCGGCAATTTCAGTTTTGGCTTTTCCAGTTTCTGTAGGCAACTTCCTTATAATCTACGTACGTGCCCTTGGTCAGTTGTACAAAGGCATCGTGTTCGGTTTAAATTACATTCGATCTCTTCGTTTCTACTTAAACACCTGAGGAAGGCTGAGATCAACAAGGTTGGGATGACAAAACTGCGCTTCTAAGAAATTACGATCACCTGGAAATGACTGTGGGGTGTGGAGGGGCGAGGACATGCTTTGGCCTAACAGCACAAAAGAACAGTATGTCGTCTGTCAGTTCACAAACCTTGAAAGCGATGATTGCGTGAACTCCAAACGTTTTTTTAGATCGAAACTGTTTTGCAAAAAGCTGCAGTTTTTTTGGTGCACGATGCTTTCAAGAGAGTATCCTTTTCTGTTCGTTCAGGGTGATTTTTCATGCCACACTAGGTTTCTGAGTGCTTACCTTGTTGTGGATGTTTCGTACGTGCCGTTGTAGATTGGAGCTGATCGAGAAAGAGCGCTCACAGTATTGACACTGAAATCCGCAGTATTATGCTCAATTAGCCGCCAGTGGCACAAGTCAATTCAGCGGCGAGTATTGAGTGTCATTCGGTGTTCTCATGGCGCTCACGTAATTGGTGCCAGATGATACTCGAAGAGGTAAGAGCCGCAGCTCCTCCAAGAAACACCATCAACCTACCTTATACGGCTGCTCTCCGGTGTGCGTTCTCAAGTGCCGTGTCAAATTCGCTGATCGCGGAAACACCTGCAATGGCTCCGGTTAATGATGACCAAAGACCTCGAATTCTGGTACAATGAGGGTCCAGATCTTAAAAACAATTAGGACTTTCGAGCAGCATGAAACAATAAAGTGGCTTTGAAGAAGGGCTTTCTCTCGTTCAGAAATCAGTATGTTTCTGTAGAATTCATGGCACAAGAAGAATTTGAAACATTTATTTAGGGACATTCTGATTCGTGCTTGTGGCTTCTTCACCCCTGGAATTAAGCTTTTTACGGTGGAGAATCCCAAGGTTTTGAGGTGCCCTTGGGGCTCCTATCAGGGGTTTCCTATGTACAGAAAATTGGAGTGGGTGATATCTTAGGAGTCGAATAGCGCATTCATTCAAAATGCAGTGCATGAGCTCCTCTAAGGCTGCTTGAATAGTTTTCAGGGGTTCGTTCCATGTTTTGCGAAGAGCAAAACACAGACAGGAATCTCGACCATTTTCCTAGCCAGTTTTTCACCTCCTTACCAAAATTGCACCACCCTCATCGATTCTCTTAGCACTCCCCGTGTTCTTGAGACATATACTAGGTTTCCCAACAGGAGCCCTCTTCGTGATACTAGGTTTCCCAACAGGAGCCCTCCTCGTGCTCCACCGTATTCACTCTTGGAAATAACGTTTCTTTGTGGATTTCATGAGGTTTCCATGGAGCTCGCAGGGTCACTTCGGCTATCTGTAAGCTCCCTGACCGTCAAGGCTTTTGTTTCACCCGATTCTTCCTAACCTCGCAGAACTTTCGTATCTACCTTATGGAGATTCCAAAGACTTTTCTCATCTACAAACTCTTTTTTCTCTAGTTTTCTTTCGAGTTTTGAATTATTTCCCTGTGGTTAGTCAAGGTGTCTGAGAAGTTCATTCAAGGTTTTTCCGAAATCGTCTCAGTAAATTCCGAACTTACACTCTATTCATTTTCTGCAGTCCGCCTTCATATGACTAGCGAAGAAACGGTTGTTCTCCGAGAAATGCAATATGAAGATATTTGTAAAGCTGCTTCATTACTAGGACGAGGATACGGGAAAGGACTGCCGTGAAGTGAATAAAGGATGTGTAGTAGTTCCCTCCGGGTTTCTCCGTGTTTCTCGAAACTATTCCCATTCTGTCCCTTCCCATCTCAAAGAAATCGGCTCAATATGTCGAAGTCATTTCATTCTGTCCCCATGACTTTAAAACTTACCCCAATGTGTTTTGTGGTTTCAATCACAACTACTTCTCAAGCAGTTTCTGATTTGTAGCTGGTGCCTGTTCGAGGTAGTCTCAATCCGTTCCAAATGTGCCCGATAATTATTCTACGCCTCAAAAGAGTTTGGAAATTCTGCACATGGTGTTATAAGATACACTCTGGATTTCCTGGACTTATACATGTGTAGTCACAGCGTGAGATTGTCTTGATGAATCTCGGAATACCCCCAGGGACTCCTGCATCGCGCACCCAATATTTCGATCCATTCTACCATGCAGGATACCCTAAATCGCCCTGAGCTCCTAAATCGTAATGTTATCCAACTGAAAATGGTCTCCGGATAAGTTCGCTTTATGGTTAATTTCAGTGATGTTCTTAATGGTCGCGCTTTTTACCTGACTACTGCTCAAGAGTCACTTTGAAGAACCTGTTTTCATACCTTTTGACAGAATTTGCATGTGTAGCGATCCTTTGTTGTTTTAGCAACTTGAGAACTAACGGCAAATGAGGAGGGAGTTGAATAGGGAAATGGTCGTTGCAATAACGAGAGGAATGCAGATGAGCTGAAACAGAGCATTTTCTGATTGAATGTTTCAAACAGGGAGCGAAAATCCAATACCTAAACGGGTTCATAGAAGGTGTTATGCAGGAGGACGGCGTGGATTCGGCCTGTTTTTTGAATGATGAGAGCTCATTCTCGTCTTCATTTCCCGATTCATTGCTCTCGCACTCCGATTTCCGCTCCTCTCGTTTCGTCGTCAGATCCAGTGGACTCGCTTCGGCTTCAGAATATGGACTTCCTTTGCGCTCATAGGGAGAGTGTTCACTGGTGTGCCCGCTGGAAGAGATTTTGTCACTAAAGACTCAATTCGAAAAAAGGTTTTGACCTTCACAGAAGGAGTATCGCAATTTCAGTATGAATTGGCTCTTGAAAAAAACTTCATGATTTCAACTTTACTGCTCATTTTTGAAGTGTTGTGAATAATTAGCAAATATCAGTGCCGTACAGCCATCATTCAACCACTCACCTTGACTGAGGCGAACTTTCAACGTCCGAACTCGGATGTAACATTTTGTAGGCGTCCATGTGCCCGTACATACTAATGGGAACCGGTGGCATCTGAATGTTGGCAAATCCGATGAGTAATCTGATCGGAACTTGCGCTTTAGCTCGACACTTACCTGCGTAGCGATATGCAGCAGATGAGGCCAATAGGTGGGAATGATTTGGGTGGAAATACCCGGAATCGGAAGGTGAGGAAGTAGCGGCTTGTACAGAGCTGACGCCATTTCACACAAAGGTCTATGCTTGGCAAGGGCACTATGAGAGGGCAGCGACTGTTGGCAGATCGGACACTGCCATCCGTCCTGAAATTAACCTTCACACTCTGCTGAACTGCAAAAACGGAAGGAACGAGAGGACTTACAAGGTGAATTCGCCGATGCCGACAGAGATTGGAGAATTGCGTGTAGGCCTTGTTGCAAATGTGACACCGGAAAGGCTTCGAGCTGCAGTGAATGTGAGAGTGCTGCTTGAGTCCGCTGAAATCAACACGAATTACTATTAGCCTAATCATCTGAAATTCATTGTTGGAAGGGGCAAGTCGATTCAAACGTGAGGTTCATAGGTTGCTGGCATATGGTTTGCTGAAAATTTTATAAGTATGTATGGAAAATCAAATGCTAGTTATTTCGAGTGCATAATCAAACTATAAAGTTGGGTTGCTGTTCAAAGGGGATTGGGACAACTAGACAACCAACCAATTTGAATTTATCTCTTCAACATCAGAAATGAAATCTGAAAAGTGTTCAGATGTTCTAAAAGCTTCATGTGTGAAAGTCGTTCTCGGACCTTCTGCCATAGCTGGGTCGCTCGAGTTTCTGCTCAGGTCAGTCAGAAAGTTGTGCGGTTTGAGAGCTTATTTTCATAGGAATTCGCCAAACAAGAACTTCTTCATTGAACCGGTTTATTTCTCATAAATTGTTCGGTTAAATCACAACGTTTGGCTGACGGATCATTGGTGCGTTAGGCCTAGGTTTTTCTTCAAATTAAAACTGGAAAATCTCATGCTTTGCGAATGTATCCGGTCCACTTTTGGTGGTCTTGTTCGGAGATTTTCATTGTGAGCCTTTCCTCTTTTGACGGAGTTTTGTTTTTTTGTCCGTAACAATTTTCTTTTTAATTTTTAAATCAATGAAACGAATCGATGCGAAAAAAAAATTGACGAAATATATCTGCAGTGCCTGAAAACCTTTCATAAGCAAAATTGATCTTCTTGAGGTAACCCATCCTTATGTCGGTACGGAGAAATCTTCAGCAGCAATAAACACAGATTACAGACGTCATGGCAAGTATATCAACTGACATATAGATATTTCACTTCAAACTGTCTCATCCAATAAGAGTGCGTCCCCAGTGAGTTTGTGGAGAGAGAAGAATTTGTACTCCTTTGTGAGAGTCTAGGAAGGGATGCGTTACAGTGGATGAGAAGGAGGAGATGGTGTGGGGCTGAGCAAACACGCAGACTCACATGCACAGCCAGCCCCAGCCAGCTAATGCATCCGTCCGCCAGATAGACACACCTGAGGACACTCCTCAGAGGAAGTATCCCTTTCACATTACCGTACACCCCTCATCACGGACAGCTGGTGCTCTGCCAGCCCCCCATCGTCTAAGTAAACCAACAGATGATTGGATGCGACTCACCTTGCACTTGAGAAACTCTTCGGGCACAATGTGCACTTGTGCGCTTGGCCCTCTGGAGCTACCTGGCCGGGTTCGAGTTCACCGTGTTCGCGGGCTGAATCGTTCAGCTGTTTCTGGACGACCAATGGCTCCTCGCTGAGTCTGAAAAGGAAAACAGTCATCTGGTCGGTCGAAGATGTTTTTGATCCAAGAGACAGTTTAGACAAGGAAAAATCGACTGAAATGAATCTAGTTTCAAATTTCGAAAAAAAATGAAAGCATAAATCAAAACAATGTCTTCCATTATGGCGTCCGGCACATGATTTTTTTTTGAACTTTGACACCCCACATGCAAAAAAAGCTGTAAAATCTTTTCCCTCATTGTCTTGCCCAAGAACGGGGCATTTCAAAAGCAACGAAAATTCGCTGAAAATCCGTTCCGAGAATGTTTTTTGTCCCATATAGGAGTCAATGCAACAGCGCATCAAGTCACGGATCGATTCCAACTGCAATTCCAAAGCAGTTTTCTGTGATAACTGCTGTTACAACACATACGGGACGCCGCCTGCAGGTAGGGGTATTTTGCCTTAACTTCATCATGTATTCATAACAATTAAAACATTCAGCCAAATGCTGAATGGATTTTTCTCTGAACGCTGCTAAATTCAGCTTGTCGTGAGGATCCTAAAAGTGCTCTCGAAAGCCGACGTAGTGGGAAGAATAGCGTATTTCATAAAAGTTGTATCCAGATAGCTTTGGGCATTAATGATCCCGCGAGAAAATTTGGATTATTTGTAGGTTAAAGGCAGTGTCCGCGATGAGTATCATATTTGAGTTCAACTCAAAAATGGGGTTGTTTTGTGGTGAGGTAATGAATAGTGAAGAAACAGCGAAGAAAAGCGCCCAGAATAAGCTCAAATAACGGTTTCTAACGAACGTACAGGTTCAGGGCGCTGACAAGCTTACGGGCCCTTCTAGTTTCCGCAAGCGCCCTCTAATGGCGAACTTTGCGAGAATCGATCAGTCTGGACGTGGAGGAGTTGCTTGGCAATTTGCCATCGAAAACGTTTGCGGCGCTACAAGCCCGTCAGAACGGGGGCGGAGCGGGCTAAACAATCGTACTGGGCTAACGAAATCCTAAATTCGCGGCCGTTTTTATTGATTTCTGGCCCTTTCTTCGACCCTATCCCCTCCAGCATCTGCCAGCGTAGTGTATCACACTAAAAACTCAAAAACGAGATTTATCGTGACCGCTGCCTTTAAGGGCACAGCTTATCCAGATTATCATTTATGACGTTCTCGACCCAACCTGAAGAACGTCGTGCGATGATTGGCTCGATAATCGTTGAAATCCTCTACGAGAGGAGTGATGACCACTCAAGAAATCGCCCTGTTTGGAAGGGTTAACCTTTATTGGACGTGTTCTCTCAGGCCTGTTTCTCCCGTCATCTGCAACCAATGCACAAGTGCGGACTAAATGGAGAGGGAGACGTCTAGAAGGAAAGAAAAATCGAGGCCGCTGGTTGAATTCATTCGCGTATAAAACCGCAGTTGAGCTAAATATATTGTTGAAGGGGCGTGTCAGAGTGGCTTCTTGTTCGGAGCGCGTCTGAGTAGCTTCCTACTGCATCTCGCTTATTAGAAGGAATTGAGGTCTCGCACTCTGCTGAAGTTATACTGAAAATTGTCGCCTGTCCAGCAGTGGTACAATAGACACTGTAGGGGTTCATTTTATAATTATATGGAAATCACAAAATTCACCTTTGCAGATGCGCCTCTAAGAATAGCTTTGTGTGATACCACAGGAAAATAATTGATGTTGAGGTTTATTGTCGGTGGGAGGTAAAATATCGGATAATGTAGGCAGAATCGACACCTGTCTAGGAATGGTACCCTAAACTAAAAGGAACCAAACACCGTGTGATTTTATTTGACAATACCAAAGGTAGTGGCAGGTCAAGATTAGTTCGGCGCCAACTTGGAAACCTACAGAACGACACTGTAGAGCTGTGCAGAGTTGCGTCGCGACGCGATGCCACTCTGTCAAGCCCCGTAGGGTTCAGGTGTCCGTAAGTAGAACAACCTTGAGGATGAACAGTGCTATTTCTCTAGGAAATTCGTCGAGGTGTCTAAGTATAGCCAGTTGAAAGTGCAAGTGAAATAGTCTTGAAACTCTTAGAGGCACCATGAACTTTGGGGTTAACCTCGATTATCATAGCGAAATACTGAAGAAGCCAAAGCTCACACTAGGCTGACACTGTGGAATATCCAAACAAAGATTCCAACAGTGAA
This sequence comes from Aplectana chamaeleonis, assembly GCA_029168955.1. NCBI lineage: Eukaryota > Metazoa > Nematoda > Chromadorea > Rhabditida > Cosmocercidae > Aplectana > Aplectana chamaeleonis. The sequence goes on from JAPDOI010000441.1 coordinate 170,964, forward strand.
TTCATTCGGGTTTATCCAAAGATTCAAAACCGCTGCTTAGAAACTCAACTGGTCCGACCGCAGATTTCTGTCGGGTCGAACCCCTTTCCGTTTTCGCCCCTCACTTCTTCCAACCGAGACGTGTGGGGTAGAAGTAAGATTTATTCTTCCTCCATGTCTTCTCACTTGGGAGTACGCGGAGGAACAATGCTTAAGGGTCCGACCCGACAGAAATCTGGGGATGGACCCCGTTCGAGCTGGGGTCGGTCCCGGCGAATGTCTGTGAATTTACTCTGGGGAAATGTGGAATAAAATCGGGAAGCCGCGGCACACATTCAGGCAATTTTAAAGGAGTCTCGGAGACCTTACTGATAATTAATCGGGGATCCACAGAACATATTTGGAACGATCCTTAGAGTCTGGCAGATCTCTATTCGGGGAATTTTCCGAAACCTCAACACAACTTCAAAAGTTTGGGAGGCTACTTCACAGGTCATGTTCTAGTGACCTTGGGTTTTGACGAAACTCGTTTCGTTCCTTCTTCGGTGAGATCTTATTATAGTTTCATAAAGCACAATTCATTTAAATATGCACTATAAATTTAAACCTTCGTATTCCCATTTGCTTGGTCGAAATGAACATGTACATTTCTTGGGGATGCGATTCCCTTCATAGATGTGATGCGGCGAAGGTTGCAAAACTTCAGAGTGAATTCAGTTAACGCCGTCAAGTAGGAAATTTTGGTGTTCGATTTTCTTCAGAAATAAGGCCTTTGGTCTGCGTATTATATGTGTGCAAAGTGTCGAACCCCAAATCCGCTGAAGAATGGAGAAGTGAAACAATTCCTGGCCCGCGTCCTGGGCCCACTCTGTCCCACTCATCAGATGGTTATTCATCCATTATGCAGGAAAATTGAGGTGCGAAACTTTCTACACATATAACACCCAAGGAAAAGGTCACAGTTATCACAATCTTGCAACAGAATCGGAAACGAAATTGTTCGCGGACGATGCCTTTGTTCGTTTGCCAAGCAGACCCTGAGAGACCTCGGGACAATCCTCGGGCAACCACTACTCAGAAACTCAATGGGTCCGACCGCAGATCTCTGTCGGGTCGAACCCCTTACCGTTATCGCCGCTCACTTCTTCCAACTGAGACGACGTGGGGGAGAAGTAAAATTTATTCTCCCCCCATGTCGTCTCACCTGGGACTACGTGGAGGAACAATGCTAAAGGGTCCGACCCGACAGAAATCTGGGGATGGACCCGTTCGAGCTGGGGTCGGACCCGGCAAATGTCTGAATGGGAAACTATGAAATAACTTCGTACACGTCAAGGATGCGGGACACTTTGAAACTGTGAAACGATTTCACGAAGTCAAGTGAGAACCTTCGAGAGTTTTAAAATTTCTCCTTGGTTAGATTATATCCGGAAGGCCTTTTTCCAAATCAGTTGAATTCTTCAAAAAATCTTCTGATGTCTTCGTATTGGAATTCTTAAAGCGAGAGTGTCATTGGAATACCATTCATTATGCACTTTTTTTGGCCTAGGGTGCGGTGCAACAGAAGCAGCAGTGGAGAGGAGCTGGATGAGGCGATGAAGATGAGATGATGAAGGTGTGTTGTGTGATGTTGTGTGTCTATGATTTCGCTTTCCTTATGTCGTAATTGAGGTCAGTAGAACAATGGATGAAAACGCGAATAGTTAGTGTATGAGATAACAACTGCGGCTGGCCGCAGCTGTTCTCGTGTTCGCCCCGCCGGGCCGCTTCGTTCTCGAGTACGCGGGATCGAATTGGTAAGTGTGGCAGAGCGTAAAACACAATATGACAATATGAAATGTTGAAGTGGAGAGGACAACGCTCACCGCTCCTCCTTGATCTCCCCATCATCCTCTTCTCCCTCTTCCTCCTCTTCCTCCTCTCCGTCTTCTTCATCATCCAGCTCATCCTCGGTGACGCTCTCCGTATACCGCTGCATCAAAAGCCGTTCCCCTGAGGCGATATCTCGCGATGTTTGCAGATACGTCTGAAAAAGCAAATATTAAAAGTGAAAAAAGAAAAGTTCATTTCAATTCTGGTTCTTATTATTGTTGAAATATCATTCAGATAATTATTAAGTACACGGGAATTGCCCTAACGCATTTTTTACTCAATAAGTTTTTGCACAGCGCTTCGGTTTATCCACGCGGTGACGGGCCCTGAGGGGATTAGGGTTAGTCTGGAGCAAAGGTGCTTGATCATGGGCTCGCAAGGAAAGTCATGCCGAGCTCCTGGAAGTGTGTTTACGAAATTCCTATGCATCAATGGTGAATATGAAGGAGGAAATGAAGATCTCGAAGCGCCTATTCAGCAGCACAAATCTACCCCCTTAGGGCAGATATTGGAGTTTTAGAAGATCTTCTTGATAAACTCCAAACTATAGTCTGTCCCCTGGACCAGTGCCTTCCGTCCGAGCACTTTTAGAAATACTGCCAGCTGACCGGGCTAGAATTGAGAAGGTCGGCTTGACAATCGGGACCATTTTATCCAGCGGGAAAATGTCAGCTGAGTATTCTGTTGTGATGCACCAGCTAAGAGTTAAATACGCCGTGAATCTCCTTGGCGTAGGAAACTTTTGACGTAGTGCTCTTAGTTGCATCACGTAAGTCTACACTTCAATCTGAGGCGATTTTCGGCCCCGAGCAGCCTAACAGTTCGAATCGCTCTCTCAATCTGCGGGTCCGCTGCTGTTGGTGTCCGAGCCTTTGCGCCCCAACTTCCGATTGCGCGGTTGGAGTACGAGGAAGCACATGTTGATTTAGAAAAATTCGAAGATTTTCTAGTGTTGGAGCGGCATAAAAGATTTTTTTGTACTCCACGCTTCAAATACAGTTTATACTTGCTATTTGCCTTACGAATTTTATAGCAGCAGACAGAAAACTGTAGAATTTGATTTGGTGTGTAACATACGAAAACTGATTCGAATGGAATATGATTCACGTAAAAAAGCAAATGTTCGAAAGAGAGCTCTTCTTTCTGAATACAAAACCCTCTATACTCTCTCAAGGAATGGAGAAATATTCGCTTGAGTTTAGGTTCTAAAATTGGAGAGTAGCTGCCCTGTAGGGAGCTCTAAAAAACTTGACTTCCATTATTTTTCCGAATATCATGGAAGCTTTCTTTCTGAAGCAACTTTCTTTGTGTCAGTTTTCGTAACTTCACATTAACAAATGGATGTACGATCCATTTTAGGGCCTGCTTCACATCCGTAACTACGGACGAACGCTGTCGTGAGACGCATAATCGTACCGAGACTTTGTGGTCCCAACACGACTTTGTTTGCGTTGCATGCCGCAACAACGGTTGTCCGCAACTGCGCGCATAAAGCAAACTCCAAAATGGAGTGTACACGCATATCCTTCGGGGGAAAGATATTCTCCTAAAAGTTGTCTCACACCTCGACTTCTCTTAGGCGTCATCTCTTAGGCATCTCAAAATTCAAACTGTCGCCTTTTAGAGATTTCTTCCTGATTTTTCGCATGCAACATTGGGCAGAGATCCGTGCATTCAAATTCGTTGAAAATATGGTGTTCACTCGAAGCTTAGTTTCAATTTTATTTGAAAGAGCATTTGTCCGAACTCCTTTGAATCCTTCAAGATTTCTACAGTTTCTGAAATATGGATAAGGTAAGTTCACTTGCGCTGTCTGAGAATTTCAGCTTCGCAGTCACGCGGAACGCTTTAAACGAGTTTGTGGGGAAGATTTGAGGAGATCTCGAGCAGTTATCGGAAATCTCTCGCAAATACCTAAGCCTGCGAGACTTCCAGAAAATCTCGGGTTTTTCTAACTGTTCTGGGTAGTCTTTGAAAATGCTTGCTAGTTTTCAGAGCATTGTTAACTAATTCGCTGCTGTACCTCTGAATTTTTTTTCAGCACTTCAGTGGAGTTTTCGTCACTTTGAACAAGTTTGAATTGAATTGAATTAATTTCACTGAATTTTTGTTTCTCACTTTTCTTTAGATATCTGTCAAAACTTTCAAGGAATCTTTCTGAATTTGTAAGGTCTTACCAGTTTTTGCAGAGCTTGGATTCGCTCTTTTTTTTGGAATGCTTTACCGCCTTCTCCGTTTTTTGCAAGAATTCTGATTTCTCAAAAACAATTGTCGGACTGAAACTCATGTTTTGTCAACTAAACGTTCGTTCCCTAATGTGTCTCAGATAACGTCATTTCCTAATTTTCTCTTTGCTACTCGGTCTATCCATTGAAATTCAGTACAGACCCTGTTGTCGATTTGTCTGAGTGTAATATTGGCCTGTTTCCTATCATCTGCCTCCTTGATAAGATTCAGAATGAGCAGCGCATTCGGATCATTTGTAGCTTCCTACAAAAAACAACAACGCTATAATCAATAGTGGGGCAAGGCGAGAGGATTCAGACTGAGGAACTCACCTTATCAATAACACCAATGAGTTTTCCTGAGCGAATAATGGATAGAGCATTGAGCGAATTGCCGAACATTTCGTCCGTTTTCACCTCGACATTCCGCAGAAAATCACCATCAATGCTCATCGCTACCGTATTGTGGCGAGGTTGAGTGATACCTTAAGCGAGGAGGAGAGGATGCTTGAGGGATGTGCATAGAGGAGGAGGTCCCTCCCCGCTTGTTGCTACGACCAATCAGAATCGCGCGGGGCGGGGCCATCTGAGTGCGAAGAGCCGCTTGGATGCGCTCGCTCGCACACTGACGTAATACGGTACCGCCAGCTGACTGCCACATTCAGATGAGACGGGAATCGGATGTACCTAGAGCTAAGAAGTGAAGTTTCAGCCTCATCGGATGTCTAAGAGGTTGTGGAAGGGAAGTTATGCCAATTGATTGAGTGAGCAGAATGAAAGGTTGAGGATCTTCTTGAGAAAAAGGTGTATAATACTGAAAAGCAGCAAGTTTACTTTGGCGACTTTCCGCTATCTATTTGTTAAGGAAAATTTTGAACAAGGAAAAACAATTGAGAACTACATATCTGGGGCGTGCGAATGTTAATTGCGGAACCGAAGGCCATAGACCTCTGCAGCCAACGAGGAACAGGGTCTGCCCAGCATGGCTGGAAATCATGAGTTAGAAACTAATATATAGGTTCCTCATTCCCACAAAATTCACTAGTAGCTCCTTTCCATCGCTTGAAATTGTTTAGATGTTGGAAAATGTGAAATAAATAATGAACTACAATCCACACAAATTCTGTGCATTTTTTTTTCCGAACCGCTTGCAAAGGTTGGCGTAACAGAAGCCCATCATAATGTCTCAATCGCTCCTGAAGCCAGATACATGTAGACCAAAAACAACAGGAGGGTACTCCTTACATAAATTGATCAAACAGAATTAAGTGTTGAGGGCGTGAAGGCAAGATGTCTTTTCAAGCCTAGAGGGCAGTCACGATAAAACCGCATCTTATTCCAGTGTTTTAGTGCGATTAAATCCACATAGTATAGCCTGTTAGCGGAAAGGACCTACAAAACCCTCGCTTTTCGGGAAAACTGTTCTATAAACACTCGGAACATTCGGCTCCCGCGTTCAACGCTTATTGCGTCTGAATTTAAACGCCGAACATTTATAATTTTGTTTACCCAGTACATTCACTAAGGTTTAGCAACTCGCTGGCAAGGGTCTCGCAAGAATCACTACCCCCCACCCCACACCCCACCGTTTCGAACTTTCAAGAAAAAATATCACGATGCCCCTTTTGGGGTGTAGGAAATGTTTTGATTTCAAAGCATGGGGAAAACTTTCTTATTTTTTCTCATCTTTTGGATGGAAAAACGATGGAAGTACTGTTGCATTTCGCAATTGAAACTGCACATCATTAAAAAAAATTCTGTTGAGTTTTCGTTTGTCTTTTTATTCCCTGGATAGCCGTAAATCTTGCACGATAAAAATGGCTCACGATCTACTAAAATCTTGATTTTTTTTTAGAAGTTTCTTCGACCAGCCTCTATAACCCGTGGGCAAGCTAGTCAGTCCTGCTCGACCCCTCCCTTAGTAGATATCTTTGTTTATATTCCACCAAAATTGGTGATTTGAAGGCAATGTACACCATTGAAAAAAATCGTATTATAGTTTTCGATGTTTTGAATAGGTGAGTCCACCAAGTAGGGGATAATAGGCAAAAGTCTCCATAGAATACTCAAATACCGGAAAAAAACTGTTTGTAGAAATATCTAACATCGAACCTGACGTGGGGGGAATGGTTTCGCGCTTTAAAATCATTAGGTAAGCGGCTTTACTTTCCGTTTTTTGTACCGAAAATTCTTCAAAATCAGAGGGCCAATGTACATGCTGCGCTGTTGGAACCTTTCGCGATAAAAAATATTCGGAAATTCGTTTCCTGTTTCTCTGGTGAAATGAACGCAGGACAACTGTTATAGGACGCGGGCGGTGTGACCTAATGGGTTGGCTGTCCCGCGAGATTATCACCTACTTTCCGGCCGTTTTTCGTTGCACTTCCGCTTTTACTCTTCTTAAAGGGGCCTAAAGCTTATGTTTTTCCTGAAAAAACGGGCAACTTTTCCATTGTAAACACTGCCTTTAACTTGGGTTATGGCCTGAGTTGACTGCCAATGACTCGATTGGGTAATAAGACAGTTCCGGACTAATGTTAGCTCGTCTTGAGGTGGTTGTAATGGGGGGGCATTTGCCTACCTTTGTTTGTTATAGTAGGCTGTTAATAAATAATAGTAATAATAATAATAATAATAATAATAATAATAATAATAATAATAATAATAATAATTCATTGAAAAATAATTTTTGCAGACGTTCGAAAATAATATATAGTATCACTCGTGCAGCCATGGAAATGGAAGAATATAGTAATTCTTTTATTACGTTAAAAATGACCCTACTCTAAGCTCAGGATTGGAATATATTAGAATTGCACCTTAAAGTTAATTGGAAACGGAACAATATTCTACGCCAAACAGTATTAGTTAGGGGCCGAAGGAAAGAACGGAGCAACAGAGAGTGGAGAATCGCAAAAGACAAGTCCACAAAAGATTTCATTGTCACAACAAACAGTTCCACTGAGAGTAAAGAGGCGGGGGGAGAGTAAAGGATTTCGTGCCCTTCCGGTGCTTTTTTCTCGATTCCTTTGTCGCTTCAGTTCTACCCAGGGGCAAAACAATCGGTTTAGCGATTAATCCCAATTTCGAAGATTATCGTGAACACTGCCTTTAAATTCATTTCAGGTAAGCTAAAGGCCAACCTGTGACTAAAGGGACGCTTTGCAATGTGCGGAGAGGTCGCAAACCATTAATGCTTTTCTTGTGGATGTATGCTCAAAAACAATAAGAGGCAACAAACTGATCCACTTTCACGGGTGGCGGCGCGAAATTTCGAGGCGTTCTAAATAGATCGATGTTTAATTGAAGAGGCAATGTTTGTGGATAAATAGTCGCATTTCGAGGATGAGCGCTACCGTAGGTGCGACGCGATGCGACAATGAATGGCCGCATCGCGAACTCGATTTGAACGAACGGAGGCACAACTGTCATTAAATTCGAGGCGAATCCAGACAAAATCAGCAAATATTTCGCTTGTTTGAAATCAAAGAGGAACAATGCTTGGGATCGAAAAGCAAAGAAGACCTGATGACAGCTCAGTGGTCGATCAGATGCCGAAAACAAACAGATAAAATGTTGGAACGAGCAGAAAACAATGTGCGATTGACCTAAAGATGATTGGAGCAGGTCATTTGTGTGTGTATGATTGGGCAAAACGGATTAGAAGGCCAAACGAGGACAGGTGATAGGTGACAGCTCCTCCTTCTCCTCCTCCCAATGCCTCACCTTGCCACGCCCACACCACATCCGAAGGCGCCATTGTGGGAAGGGGTGTGCGCATATTCATTGAGCCATATGTGCACTTTGGAATGCGTCTTTTCGACTTGAGATTTCCTCTGTCGGATAGGTGCGAGCGATTTAAAGGAAGTCTGTAATCCGATTGGATATTTACTATTTACGGACATAAGGCAGAAAACTGACACGGTTTTCTTGTTTCCCGAACAATTCTCTGAAGGGGATTGGTTTTGGGGAGCCACAAAGAGTGAAGAGGCTCATTCTTAGTAGCATTCTTAGATCAGTGTGACGGTTCATTCTGCAAAGTGTCTCGAGTAATATAGGAGTTCTTCATAGCATATTCAGAAAATCATCTTGAACTACAGGATACAGCGGCGCTACTCATGAAAAACATTGGGATCGCTTGCAGTATGGTGGGGAATTTTTGGAAGATACAGGATTGAAGAATGATCCATCCATTAGGCTCTCGTCATAGTCGACCGAAGGCCGGACTGAGACGTCTCTAACAATCATACGCCGTCCGGAGCCGTCCCTATTGGTCGGCTGCATGCCAACCGATTTTGCAGGCATAATGTCGGTGTAATTCAAGTTAGAAGCCATGAGACTGTCTGGCGGGAAAATGTGCCGCAGGAAAACGTGGAGGAGATCCCTATCGACCGAATGATTTTGTGCCGAATTGCTGACTGTCTCTTCTTTGCTGAATGACACGGACGAAACTCGAGCGCAACGTGGCCTGATCAGTACGCTGTTTTTTTACGAGAATCCCTCCTCAGTTAGGTTCCGTCCATAGCAGACCTCCTAGCGTTAAGTGACGCGGGGGGCTGGCATCTTCTACATTTGTTATCGATCTGACTCCCCAGCGAGGACTGCAGCCGGCCTGTCGCTGACGGTGGAGGCATAGCGGAAGTATTGGTTGCATGCGCCAGCCGTCGAGCGTCATGCGCCAGCGTTCGAGCCACGACTGGAGGCCAATGGTACACTTTTGCGACACGCGGTCACGTCGCTCTGCATAGCGACAGCGACCAGCTCCCGCCATTTAGATCTGTCGCCAGGGTCGAGCGGGGTTGTGAAATTCCTCAACAGGGGGTCGCAAAATTTTTGGCCCGAAATTGAAGGGCTGGGGGGGGGGTCGCGAAAATCACGGAACAAAAATGAGAATTCATAAAAGTAAAAAAAATAGAACTCGTTTTCCACTATCAAAAATGTAAAAAAAGTTTTGCAAAAAAAAGTGTCAAAAAGTATTTCTCGGGGGGATCGCAAAAATTTCGGATTTTCGGACAAAAATTTGATGGCCGGGAGGGGGGTCGCTTCGATTTCGGAATATTACACAACGCCCCGCTTGACCCTGTCTGTCGCTGTCGCAGTGTGCTGCACAGCGACAGTAGTAACGACAGGCATAGGCACATTTGCAGTGTGTCAGCCTTCCGCGACACGTCGCTGCGACGGACACGCGATAACTGTTCCTACGACGGTCAAAGTCGTTAATCCGATGCTGGTGCCTCCACGATCTGTGCTAAATGTCATGACTTACGCTCATGACAGCGACAATGTATACCATTGGCCTGACCCCTGTGCTGGTCTTTGACGCCTGCCGCCTGTAGTCTGCTATGGACGGAACCTTAACAATGAATTGAAGACGTATCGACCAGGACGTCCAAGACTGGATCAGGCCGGACCAGGCGGGCTCAAGCCGGCGATATCGGTGATATTTCCACCTCACTAAGCAATTAATTGCATACGTGTCGATCGGGACGACTCAGGCGTGCTCATTCCGGCCACATTGGGGTTATTTTTTACACCCGATTCGCATGATTTAAGTGCTTTTCGGCCGGACTGGCTACGACCGGACGGCCGACTATGACGGCTAGAATGGAAATGTTCGGATTCTGAAGCTTGGTTGATGCACTAGACTTTAGAAGGTCCTCTCAACTTCTTACACATTCTTAACCAGCACCAAGCGAAGCGTTAGAAGTTTCTTAGGGTTCCTGATTCCCAACTACGTTTGTTCTGGTTTGCATGTGTTCTAGTTTTAGGCCTTTCCAGATATGCTCGCGCTTAACAACACCTGGGACTTCTCACATCCCTTTACTACTTGGACCCCAAAAGTTTCCTTTTACTCTACCAGGATACAGTCTTCTTCTGAACTCACTGAATTGATTCTCATACAACTTCCATTATTGAATTAGACAACAGTCAGAAAACAACCATTAATAAAAGTAGCGTTTACCACTAGTAGAATGTGTGTGCCTACTCTGTTCGTAACGTAATTTATCTGGTCCATTGTTGACCCGGGCCCTTCAAGAAGATCTGCAAGTAAACGTCTCAATTACTTGATTAAAGGCAGTGGTCACGATGAAAAACGTTATCGAAAAAACTACAAAAATCAGCTTAGATCAAAAACAGCTGAAAAACTATGAAGGTAGCGCGGTGAAAAACGGTCTACAAATAGAGTTTCTAGGGCCCAAAGAAGCTAGTTCGTGCACACGTGCACAGCGATGACGAAACAGATCGCAGTCTCATGCCGAGCAGTCAAAAATCATCGACATTCAGAGGACGAAATAAATGCAAATTTAACGAATAAAAACAGTTGAATAATGAAAGCATCACTTCAGTCAAAGTTTTTGACTAGATGTGTACATAAATTCGAAGGTTCATTGACTGACATTCAATTTCAAGCTAGCTGATGTTCTTGATATAAGAGGTCATCGATGCCGATGATGTGGAGAGGGCTCGTCCACCATCAAAAGGCAAGAAAGTTCAGGTTTCAAATTCGGCCCAAAACAATTGTTTTTTCGCGATTTTTTCTTATAGGTCCTACTACTCGAGACCCAGGAAAGGATTTGGAGAGAAAAAGACGACAAGCATATTTGATCGCGACCACTGCCTTTAATTGTCCGATTATTTAAAATATTTTTTCGTATGAATGTTGCGCTGGAGGCAATCTTCTATGGTTTTTTAGCTCTGAATATTAACTCTTTTCCTCATTGCATTAATGCGAGCCAAGTTAAAGGCAGTGTTCACGATGAATATCGCACCCGAGTTCGACCCAAAAATGGTATTGTATGGTCGTGAGGTGACTAATAATGAAGAAACAGGGAAGAAAAACGTCCAGAATAAGTCAAAATAGCGGTTTCTAAATTCAGGGCGTGGACGAGAATCATGGGCCCTGCTGATTTCGGCAAGCGCGCGCTAATCGCGAAATCTGCGCGAATCGATAATGCTAACTGTGGCAGAGTTGCTTGGCAATTTGCCATCGAAACGTGTGCGGCGCCACAAGCTCGTCCGATTGGTGGGCGGACCGGGCATAGGTAGGCGCACCGGGAGAGCTTTCAAAGCCGTTTGTATTTATTTCTGGCCAGTTTTCGTTGCTTTCTTCGACCCTAACCTCTCCAGCATCTGCCAACTTTATGTGTCACACCGAGACCTCGAGAACGAGATTTATCGTGAACACTGCCTTTAACTAATTAGTGAAAAATCTATCACCCATCATTGAAGGCTAAACGTTGTCGTTCATGCCGTGATAGTGAAAGTCGATGAATGAGAGATTCGTAAAATCTTTTCTTTAAACGCTTGGGTATGCTGTCAAGAAGCGGATATTCACAACTGAGCGAAATTGCAAGCTCGAATTTTACGCTAAAATCACTGTCTTTTGTATCCCTAGGGAAGATATAAATAGGTACCTTTTCTGTGATGCAATAGAATTCCGGAGTCAATGTCATCAACGACAACTCTAGAAAGAACTGTCTGAAATTTATCGAATCAACTGCGAATTTGGATTAAACCAAAAAAATTGACGCGGTTAAACCGCAAGACGCGAAATTGACGCGAATTTACAGGGAGGTGTCTCCAGCGAATTTACCGCAACATATCGTTAATTTACCTGGAAAATACAGGGAAATCATCGCGAAAATGGCGTGATTTAGCCGAGAGGTCTGCCGCGGATTTACCGCCAAAATGCTGGGATAACACAGCCATCACCGACAGCGAGGTGGCAGGTCTCGACAGGCTCTTGATAGAATTGAAGAAACTTCATAGAGGAAATCATGGTTTGAAGGCGGTGCTCATGATAATCTTCGATTTTGAGATTAATCGCTAAATCGATTATTTGGCCCTCGTAAAAGAGCTGAAATGACGGGGCAATCGGGAAAAATGCATCAGAAGGGCACGAAATCTTTTATTCTCACCCCGCCTCGTTACTTCCACAGGAACTGTCCGATGTGACAATGGAATCTTTAGTGGACTAGTCTTCTCCGATTCTCTACTCTCTGTTGCTTCGTACTTTTCTTCAGACCCGAACTATAGCTGTTTTTAAGGCAGAAAGAATAAGTAAAAATATAACTGTTTTTCCCAGAATATCCTTCCATTTTTGGTTAGTACAATTTTTCGCCGGTGAAAACTAACGTGAACATGTTCATCCAATCGGACAACTAGTCTACCATCTATAAAACGTCGTAATTCACATCATTCGAGGCGCGAGCGGCGCGCGCGACGCCTCGGCCTCTGTCTGCCCTATGCTCTCTCACTGTCTCTAACCTCCGCTCTGCAGTACCACACGTAGAAACCAAGTAAATTTCGCTGTTTTATAGCCGGTAGGTCAGAGAATAATGTCACTGACATAATACGTTTTAGTGAGTTTTCCGCTGTTTCTCCGTATTTTTGGTAGTACTTGGAGGCCAACGCATTATTTTATGAAAAACTCGGGGACGGAAATCATCGTGAACACTGCCTTTAAGAGTGATGAGAGAGGCGACATAGTGGCTCAGAGCACTGAGTACTGCAGAGGGTCACCCTTTAAGCGCGGGTTTATCGTAGATGACTCCGTTCCCTGGTTAGTGGTATGGAAAAACAAGCAATCTAATCAGACAAGCGAGGTTTCTGTTTGGTGGAGGGTCATTCTAGAGGTGCAGGTTCCTTGAAACATAGGTTTTAGGAACTATCCGGTCTATAGGAACTAATCGCTCGGCAGGCAGTCCGCGGTGAAAAGGTTTCTTCTTTTCACGCTCTGGAGCGAATGCTTTGGGTCCATTTTTTAGGAAAGTAGTGAAAAGAAGTTTGAGGAAGGCCAGCAAGTGGGGGGGGGGGAATAGCGTTGACCAGCCGACCAATCGGATCAGCTTGTTCTCATCGTGAAAGAGTTGTCCGTCCAAAGGAACAATTGCCGATGCGTCGAATTTTCATCATATGGAGGGATCCTAACATTGACGTATGTACATTAAAACCTCATTTTCAAAGAATACTCCTATATGAGAAACATAAAAGAAGGGGGTGTTCGCTCAAGATGTTTATAACGCGAAACCATTTTCGACGTTTCAAACACTACTACTCCAAACTCACCGCAAAAGGCGGAGGAGTGGGGGCGGATAGAATATTTTGGGTTTCTTGAAAATGTTTTTTTTCTCCAAGAATCCAGGGGTTTGTGGGGTCTTTTAACTATGTAATATCCTCTATTTCGTGGGCACCACCACAGAAGCAGTGAAAACAGGATACTATGTTGAGGCTTGTTGATCGCATATCGAATACCCAGAAAGGGATATCCTCGGGCCCATTTCGGCTGGCCAAACGCGAGACGCGCGGCCGAGAGCCGCCGAGCGCGTCACATTCACCCTGCCAAACTGGGCCCGAGGCTCCTCCTTTTCTGAGCGAGCCCGATTTTCCGCTTGAACACTGTCTTTGAAGGCAGCGTGCGCTCAAAAGTAACCGCATCTCATTTCGTGATAGTTCTATCAGGTGCAGGATTAATAAAATAGCCTATTGGGGTCCTCAAATTTTGAAAGAAAAACTGCTCGAAAACTTCACCATAAAGCAAGCGAATTTCACCTCGGTCCATTTTGTTTATCCGGTGTAAAAAAACTCACAACATTTGAAACGATTTTGCGCTTCCATTTTTTCAGACAAATGCGATCCTTTTGTCATTTATTCACCGAAAATTCCTAACAATTAGAACTTTTCATCCACACGTTCAGATGCTAGGATTTCTCGAGTTGAAGGGGATCCAGCATAGGATCGTTTGCGATTTTTTCGCTCTAAAGATGCTATCACATTCATATTTCATTCACTTGTGTGCCTGGCCTATAAATCCGATTTCACCGTTTGAAACCTGGTTTGGAACAGAAGTGAATGAAATATACTTGCGGTGCCCAGGTTTGAAGAAAGACGGACTTGGAGGCTATCACATGCAGCAAATAATTGCATCAGATTCAAATACGATTTTTTAAGTTGACTGGCCTCTATTTCTGACAAAAATTCCCTTGGGTCGATCGCGTGCATGTGCGCGCGTATGCTGCTTCTTAATCTCACCACGCACTCTCGCTCTGCACACGCACGCGTGGGAGCAAACTTAATTTGGTTCCGAAATTAGATATGAGTAATAATTTTGTTTACCCAGTACATTCACCAAGGTCTTTGTTAGACTTCCCCTTGTTCTTTTAAAATCCTTTGTAAGCACTACAGTACGCCGTAAACATGATCTGAGAATCGTTTTATGCTCAACTTGTGGAGAAGATCGCGCCCTATTTGTTGCAGTGATTACGGTTGAAGTGGGGATCGCGTAGAGATGTGTGAGGAGGAGGAGGTGGTGGTGCAGGTTCAACACAGCAAGTCAAACAATCCATGTGACGAAGTGCACTCCGGCACAGTCGGCGGCCATTCAGCCCCAGTATGATGTTGGGAGAGCGAGAATGATGAACGCGAAAAGGACAGACATCCATCGTGGCGCTAAAACGCCTACTCATCCTGAGTTTTCCCTGAGTGGGTTTTCTTTGGATTGAACCTTAACAGACCGTGTATCTCTGCAGTTGCTTTGCTAGCACTGTTTATTTGCTTTTCACGCTGAGAGGTTTTCCCTCAACGCAGCTGAACACCTGTGTGTCTCCATAGTTCTGCCGCCCCTTTTAATATGATTACACTTCGTATGCGCTTTTGTTGAGCAGCGCTCTTATATATCATCCACTATAAGAAGATGACTTTTTTCAACAGATAATATTCGCTTAGACGGCTTTCGTGGTAAAATATCATCATGAGAAATCTGGGTACTGATGCATGGGTGAGTAAGGCACAACAGTACAGCGGTTTAGAAAAAAATCTAGCGTTTTCAGAAAATAAATAAAGGAGTATGAAGCTATAAACCCAATTGAGATAGTTTATCGTGGTTAGATTGCGAGCTAACATACCACGTGACTCCATCACTTATTCTCTCATGCACTTGTGCCAAAATCTGCAATCAGTCGGATTATGAGGTGCATCATGAGCGAGGTTCGGATTGGTTTTGGGTCTACTTCTAAACAGGGTTCATCTAAACTGGAACAAGAACTTCGAGAGAGTCTGTAAGGGAACTCTTGAAATGTTTGGGGAAACCATGCGTAATGTTAAACTTGATGTGATATGTAGGTTTGGATTATGGAAACAATTGACTACCCATGATTATTCATCCCAATTCTACCTCCAGCCTTGTCTTATAGAACTTAGTATCTAAACTCTTGTGAATCTCAGTCCCGTTCACAACTCATCAGTTTTGTCAACAAGAATCTGTTTACCGTGCATGAACACTTTGTAGCGATTTGGTCCAAATTTCCTTGAAGTTGAGCTCTTATTGAAAGATTTTTAGACGTGCTCCTGACGTCTGGGCGTACAATTTCATTTAGACAAACTTCATATATGGGGAATAATTCACAAGTGAGCACGACAGATCTCTGTGTACCTTCCTGCTGCAAGACGGCAATGCCACTGAGTAGAACAAAATAATGGGGGTGCCTTCTTAGGGTCGCTGAATTCAGAGCCAAAATAGAACGAAGGCTTGAGGAGTTCGCGAGAAGTCGCCGGTTCAGACACTGAGATATCGGTCGTGGAAAAACTGTGAAGGCATGTGGATGCGAGAATATTTGTCATAATAGAAGCCGCGCCAAATCATGTTGAGGGAATGGACGTGATGCGATCATTGCGGCGGGCCGTGCGGTGCTTGCGATAGTACCGAACAGCGGGGTTTCGATGGCGAGGGACGAGCTACCGCCGCTGTCCCGTACATTCCCTAGACTAATTTTTTCGACGCGACCATATACATAGATTCTGTTTTTAGCATTAACGTTAGTGAATGGTTTGGGCCGCGAAGGTGGATTGTCGTGCGCAATTGAAACCCCTCTGGTCGGTGGTGTCGCGAACGCTGCACAGCCAGCTGCAAATGGTCTCACCTTGTTCATTTGCTAGACTAAACTTGACAAGGACACCATGGCTGGGATTCATTAACACATTGGGTCCCGGCAGGGTTTGATTTTGTTAGCTGCCCCAGCTGGGACCAAACCGAGCCAAACCACCACCTTTGAGGTGCGGTTACACGGGAACCAGGCGTAGCCCTGTCCTGTTCAAACCTAGCGATGATGAATCGCTGGTTTGCAAACGTTTCCAACCAAACCCTGCTGGGACCCCTGGTTTAGCGTTCATGAGTCCCAGTTCATATGTCCTTGACATGTCCCTGATTACGAACCAATCTGTGTGCAGAGGGTTTTGTTGCAGACCTACTTCTTATCCATGTTTGAACCTTAATACTCGAAAGCGTTCGGCTGCGGTATTACCTCCCCTTGATCCCTATCGATCGACTCTCTGTTTCAGAGTCTCGAATTTATTTCTCATACAGTCTACGGCAACGGGAAAAGGCGGAGGTGTGGTTGCGTCTTTGCCCCTAGCATACTGTAGGTTGCACCGTATTCGACGGCAAAAATAGATTTTTTTCCTGATATTCGAGGAAAAAAACAAGTCCCCCACAAGAAAGAACACAAGAGACCCCCCCCACACATGAAAGACCACTAATCCCACCCCCACCCCCGCCTCCCCACCACCACCACACTTTATCAATACATTTAAAGTCTTTATCATAGATACACGCAGGAGTGGTGACAAGAAAAATCAAAATCTACAAAGAAAAGGAATATAAGAGAATCTGAGAATCGGAGATTTGAAGAAAGATATCTTTTTCTTTTCTTGTTATCCATCAGTGCGTTCGTTCATGGTAAGGACTTTAGTTGTATTGAGATTATCTAGGTGTGGGTAAACACATCGTTTTTCAATGTCCCCGGTCTTAGATTTCAAGGGAAATTAAAGAATTTGTCGCCGATTATAGTCCAACTCACAGTATGCTCAGTGGAAATACGAGATCGCATAATTGTCTTTCTTCATTGCAGTGAACTGTAAGATCTGAAGCTTAGCAAGCAGCATCGAGATTAGCTGTCAGACCTGAATGATTTTTTTCCATGGTGGAGCAGCAAACCAAGTAGTTCGTCGAGTCGAAAGTAAGTAGTTAACACTGAAGTTATTAGTTACAGATTTGATATTCCAGAGTTCGAAATCCTAATCATTACAGGCCGAATCGGGGATTATTTTGTGAGTTATCATTTTTTAATTATTCATCCCACTCGGGCTAATGGTAAAGTATTTTATGCTGGACTCAAGCAAATCTGTTTTCTCTTAATTTCACCGTGTAACTCATAAAGATGAAAGACAAGATGTTCACGCTTTTCCTAGAGAAAATTTCTTGAACTTTTCGGGATAGTATCTTCGAGGGAGTTGATTTTCCATATTCAACTCCATGATGCTGAGCGGTTCAGGACCTGTTGAGTGTTCCGGCAAGTTCTGGTACGACGACAATGACGACTTGGTTGAAACGAGAAGCTGCCAAGTCGTCCGTCGTTGCCATGGTCATCAGGCATTGATGGTGTCTCCGCATGTGGCTTCGCTGGCTGTCCTGCTCCCTCAGCAGTAACCTATCCAATCAACGGTACTCGAGAATTGATGAGTCAGTTGTCAGGGAGGTAGCGGGCGTTGCTGGGAGGCGCAGAGCGTGTTTGTGAGATGCGTGATTGCCTTCACGGGACACACAGGTAATCTCGCATGTATTGGGTGCTCACATATTTATTTGATGAGATCAAGCTCTGATGCAATGAGGCTCGCTACCGTATCTGCCCCCCACATCCCTCTCCTCATGCTCATGATGATGATGATGAGATACTAATGAATTGTCCTTAGGTGCGAGCATAGCGCTACTGTAGATGGGCAGGGGGAGAGTAAATAAAAATGACTGCCAAATGACGTCTCCCAATGGGGCAGCTGGATTCTATAAAGTCTGGAAGTAACCAGATTGAAATTAGTTTCGGATTTTCAAACTTTTTCAGGGTACGTCTGCGTGCGCGCCACGACAGCGGTTGCCCACAGCCGGCCGTAATATTTAGCTGTCTTCTTCAATAAGGAATTTGTCTCCAAAGAACTGTGTACATCATAATTCTCTAGATGCGGAATCTATACACATCATCCAGTGGCCGTATTCATGAAACAACGGGAGCCTTCCGGAAGGGTCCAAAGTCCGTCCGCCGCATACATTCATTTTCGGACCAGCGCTCAGTGGTAGAATTGACGAATTTCCTTCTCAACATCCCTTTGTAAAAAATCAGTATCAATACGAGAGATTGGATGTCCTCGTATTATGTGTGTATCCCACAATCGTCTTGTGCTACAATTTCTCACGGATGGAGATTACCGAGGGAAGCGTCGCATTGATGTGACTTTTTGCTGCACGGAATGTAGCCGAGTGATTTACAGAATTACGGCTGCTGCACTGTTTTTACATAACTGTTCGGGAGTTTTTAGAAATTCATAGTATGCTGTGAGAAAATCACCAAATTCCTTGAAGGCGTGGTCCGGACAGAATTTCGTTTCCGAGATCCATTGTAATCGATGGGTGAACCATAATTAATGGCAGGACACGTACGAAAACCGCAGAAAAGACGGCGTCCGTTGAGCTGTTTGCTCCCATATCTACATTCACGGCATTCACCGCGGCCTTCCTGAGATGATTTACACGGCGCATCGTATTGCAATCGTGGACGGTGGCTGAAAACGCGGACGACGGTCACACTTCTCGGTATAGATCAACACCTGAATTGGAGCATACGTACCTACATACATACGTAACTACGCCATGTTATGCTCCAATTCAAGTGTTGACCTATACAGAGAAGGTTGACCGTCGTCCGCGTTTATGCATTGTCCATGTACGACTTCTGATGAATCTCGGCATTGCTGTTGTTGACATTGACAATGTTCTTGTACAGCTTCCGAACAGAGTATGACACAGGCTTATTCGGCTAACGTATCAGCGTCTTCGCCTTCTTCGTAGCCTAGAAAGCTGGAGCATTTCAAAAGACTAATCAATCAAGCATCATTCCATCCTACAAAGTCTCATTCAGTGGGAAACAGAATCACCCTCGATGTGACAGAGATAAGGGAAACACGACGAACCGTAGACTGTTACCCAAGGAGCCCAACGAGCCACTCTCCGATGTAGACGAATAAGCCATGATAGATCCATCATACTCGACTGGATTTTTAGGAAACTCCTCATTTGGCTGAATTTTGCCTTGAAATGCGATTCAAAAGCAAGGACCTTTCAAATTTTAACTCTATCAAAATTGGAGTTAGGTAAATTGGGCTGGCCTAGCTGAACACCGTCTGGACGTCTCACAAACTATTAGAACTCACTTTCCGAGAAAGCAGCCTCAAAATCAGTGCATCCACAGCATCATAATCATGGCCAGAATGCCGATATTTACACTGCAATTTCCAAGAATGCTTGGCCCACGGCCAAAACACGGACGATGGACACACTTTTGTGGTACGGTGGCTCACTAGAATGACTGGAATAACTTATAAAAGTCCTTTTTCTTGCAGCTTTAGCCTTTTCTTTGGGAATATCTATAGCATAGCACTGATTCAGCGAGCGAGAAATCTTGGAATCGAACTTCTGCTCAAACAGAGCCTTTTATATCGACACAAACTGCCTTTTAGAAATGCGGAAATTCTTTGATCGCCCACTTGGGGCTCCCCAGTGTGATCTGAAAAACCTAGCTTTATCGGAATCCACTTCGAAACGCTGAACAGACGATGATATGAGCTCTGCTCCTTCTCATTTCGAAAAATTGTCGTCGTTCTCTTCAAAGTTTCTGTGCACCTGATGACTGCTACGATGAATGAGGTCATATTTCGAGGAACAATCCGTAAGTATTATTTGTTAGCGCGTTCCCAGCTCACTGTAATGCCATAGTAATTACAATTCAGTCGTTAAACCCAGTCAAAAAAGTAAACATACGTGTTTCGGTTGCGGTAGCCACCGACAGCTTGAGCCGTTGTCGCCAACGTGTTCATGGCCGCCAATGATTCGGCGGTTGCCGCCTTCAGTGGTCTTCATTTTTCCCGACTAACGTTTGTTACACAACCATACATGCAAGCACGTAAAGTCTGTCCGAATGAGACTGTTCGCTCTGGAAAGCCGGCAGCAGTTGTAGTACTCGTTTTGGAAGCCTAGACTCGGAAGGAATTCGCATTGAACTAGCAGCGATTTAGCCCACATTTCGTCATGCTGGCTAATTGTGGGCTATTTCGGGGGCAAACGTGGACTATTTCGCGGCCACATGACGGCTACTTGTCCTCTGACATATGCCCCTTGACGAAGTAATCGAAAAATAGTGCTCTGATTGGAATATTTACGCCAAATCAATTTAAAATTTAGCCCTGGATGGTTTTTGCTCCCGCGTAAGCTGCCTGGAGAGCTCGACCATAAGCGTGGCTCAAGTAAGAGCCTGGGAGGCAACTCAAACCCGAAGGCCGGATCCGGGCGCAATTCCAATTTCGATATATCCCACTGAACCGAAGCGTATGCTACAAGTCGTCCCAGGGAACGTGCGAAAACTACGGAAAAAAAGATTTTCTTCAAGTCATTCCAGCTTTTTCGTTCAACCACCGTGTTAGAAAAAAACTTATCTGTCGTCCATGTTTTAGTCACATCCACGCATTCTCCAAAACTGCTGTGCAAATATCGGTAATTTTTGCCATGATTATCATGCTGTGAATACCGTTAACCTTACTTCGAGGCAGTTTTCTCCAGAAGTGGAGACTTATAATTGTGAAACGTTCAGGCGATGTTCAGCTAGGCCAGACCGATCTATCTAACCCGAACATCGGTAGTGTTGGAATTTGACCGGATGCCTTTAACCCATTCATAACCACGCCTAATTTCTTGTGACTGCACGTTCGGACCGCGTGCAATATTGAGTTACCGCATACCGGTGGGACACTCGAGCTCGAATGGCACGCCACCCAAAATTGGTTTTCGTTCTTCATGTTTATAGGAAAGTTATCAATGAAGTCAACATTATACCAGAGATTCTGTTCATGGAACTCTATCTATAAAGAGGAAAAACTGCCTGAAGTCACGGTAGGGTCAAGCGAGAATATTATTTTGCCAACACTGCTCCGGTGATATTCAATTAAAGGATTTTCTTTGAATGCGATTCAGGAACTTGCTAACTGTTGAAATATTTTTTATCGTGTAGATTTGGTCACGGTGGGTAAAAAAGTTCAAGTTCAAGAGAATCTAGGTTCCGTGGTCATGGTAGGTGTAGTCATGGTGGTGGCACGTTTCCAGATCAACAGAACGTGATTGTAACTCAGATTTCTTGCGGTTAAAGCTAAGAAATGGCAGTAAAAGAAAATAGAACTCATAATGCGCTCGAAAAATTGTTTTCGCAACGATTTTTCTTACTGAGCCCCAGCTAGTTTTACAAAAGTTAGAACATTGTGCTGTAGTGGAGCTGTTGACGGACCACGACTTCCGTAGTCGATTCTAGGATAGGTTCATATATACATTGAACATGAGAAAGCTCGCAAATTCGTCCTTGTGACAGAGAAATCGATTTTTGAAAAGCGTGTCCCACCGGTGGGAGACGCGGTCCGAAGTGATAGTCAACGCGTGTCCCATCGGTGGAACACGTGGTCGTGAATGGGTTAAAGGCAGTGTTCACGATGATTCTCATCCCCGAGTTTTTCACAGAAAACGAAGCGTTGGCCTCTAAGTGTTACCGAAATCACGAAGAAATGGAGAGAAACGCACTAATTCGTCTTATTTCAGTGACACTATTCTATGGCCTGGACTAGTTGTCTGGTTGGATGAACATGTTCACGGTGGTTGTCACCGGTAAAAAATGGGACTAATCGAAAATGGAAGAATATTTTGGGCAAAACAGTTTTAGTTAGGGCCCGAAGGAAAGCAAGGAGCAACACAGAATGGAGAATTTCAAAAGGCGGGTCCACAAAAGATCTCATTGTCACAACGAACAGTTCCATTGATACTTAAGAGGCGGGCTGATACTTGAGGATTTCGTGCCCTTCTGGTGCGTTTTTCTCGGTTTCTTCGTCATTTCAGTTCTAGTCGGGTGCCAAACAATCGATTTAGCGATTAATCTCAAAATCGAAGATTATCGTGAACACTGCTTTTAAGCAATTCCGACACAAAGCATTTTGTGCTTCACCTGCCTCAACGTGGCATCGCTTACGTCGTGGGCCCGCAGAGGCGTCAAGTGAGGGCTATTCACATACTACTATTTCGGGCAGGAAGGTACTTGTCGGTCAGATCCATGCGATTTTGATGCAGCATTCCTTTAAAGGCAGTGTTCACGATAAGAAGTATGTTTCAGTTTCCACTAGGAATGGGTAGTGGAGGGGCACACTGTAACTTTGACGTCGAAAGAACGCATGAAACGATCCACGAAAAGCTCCAAAAGAGCTCGAAGTTGCCGCTTCGAGCGCAAGGCAAATCCCAAAAGCGCAGCACACGCCCACCGACGTGAACAAATGAATGCTCGAGATAGTGAGATGAGCGATGATTTCCAATCATTAGCCCCGTTCTTCCCTTCATTCTCAGCTTTTCTCTTTACTCAGGTCAGCTCGCATACATCGGCTGCAAAAGGCGGAAGGTACAAGCCTCGGAAAACTCGTCCACCATGTTTCCTTAGCTCAATTTTTGAGGGACCATGACTCCGGTCCCAGAAGGTCTTGTACAATTTCAGAGGCATCATTGGAATCAGAATGGGGCCGTTTTCAAGATAGGCGGAAAAACAGGAAAACGATTTTCATCGTGAACGCTGCCTTTAAAGGCACAGTACACCCTCAGATATGAATTTTAAGATTTTCATGTATTTGCGTAGGTGACCCCTCCTGTATAACACCTGCCAAATGCGAGATCTCAATTCCTCCAAATAAGCGAGATTCAAGCGACCACCACAGGCCCGACCCGCTTTGCTCACCACCACAGGCCCGACCCCTTAGCGGATTTTCGAACTCGATAGCGGCTCAATGGATGGATAAATTCCAACAAGTCGTCGTTCTTTAGTCCACTGCCGGGCTGTCTCCTTATCCTGGCTCTCTGTCGCGCAAGGATTGCGAATGAAGAGAAATACAGGCCTGAGACATCTCGTTCACCATTTTTTCACCCTCGAAATCTAGGCAACTTTGAATAGCCATAACTCTGTTCAAATGGGGTCTTGGACGATATTAGAAATACCACTGTGATCAGCGTGTGACTCTCTCCGAGATAAGCCTGAAATCTGAAAATTATTTTCTTGGGTGTACTGTGCCTTCAAGGAGACTATGATGACGTGATTCACTTGAATTCGCTTCTCGGATTGATTTTGAAAATCTTGTGACTGCGTACGACGCTTTCGTGAATCGCTTTTTCAAACCATAATAGTTTCCTTTAAAACAAAGCTAGTTTCAAAAAACTGATCTTTCCAGTACGATCGACGCGGAGCCCGCCGACCGCGTGGGCGGGCTGTTACATTTTGACACTCTTCAGACAAATGTAGATAAGAGGCAGATATAGTACATATGTGTGCACAATTTATCATCGAAAAGAAGACAATTGAACTGTATCAAATTCAAACTGTCCATATCGGAGTGAAATTCACACTCGCAGTTGCAGACAAACGCTGCCGCGACACGTAGTGCAAGCAAAACCGTGCTGGAGCCACGGAGTCCTGGCACGATTAATCCAGGTCCCTGCACTATTACCTTCGAGCTGCTGTCGTCTGCGAACGCGGATGTTAATTTCCTTCAGGAATGGAGAGTATATTCATAGCTAGACTGATTTCGAAAAAAGTTTTTTTGCTATTGGTTCTCGACTATTCTCAATATTTCCATCTGAGCTATACATTTTCTGGAGCCACATTTTAATTCACGTTTACTTGAGAATGGGCTGTGCGATCTTTGAATAACTTCATTCTTTTGGAAGCCATTTGAAGTGCAAGGACTTTTTGAAAATACTGTTTTCTTTTTATTGAACTTAAAAGACATTTATCAATAAGCTTCCGCAACCCACAATGGTTCCATTCCATAGATAACCTCTTCGTGTTATCAGTCTTTCGCCAGACACCAGTTTGCCCTTGGTTTTTCCTTTTTCGGCTATATCGGCTTACTCCAACCGAAACACTACTGCACTGAAGGTTGAGTTTGTCTTCAAAAACTACAGTACCGAGCAAATTTCAAACAAAAACCGCGGTTCGCGGCGTTTTTTTTTTTGCGCTCACAAAACGCTGCATCGCCAAAACTCACTTCAAAATTGATGAGATGAATTTTTAAGGTAGTTTTCGCGTCCATCTCTGTGAGACGAATGCAATGGTGTGTGTAGAAAGTTTTTTTGATTCCGGTATTTCGTTGTGTGTCTTTCTGGAAATTCCATCAACCACGTGCCAAAACATGACCGATTTCTGCTTTCATGACCGTCTGATCGGTTCATAATGGCGGGTTTCGAGAAGGAAAATGCAGCTTTCAGTAAACTACCGGAGCTGAATCCATCATTTTGTCACACTGTCGTATAGGATCCATAGAAAGTGATTAAGAAATGACTTCATAAATGAAATCGGTTCACTTTAAAGCAACTTATGGCGATGCGGTGCTCTGTGCGCTCAAAAAAAACGCTACGAAACGCCGTTTTCACAAGAAATCTGCTCGGTACTATAGAGTATTGAGTGGATTTGTCTTGCAAATCATGGACGGAACACGCTCTAAATCAAAGCAATCCTTGGAATACGACATGCTTGCTTTTTTCGAGTAGAGTACTCAGATATTTGTGGGGAAGTTCCCGAGAACGACAGCAGAACTTCCCTCAAAACAACTGGGGAACTTCCCCCGAATCGGGGGGAGGCGAAGGGGACGCCTCGACAGCAGAGTATTGGGGAAGTTCCCACAGCAGGAGTTCTCTTGTTCTCCCGACTGCAGGTCTTCCCATTGTTCAATGATTGATTAATAATCAGCTTGCTAAAACTCGCTGTTTCCGACAGTCTCCTGTTCCTGAAAAACCGCGATCGGTCCAAAAATATTCCACTCTGACTAAAGTTCATAGAGAAGCTTATGAGCTTCTCTGAAACCCAGACAGAGATGCCTTACGTAGTCCTTGAAAGGCAGATCTATCCCCTCAACTTGCGAAATGCGAGATCACCTCCCAACTAGCCCGTCTGCATCATCGTATACGCTGTGGCTTTGCTTTCGCGTTTATCATGTTCGGGGGGGGGGGAAGGCCATGGGAACAACCCTGAAGCGAACTTCTCTTGTTCTCCCCCCGAGTTGACTGTTTCGAACGCCTTATCGTTGTGTATAATTCGAGGGAAGAGGGGCGAAACGTCCCCCTCCGGGGGGACGTCTCGCTCCTCTCCCCTCGACCGAGTGATAACGACCAAATCAGGTCTATTGTCCTCGGGAACTTCCCCACAAATATCTACACTTGCTGTTGGATTTCTGAGCATGAAAGAATAAGAGTGGTCGCGAAAGTTCACCACCACTCGACTTTGTGCAATTTCCGACTACATAGGTCTTCAGGCAAAATGTGGTGTACCGTTCCGAAGCTCAAATTATCTTCTGAAAATGTTTCACTCGTTTCGAGCAGCATGTAGTTCACGGATTATACAATGAAATTTAGCGGAAATTTTCGATGCTAAGGATCCTTGATTGATTCTGTTCACAGTTGGCACGGGATCACACTGACACTTTGCGCACCTTACTGTGCACTGACGCAATCTCGGTGCACGTGTGCTACAAATAACATATGTGCACCGTATTTGCGCCAGCACAAAAAGGAACGCAAAGTATCACTCCGCTCCGTGAGACTGTACTTTGAAGCAAAACTTCAGAGCTGCTGAAGTTGATAGGACACTCGAACCGATCAGCAGCTAGATGATAGCATTCGCGAAATTTTCGTTCTAGAAGAAACTGGTTTTTTTCTTGCGATTTTCTTGAATTTGCTATTTCTTTCCTTCCTGCTTCAGAGTTTCAGCTGCAAAATTTTGAAGAATGAGCATATGAAAAATTTCTCAAGAAGACACTCAGTAGTCTCAGTTTCGATAATTATCCATTACTTTTCTCAAAAATCTGGAAAATGGCAAAATCTAGTTTGAGAAAAATCATTCATAAAATGGAAAATAAATACTATCCGGTAGAAACTTGTTCATAATGCTTAATTTTATGAGTGTCGCGTACGCTGAAAGCCTTTTCCCGTTTTGAAGGCTAAATTCCATGAATAAGCCCTGTAGTTCACACCGGCGGAGTTTTACGCTTTGAAAATGTATGGTTCTGAAAGGGAGCGGCTAAAAGTGAGCAATCTCCTCCAGTTTTCTTCAAACATCTAGCACTCTGATCTCCAAATAAGAAAAGGAAGTAGCTGATTAACGGGAGATATAGTGCTGATAAGTGAAATTCGATAAAAATTTTGATATGATCTAGAGAATGATGTCTGTTCTACACTCATCGGTTGGCCTTTACCCCTCACAAAACGTCGGGGAGAGAAGTGTAATTCGATTAAGAGCTCACATCCCACATCATGTCAGTTTGGCGACTGTCTTATGCGTGCGAAAGTTTTTCTCGCGGAAAAGCTATTTGGATCTAACAAGGGAGTTTTTTTGCGGTGTTCTCACTAGAACTGGCATACGCACATTGTTCTGGAGCTTCCATCATGTATAGAAAACTCTCGGAAACGGAATTCATCGTGAACGATGCCTTTTGAGTTTGGCTGCTGAAACTGGTCTAGGTAGAAACACCACATAGACAACCAGCTGCTTTTCTGAGCTGAATATCATAATTTGCCTTGAGACCAACTCTGAAAGCTTCAAATATACACAGAGCCGAGCGGCGGGAAAATTTCGAGGCGACCTAGGGTTTACAATAAGCCAAGGCTTACAATGCATACTTTCCGCGACGCGCAACCGCGACAGTAGATATCAGCTTATCTCGGTTCTCGGCCGATATGGATGGCAACACACAATGTCGCGTCGCGCTTCGCGGAAGTATGCACTATGCCAAAGAAATGCATGAAAGCCACTTATTATCTGTAGGTTAGATTCCATGAATTTCTACAAGTATGATATGATGCGGCTCTTTCCTGATCGTTCTCTCCAGAAATTTTTGTAGACTCGAATTTATCGACTAAAAAGCGTAATTTGCTATTGCGCACATTGGAAACCTACTGCTCGAACGAAACCTATTCTCAGTGAGGAATTTAAGCCCAAATCTTTCTGAATCTGGCAACATCTGATGGCTGGAATTCATTCAATCAAAGCCATAGCCTGCCGCTGAACTTGTGTGAAAATTGAACATCATGTGTGCATGAAATTCACTGTTTACAGTTGTTGAGTTCGAGCTCGTGTCTCGCGCTCTCCCACTCCCTATAATTGACGACTCTGACGTCATCTGTGTCATCTAAGCCCGTCTGATTGACCGCGTCGTCGCGTTTTGGGTCATTATTGATCGTCCACAACGCATTTATCCTTTCAATGACTTCCGATACAATTGTACTGTATTGAGAACCATCTGTTTGATCTGATGGAAACCAATGATGTGGTCCTCCGACGGATTCCTCAGCAGGCCAGACCTGCCACTGTCCTTCTCGGCGGTCTGTTCACAATGCTCAGCTTTGGCATAGTCTATACATTTGGTGAGTCGCACTTTTTCTTCTGGAGCTACATGTTCAGGATGTAGGAGAGTGAAAAAAAACATAAAAAATCATGCGCCAGTCTGCAGTTTTCATTTTTCCTTATTTACAGCTCTTTTTTTTGTTGTTTTCCTCTCTAATATAATCGTGTTGTGTATATTGTCTGAACGTAACACTGTTTAGCTGTTATGTACAGGTATTTATTGAACGTTTTACTACCTTTCTCGGCGAAAACCTCCGAACTGTGAGGTTTCTGTACCTTCACGAGATGGTTTCCAGTACTTTCTCACAATGGAGTTCTTATTAGTGATCGAGATCGCTCCAAGTGCTTGAACGTATAATTCGATTATGTCCCCAGAGTTTTTTTTTCTATTGCCGAAAGTGCATTTCTTCCTCTATCTAGCGCTCCTTGGCGCTTCCCGTGAAATTCAATAGTTTTTATTCATTGCGTTCAAATTTAGTGCTTGGTTCTAGTACTGGTTATTTTGGGTGTTCATAACGCTGTCCTACCAGGGCAGTGAATCTGTCATTTTCAATGGAAAATTCGACCCCTCAGAGGACTTGATGACACCATCGTAACAGGTCCACGAGATTCTTTCGGTTGGGTGAATTTTTTTTTTTTCAAAAAATACAACTTCAGCAGTTTCCTGTTTATGTATAGACTTCAAGTTCAAAAACCGTGTAGTCAAGCAGTACGAGCGATTTCGTATGCAAAAAAATATTCATTCAGCGAATTATTAACTAATTTCTTAAAAACAAAAAAAAAATCAAAATTTATGTTTCGGAAAAAAAACGATCCGTAAATAGAATATGCATTGATATGTAATTGTTCACAGTGCCGATATGATGTTTGTTTTCTTGAAGTATTTCCATAAACAAGAAACCGCTGATGTTGTATTTTTTGAAGAACAAAGTTCACATTGTTGATCACATTGAACGGGTTTGTTTATGTGCTCCCATCTAGACCTCGAAGCGATCAAACCTTCCATCAACTATGACAGATTCGGTGCCCTAACAGGACATAGTTATGAAGAAATAAGGTATTCACCCTTGAACTACAAAATTAATTCAAATGTTGAATTCGAGAAAGGATTTAAGCTTACGGAAAGCGACAAAAAGCAGCGGATTAAAGAAGAATTGGGTTTTTTATGCTATTAGGTTGAAGCGAAACTTCCCGCCACATGATTTTGACGATTTCGAAACCAGCGTTTGTCTTTCGGGCAGATGCGATATATTGATCGAAAACACGAATTCTCTTCTAACGCTGCCTTCCACTTGGGCCAAAGCGAATTTGCGTAATACATGCTATAATTCGGTGGTAATCTTCAGTACTGAGTATCTTTGAGTGCTTCTATTTACTTTGAGGTAAACCACTAAACCTGCCAGAGTTGATAGAATATTTGAGCCACATTAGGGCTAGATGATAGCGTTTGCAGAAAATTTATACGGAGCGTTATTAATAAATTTCAACGGAGTTTGTGATTTTGCAGCTTTGGCCTGGATTCGAAGCTTCAAAGTTAAGTATATGGGTCTAATCCCCACTCAATAGTTTTTTGTTCGCCAACTGTCGATCGTTTTATTGGAAATTCGATTTTCGCCGTTTTTATAGATTTTCAAAAAAAGAACTACAGTTAATTGACGAAAAAGTACTATTGAGTAGGGACCAGGGCTGGGCACACGTCCCGGCATACTGATTCTGAATATGCACCCCCTTTAGCTCGGTAATTTTTAGGCACCCCCCTAAGGGAAATCGAAATCGGAAGTTTTCCGAAAAGTTGAGCGCAACAGCCATGATTTTGGTTTCCTGATTTTGATAAACAAGAATTTAAAAAAGGCACTGAATATAGAAAATCCCGAAAATGTCAACAAAAAAAGGTAGTGTAATTTTTAAACTTCAAAACAATCCCATGAGGAAAATTTGTTAGTAAGACAAAAGATAAAACAATTTTCATTACAAAACAATTGAACAATTACAAACAACAGAACAACTACTATTGCGATAATTAATGTTTCCTGTCGAATGTTTTCATAAACCTATGAAGGATTAGTTAGTCTGTGTTTGGCTGTACTGATGTGGAAATCAGAACTATTTTGTGTTGTGGAACAATTTTAGAATTCATGTGATGCGTAAGGAGTGGAAAACAAGAGTTTTACCCTCCTAGAATGCCGCAATCCTTCAGAGATTCGGCTTGCCGTGCGATACGGTGTTTGTACGCAGCTACACAGCGCACACGGGAGTGAACGCGCACACAATATTAACAAAAAATGTATTTTATTACAGAACGGTGAGGAGAAAAGGATTGAAACTGAAAGGAATGGAAGATGGTGAATATAGTCTATTCTGGATGTACCCATTTTGGAAATTTAATGTAAATAAACAAAGTTAGAGCGGGTGTAAATATTTAGCCGCGATAAGGTTCATTCAAACGAACCTAGTTGATCAAATGTAGCATTAAACAAGAGAGCAAAGGATATTTTGAGAAAGATGAGAATCTGGCAAACATTTTGGTCTCAATAGGATCGATTTTTAATGTGATTTAAGGACCTTAAAGGCAGCATACACGCTCGCAAACATGGTCAAGATATCAGCATAAATAGGTCCGCACGGCCCCTATCATGTCGTAAACGACATTTGAAGCGCTGAAAACCATCCAGGATGACAGTATCTGACCATCCCTGTCACGCACGCCCGTATTTTCACACCCCTCAGAGTAACAGAATGAAAAGTTAAACTTGAGAAAACATGTGATAATTGAGAGTGATAGCACTATCAAATGGGAGTGCACGAGAAAAAAGCTCGATTTACCTGGATACTACCTGTCTAAACACCCTCGAACTCTCATCCACTTTCGAGAATGCCGCTCTACTCCGGCTGGTTCTTGAAAATGGAGGATTTCGTCAGTGCACAAACATGTAATATCCAGGTAAATCGAGCTGTTTCTCTCGTGCACTCCCTTTTGATAGTGCTATCACTCTCAATTAGCACATGTTTTCTCAAGTTTAACTTTTCATTCTGTTACTCGGAGGGGTGTGAAAACACGGGCGTGCGAAACAGGGATGGTAAATTACTGTCATCCTGGATGGTTTTCAGCGCTTCAAACGTCGTTGACGACATGGTAGGGGCCGTGCGGGCCTATTTATGCTGATATTTCGACCATGTTTGCGAGCGTGTATGCTGCCTTTAAATCTCGTCCCGGTCTTACCCCGAAAACCGGGACAAAACCGGGACGAGTTTCAAGGTCCTTAAGTCACATTGAATATTAAACCTACTGCTATGATAAGGTTCGCCCGATTCTCCTCTTTCTCTCAATGCTCTTAGTTCTCATGTTTATTGGTGTTTTTAATCAACTAGGTTCATTTGAATAAACCTTATCAAGTCCAAAAATTTCACTCCGCTCCAACTTAGTTTGTTTACATTAAATTTCTCTAGTGGATACATTGAAAGTATCCTTTTTCTGCCTACTTCCATTTACTTCAGTTTCAATCATTTTCTCCGCCCTGTTCCGTAATAAAATACATTTTTAATTTATATTGTGTGCGCGTCCACTCCAGTACGCGCTGTGTAGCTGCGGACAAACATCGTATCGCACGGCCAGCCTAGTCTATGAGAGATTATGGCATTCAAGGTGGATAAAACTAGGGTTTTTATGTACAGGATACTTCTCAATGAGGACGGCACGGTCATTCGCTCCTTTCATAGTAACTTGCAGTCTTCAATTTTCACAGTTGGCACTCTTCATAAGTCAAATTCTCATGAATAAAAATCTATTGACTAGTTGTGAGGCTGACTGTGCCATCTGTACTTTTAAGCTGTCGAAATAAAGCCTAGCCTGCTCGGATGGGTCCGGGCGGAGTAAGCAGCGGAGCGGTCGGTCATGGCAAAATATAACAGTTATAAGGAGATTTTGACATGATAAGCCCGATAAGCCTTGCTTCGACCGGCTCAAAATGAGCGACCTAGGCTATACATCAGTTCGCTAATCTTTTTTTGAACTTGAACGTAGCTTTCCTCGGAGCTGTTTTTGTATTTTTGCCTCGAATCGGTAGCCGCCCGCAATAATCAATGAACGTTGCACCAAAGAAACATGACACCACATCAATCCTTACTTACTACGAGATAACAGAGTAGTGTTTATTCCTTTATCAAAACAAACTTTGACAGCAACTATGAATTATTGCGAACACAACCTGCATATCTATCAATAAATTGAATTATTTGAGTGTTCGACTCAAAAAGCGGAGAAGAAGATATGGCAAATTGGAAGAATAGTGTGTATTATTTTCTTCCTGAAATTCGACAGAACAGGCACTTCGTTCTTCTTTTGGTGTTCGGTTTAGGCACCCCCCCTTTGCCCTCCTCTGCCAGCGCGTAGCTAGATGCCTCACACGGAAACCGGAGATGCCCAGGGTTTCGGAGGCATCTAGTCTTATTTTGACCCGAGATTTTACGTAAATTACGGAAAGTTTAGCCTCAGTTGGTGAAATCTTAGCTACAGCGCCCGCATATTCTACGTAAATTCTCGCTACGCCACCCTCATATTCTACGCAAATTCTCGTTACAGCACTCGGTCGACCGACCCACCCAGTCCTGATCAGTACGAGAAAGGCGATCCTAGCTGAGATCGTCAGCATCGCCGTTTCTTCCCCACGACCTGCAGCATCACAGCGGCCAAAATTATCTCTAGCAAGGTCTTCCAGAGAGCGACACGGGGTCACCCTCCACGACCACCCACAGTGTCGAGTTATCCTTGTGTTGACTGGTCCAACACTGTTCAAACGGCATCCCTGCGTTCCGCGTAGCCAGCGCGGGCTTAAGATTGCATTTCAACACAGGCTGTCGCGAAATCCGTAGATTCTCGCTACAAAATCATGGCGAGAATATACGGGTTTAGCGACAGAGAGATCAATGTTTCGAATTTAGCCTTCGTTTTTACGTAGAATACACGTAGAATTTGCACCCTTGTACCGTCGACACAAGAATATGCGGGTTTTAGCCATCGTAGCTAAAACCCGTAAATTCTCGCTACATGGAATGGGGCGGCGTTACAGGCCGCGCCCTCGGAGGCATCTAGCTACGAGTTGGCAGAGTCTCTGCAACGTCTAATATGCACCCCCCCCCTAAGGTTAACCGGGACGCGTGTCCAGCCCTGGTAGGGACTTGGCCGTTAAACTTAACTTTGAATCTTCGAGGCGAAAACTTCTCGTATAAGCCAGAAAAGAACCGAAGTTGCAAAATCACAAAATCCGCTGAAAATCAATTACTACGCTCCAGTGAAATTTTGCGCAAACACTACATACCATCTAGTTCTAAGATGGCTCGAATATCCTGTCAACTCTGGCAGGTTTGGTGGTTCAATTCAATGTAAATATAAGCATTCAAAGATGCTCTGTACTGAAGATCACCACCTAATTATGGCATAAATTTAGCAAATGAGCAGGCTTGGCCCAAGTGGAACACAGCGTTAAATAGAAAAGAAATTGCGCTTTCGATTGGTATATCGCGCTTGGCCGAATGACCAGCCTGAAAGGTTTAAAATTTGTCACAGTCAAGTGACGGGAAACTTTCGCTATAACATAATATATCACACTTGACCAAAATAACCTGGCTAAGAAAAAATAATTCCTTAGAAGACCGCACCAACCTACACCAACCATATTCTTGTATCAACCTTAATTTATTGTCCTTGCTGTTGCATTTGAAAAGCGTTTTAATAGAGATTGCTGGTTTCTCATTAAAAAGTACATATGAAAGGAAAAAAATTAGTATGAATCGGATAAGTCGTTGAAATAACCTTCTGTTTGGGCATTCTAGTGCCCACGATCATTTCCCTCATCTCAATAATTTTCGGAACTGTGAAAGAGGTCTGCTCTGTCTTGGTTATGCAATCTATACTGAAGTTACAAACTGCAGAAGCACAAAAACGACAACATTAAGACAAACATCCATTAGGAAACCACTGGAATTATAACTAGTGACAGAACTTTTCTGCCAACCAACCTCCTGATGAAATTTATGGAAAGCCCATCATCTTACAGTATCCGGACGGAGATTATATTCTTGTTTTGTTGGCTTTTGAGCTATGAATTCATCTTGGAGGGGGACGGCGCTGTCTGCGGAAGAATGATGTTTTTGATTGAGGCGTTATCCTCTCCATCTCTCCCTTAGGCATTCGGAAAACAACCTCGAAATCTCATTACTGCTACTCTTAGGAGAAGTTGTAAATGTCTGTCTAGGTACGGTATAGTCACGCGGGGATCTTCATGTAGTTCATGGTTGCCATTTGTTGAATCTACATAATTTTCCAAGTTGAAAATAAATATGAAGATGAGCGTAGATCTTAACTTTCATAAAGGTGAAACCCAATTTCTTAATGTTCATCGAGTTATCCTTTCTGTTTTCAGGAAATCTTCTTCCATATATGGTGTCGTATTTTAGATGGAAAGTGGATCCAAGTATGGGCTTCGGGCAGCTGATCTGGCTACAGACGTTGATGAGTGAGTGAGTTGCTGCGGTCGGTGCCAGTGAGTACGAGAGTTTGGTGTGACTCATCTAATCGAGTCCTTTTCATCATCAGCCGACTCGACTCGTATGTTCACATTTCACCACTACTCACCATCCACCCACATTACATCTCCACCCGAATGCACAGGGAAGTGAAGATATCAGCTGCCATGGGTGTCATTAGGCCTCGTCATAGTTGGACGATTGGCTTTAGTCCCATCCGCTCGATATGCTAGTAAAGCACGGAAAACAGGGACAACATGTTGTCGGTAGGCCGTCCTGGGGCGGTATGCATGAACGCTTATGAGGAGGGCAGGGAGCCGCTCGCGTCTTACGCGCGAAGCACCTGGCCAGTGGCGGCCTGAAGCACATGCCATGGAGACACAACCTCACTACACACGGCGAACTTCTCGCCTAACTGCATTTCTTCGATTTTATTCGTATTTAATGATTTTGTGTTTCTTTTTGATTTTATTCATATTCTTGAAATAGTACCGAAAAAGTGAAATTTTTTTCCAAAAATAATAATTTATCAAGGAAAATTGAGAAAAATGCGTACCATGAAAACCGAAAGAGATACCGTTAAGCGAGGGAGGAACTCGCCGTGTGTGGTGAGGCTTCGTCTGTACTATACATTGGACCCGAGGCGAAAATTTTCGGATAATCGAATTTCGGACTGATCCGGATTTGGCCTTTTTTTCGGTGATTCGGATTTCGGTTCGATTTGGATTTGTCCTCTTTCCGGTGATTCGGATTTCGGTCCGATTCGGCCTTTTTTCGGTGATTCGGATTTCGGTTCGATTCGGATTTGTCGTTTTTTCCAGTTATTCGGATTCCGGTTCCATTCGGATTTGGCCATTTTTCGTAAATCGCATTCGAATACTCGATTCGGATAACGAGCCGGATACACGAGAAAAAAACTATTGGAGGGGGATCACCCCACAGTTGTGCAACATTGAGGACTCCTTTTTTTCCACGCTCTACGCTCTATTGATGCCTTCGCACATTCGTTAGAGTTTCACCCGAGTTTTAAGCTACCCGACCGAAACCGCGGAAGGTTTTAGACAAAAGATGGTAAATATCTCGGCTGAGCGATACGTCGCAGTGATGACGAATAATATGATTTTCTCACTGAATGAAGACTAACAAAATTGAGTTTATAATACATATAGGGATGGAAGAAAATGGGTTTGAAAACGCGATTTAAGTCGCAGTAAGTTCGTGGTAAGCTGCAGTTAAACGCGAGTATTTCATTCGACGATTTTTCAGCGAGAAGACAGAAATCGCCAAAATTACGAATTCATACACCGCCGTATGAGCCCCAAAATACGATTAGTGTAGTGTAAAAAAATCCGGAAAAAATCTCATGCTATCTTCTTTTCAGAAAAAAAAGAATTCCAGAGAAATTCTGAAGAATTTGGCTCTGTTTCAGCTTTCATCAAGTTCGGGCAAAACTGCAACTTGAACATGGACATAGTGTATGAGTGAAGAAAAAGATTGATAGCTTTCTTCAGAGGACTTTTTTCGGGAACTAACCAACGTTTTCTTTATTATATACTATTTCCAGGTTCTCTGCCAGTTCGCGTTGAGTTGCATTTCTGCGCGAACTTAACGCGAGATCGCATGCGATGACGCGTATTTTTGCGCTTACTTTTGCTGAAGAGTACGCAGGATGTTGTGGGATGTGTGCAGAACCCGAGAGGGAATGTACAGGTTGTAGCCAGGACTCCAGTAGCAGTGTAGAGGGTGTCTGTAGGACTCCTGTGCAGAGTGTGTACGAGATGCCACTGTGGGTATGCAGGGCGTAATGTAATATGTACTTACTCAAAGTGGGAGTGTGCAGGACGTCATGGATTGTGTAGAAGACCCCAGTAAGAGTGTCTCGCACATTATGGGGAGAAATTTGGGCTTCAGGAACTCGGAGAAAATCATGAAAACTGTACCCCACGTCTTCTCAGACATTCGCCGGGTCCGACCCCAGGTAGAACGGGGTCCATCCCCAGATTTCTGTCGGGTTGGACCCTTTAGCATTGTTCCTCCACGTAGTCCCAAGTGAGAAGACATGGGGGGGGGAGAGAAAAAATTTTGTTTCTCCCCCACGTCGTCGCAGTTGGAAGAGGTGAGGGGCGAAAACGGAAAGGGGTTCGACCCGACAGAAATCTGCGGTCGGACCCGTTGAGTTTCTGAGTTGGGAGAGAAGACAGGACTCTCGGTGTAATCATGTATTTCGAGGGACATGTGCAGTACCTTCTGTCTCTTCAATGCCCGCTCTCTCATCCACTCCCCCCATGGGTCACTTCACTGCTACACCGTCCACCCACTTCTGTTCACTAATCCTCGTAATTTCAGCTTACGCCTCAGTCATAGTTGGCCGATCTGCGTAGCCAGCCGGGTCGATAATCCTAAAAGACGAATGAGTATGGGTGAAAAAAAAACTCCCAGTGTAGCCAACCCGACCGATATTCGCATGATATAAGGTATGAAATGAATGATATCACTGATTTCGTTCTACATATTTCATACCTATCGACCGCGTCGGCCACATCTTGTGTTTTTTTTTACCTTCCTCGATTATGTCTTTCATACGTTTCGACCGGGCTGGCAACGGCAGGTCACGGCGTTTTTTCCACAAACTATGACCGTGGCCTTCTATGCATGAAAAATATGAGCGTACATTTTATTGCTTTTATTAAAACATAAACATTATTCTACTTTATCTCATCATAAAAAAACATGGTGCCGGTCAGATATTAGAGCGTTGCAGTGCTAGAATGAGATCCTTTCTTAATCCCACTAAGGTCATACACACTCCTACTGGGGTCTTGTACACATCCTGGACGCTCTCACTAGGGTAATGCTCACATTTCAAGACGTCCAGCATACTACCGCTAAATTCCTGCGTACCATTCATGAGGTTCCGCACACTCTCACTGAAGTCTCGCACACATTTCACGACTTCCTGCACACCTCTGTTGATGCCCAACCCAGTTTCTACAACGTCCTGCGCACTCCCAATCTCTGAGAGAAATTGCCGCTGCGGCTCTGCGATAGTGCCGCTTCGGAGCCTACAGGCACCGAAGCGGCACTATCGCGAAGCCGCGCCGGCACTACTGCGGAGCCGTGGCGGAACTACCACGGAGCCGTAGCGGTGATGCGGCAGAGCCGCTTCGGCTCCGCAATAGTCCCGCAGCGGCTCCGGGAGTGTATTCGATATGAATTTATTTGAGAGTGATAATACAACTAGGGGGGGGGGGGCTAACAAGGGACGACCCCCCGTGGGAGGAGACGTCCTGAAAAAGGTTCTTCTGAGAGTTGTGGGGGATGGATTGAGTAACAATAATCTATGTTCGGTTTTTCCTAAGGGCCTTCCGATATACCAGAAAAAAAAGAAAAAATCGTCTGAAACTACCTGTAACCTCATACTCGGAGCAACTCGAATGAGTTCCTATGCTCGGCACACACTAAGCTAATATAAAATTGCTCTCTACAAGGCTTGACGGTTTGATTCTGGGCCATTCGTGAGATATAAGCCGTTTCCGAGCTCACTGTACATTCCATTTCTCGTATCACTTGATTGAAGATGCCATAACTACTGTGCGGGGATGGTCGAGAGGATAGCGATTGGGAATGCTAAACTACGAAGAGATGCTGGGTTGCGGGTTCGATTCCCGCAATGCGTCTTCTGGAAAAATTGTTTTGCATTTATTCGATTGTTTATCCACGGGGTTTCTCATTCACATTTTAACTTGCTTTTTCGAATCTGACTGGATTTACAATTTCTATCGCGTGAATCCCTGTAGTATATGAGCATTCCCTCACCTGATTCAAAAATTATCCTTCTCTTCTTCTTGTGCTGGCATTTCGGGTTCATTGAGAAATATTGTAATGTGAGCCTCTTCTAACTTTGTATTTCTATGCTTGAGTTAAAAGAGAACACGGTTCTTGAACACATAAAAGTCGTTTGCGAATCATCGGAGAAAAAGCATTGCCATTCTAAGAAGCAAAGCGATGAACCCTTTGTAAAAATTATCATCACGGCCGCAAATTTCATTTTCAGAAGGCGAAAATCGGTTGCCCAATACACCTGTTAACCTTCCATCGAAAACTACTAATCTTGGCTCGATCACGCAGAATTTTTTTCGATTATCTGGAGTTCGAGGGTTAGTGAGCGAGTATATGGCGAAAAAAGGTCATTTTTTTCTCCTCATATTGATCCAATTAAGGCATATTGAAGTAGATGGGTGTTAGATATTGTAGCCAGCCAGTTTTCTTCACTGAAAAACCGAAAGCACAGCCATGGTGGACATTTGAAGAGAATGCGCCCGCTAATTTTCCATGTTTTCCCAATTTTTCGCTCCACCGGATGGTCCTTAGGAAAAACCGAATATAGATTATTGTTACTTTATTCATCACACACAACTCTCAGAGGAACTTTTTTCAGGACGTCTCCTCCCCCGGGAGGTCGCCCCTTGTAAGAACAATACGCACCTGCGATCGTTCCGACAGCTGTCTTGTAGAGGCAGGGATTACCGCCGCTTTAGTGCTCAAGGAAATACGGAATGTACCTTAAACGTAAGTAATTGACTCGGCGACAACTCCGTTTCACCACACAGGATAGCACATCGTACTCCACGCGGGTTCACTGCTGCATTCTCTCGAAGCCGGTGCGGTTCTAACAAGGAGCCGCTGCGATACTATCGCGGCGATGCTCAAGACACGGCAACAAAATCGCTTGATCACGGAGCCGCTGCGGTACCATTGCGGAACTATCGCGGCACAGTCGAGGGTCGCGGTACTTTCCCGGCACTGACGCGGCAAATTTTCTCAGAGATAGGGTCCTGCACAAATTCCATGATCAAGCGCACTTCCACTAATTTCCTGCACATCCTACGCACTTCCACTTTGTTTCTGCATACTTTCTACGGCGTCTTGCACGTCTTTATTCAAATAAAAAGTTTGATTTCGCATCTAAGAAGTGGCGGTTGTCTCGCGTTGGAAACCCATTTACTACCATCCCAGATTTTTCGCATCTCAGGATGTGAAACAATACGAGTTAGCAATCACAAAAAGTAACAAGCAGTCACAGTAAAAGTAAGCAAACAAATGCAGTCGGCATGGATCCTAGTGATACTTTGCGTTCCCAATTGAGGGTTGGCGCGAACTCGGTGCACCTACGTTATGGCATATGGCACCGGGTTTAGGCCAAACTCCAATAGGGAACGCAAAGTATCACAAGGATCTATGACGACCGTAAACAGAAACTTTGGAGAATTTACAAAATGTCGCGCGCACTTTCGCGTCGCTATGCGAGCACGTTACGGGTCACTGTTGGATACTTTGATGTAGCAGAACTGAACCGAATCGTGACGTATTTCGTATAATCGGAACCCGATTCATGAACCGAATCCTGATTTGATTCGGTGATTCGGATTTCGGTTAGGTTCGGATTTCGCGTTTTTTCGATGATCCGGATATCGAATCGTCAAAATTTCGAATCATTCGGACGGATATCCGAAAATATGCTAATCTGAACCAATGGAACTTCAGTGCTTCGGGTCACCTCCGGCCCGACGCTCTGCGCATAGGACGCGAAGCGACATGCATGAACGCTTAGGGGCTTAGCAAAGCGGCATAGCGGCGCGACCTTATGAGCTGGCCTATAGATCGATAAGTCAGTACGGTAGCCCATCATAAGGTCGCGCCGCCCTGCGATGACACTCTACTCAGCCCCTTATGAGGATGGCATGGAGCAGCTAAGCGGCCTACGCGTGAAGTGTCAAGTCAGAGGCGACCTGAAGCATATGCTGTCCCCATCGCGTACGGACGCAAGCACCTTAACTTTCCCGCATAAGTGTTTGAATTTTTTTCATTTTCTCTTGTTAGTCATCTGATTTTTAGCACAGGAATGCTTCATTATTATCAAATCTAATTTTTAAATAATTTTTTCGCTTTGCTGTAATTTTCAAGACGGTTTGTGTGTTTCAGATCTGGATAAAATCGAAAAAATGCTATTGGGCGGAGATGACCTTGCGCAGTAAAGTTGCGCTTCTTAGGCCTTTTTCAGAGTGCGGTCGCTGATCGCCGCGATGACATGTTTTGAATGCAGATCGACGTGCGCTGCGATCTTGATCGATGCTCATGTTTGTCATCCAATCGCGTCGCTCGGCGATCGAACTCTAAGAGAGGCCTTACGCACTGGGAACGGCATTCGCTCTAGGTCGCTCCTCGCTCAACGCTTCGCGCGCAGGACGCATGGCGGCTGCCTGCTCTCCTCGTAAACGTTTGTGCATGCTCCGAGCTCACTAACGCTCACAGTAGTAGGGGGACGATCTCGACTACTCTTAAGTCGGGTAAAATATATGATTCCCACCACGGTCTGTTGTGAGAAAACCGCTCTTGCCATGGATTGTGGGAAAGTCCTTCTCAATGGTAGGAATTACCCTGCGATTTTAGAAAACTGGTGTAGGCTGCTCACGTGTCAAACAACTACATATAGATCACCTCCAAGAATCGGTCTAGGTAAACCCGAAAAGTGCTTGGTAAAATTAAGCACTTTTTGATGCAAGCGGATGCGAGGAGCTATAGGTTCGAAACCGAATGCTTTCAGGCTGTGGGCCGATTAATGACGATTGGCTGGCTCGTTTTCTTCAATGTTCTCATAGTCATCTCATAGATTCCTCATCCTAGCAGGGATCGATCACCTGAGATTCACCCACAGTTTTCCTGTAGACCCCTAAAATTTCACGATTAGTTGTAGAGAATCCACGATTCGTCAGTAACCTGCCCGACAGCCGCTGTTCTCTCGCTAACCATCATTAGTGTGAGTCAGTCGAGCGGAAGGTGAGATTTTGTGTAAAAGACGTGAATTGAGTTTTCGTACTATGAATATACAGAAGAAAATGTGGGGCACTCGGAAACTTTTAGTACCTGAAACATCATCCACGTTTTTCTCTGAATCCAGAAGCAGGTCGAGTTCCCTGAGTAGCGATAAACGCTTTTGAATAGAGAAATTATTGAGTTTTCCATCAGGCCGCGGCGGATTATCGTCGTTTGCGACCGAAATCTCGCTGATCGGTGACGCCGCACGGGTCTCCGATAATGATAGCCTCCGGTTCTTCCGCTAGAGTAATAATAATAATAATAGGTTCGTCGGTTACTGAACAATGAAATTATAGTACTCATAGTAAGAAATGAAAGTACATAGAAATAGTTCACTACTATGCGATTGAAATCCTTGACGTTAAAAGCTTAGACACTAAAATTATGTATCCACCGCCGCTTTTTGAGCTGGAGTTGCGAAACAGTTGAAACTGGTTCGTTTAAGGCAGTGTTCACGATAATCGTCAATTTTGAGATTATTCGTTATATTGATTAAGTGGCCCCGGGTAGAACTAAAATGGCGTAGAAACTGAGAAAAACGCACCAGAAGTACACGAAATCCTTAAGTATCACCTCGCCTCTTAAGTATCACAGGGAGTGTTTTTTGTGACAATGATTTTTTTGGCCTTATCCTTCAATTCTCTATTCTCTATTGATCCGTTCTTTCCTTAGGGCCCTAACAAATCCTGCTTTGCATAAAATATTCTTCTGTTTCCGATTGACCTAATTTTACACCGGTGACAACCACCATGAGCATGTTCATCCAACCGGACAACTAGTCCATGTTATAGAATAATGTCATTGAAATAAGACGTTTTAATGCGTTTCCCGCCGTTTCTTCGTAATTTTGCTAATACTTGGAGGCCAACGCATTGTTTTATGTGAAAAACTCTGGAACGAAAATCATCGTGAACACTGCCTTTGAGGCTGGAAATCCTCTACTTCAGACGATGAATGACTCCTTCTGACAGGTTAACGAGGTAGTAACACCTCCATAATCTGTGTTTTAGGCGGTGTTCCGTTTGCGATGCTCATGGGAGGAGTGTTGGAGCGAAAACTTGGAGGACGACGGACAGCCTTGCTTGGTTCTGTAATGTACACGTAAGTATATCACTGCTCAACTTTTGTCTAAAGGCGTTGATCAGCTTCTTTGCGCGTCTTGGCGAATTTCTTCACCTTAGACTCAAGGTAGCGGCTCATTGTAGACCTCATCTGACTTTCCACCTCCTCCCCCCTTGCGCTAATTCGTCAACTGCCGCATACCCGATCTCTCTGATGCTCATCGTTTAGGATAGTTTCGAGGAAACGGAAATTCGCATTATTTGTAACACTGGCTGGGGTTTTTTTTACGCTGATTCAGAGTAGATGTCTTGAAAACCTCGACTACGGTTGGTCATTCAGGAGATCAATCGGTCGCACTAGCAAAAACCGTCTGTTTTGGAACAAAACGTTACCGAAGAAGTAACTGATGAAGCTGAACTGTCTCAGAGTATGTGGCGAAGCAATTAGCCAGCTGCGTGTCTCCGTGAGCATAACCTAATCTATCGTCTGCTGCGGATTACCTGTGCTATGCACTGATTGTTGTGCATTGGGGTGGCAATTTGTTAATTCTTCTTAGCATCGTTTCTGAGGACATGGGACTAAATCTGGTCACGTCAAGAGGTGAAGAATGGAAGGGAGCAGGAGGAAGGAGTTACAAAAGCGATCCTCTTTGCTCTCTCTTTGCTCATGTGATGTTTGTGTTGTGTGCCATCAACGCGCGTATTCAGCACTCTATTTGGGCATCAATCAGTTCCACTCGCTTGTTTGCCTCTGTCGCCACCCAACAAATCCCTCTCCCACTACCGAGCGCACCCAAAAACTGTCAACTCGTACCCATTCAACGAGGGTATTTGTCGACAGCGCATCTTTGATGAAGCCATTGCCGCCTGCCACTCTCCGATGACATTCAGAAGAACCTGAAAAATGGCTGAATAGGATCAAATTAGTAAGAAGTACTGGTAATAAGGGTCTTGTAAAGAGGCTTGAGTTCTAAAATAAGTACGTATACTAGAAAACAATAGCTGATTCTGAATGAAGAGAGAAAGTGGT
Organism: Aplectana chamaeleonis; assembly: GCA_029168955.1. Lineage (NCBI taxonomy): Eukaryota > Metazoa > Nematoda > Chromadorea > Rhabditida > Cosmocercidae > Aplectana > Aplectana chamaeleonis. The sequence continues at coordinate 214,036 of JAPDOI010000441.1, forward strand.
CTAGTTTGCAGCCAGGGCTGGACACACGTCCCGGAATGCCGATTTGGAATATGCACCCCCCTTAGCCTGGTACCTCTTCAGCCCCACCCCCTTGAGAAATCAAAATCTGCTATTTCCCTAGAAGTCGGGCGCAGCAGCCATTATTTTCACTATCAGATTTTGATTGTGACAAACAAGTATCCAAAGAGCATTGAATAAAGAAAATTTTCGAAATTTTCAACAAAAAGGGCAGTGTCATTCCAAAGCTTCAGTGGAATCCCATGAAGAAAAATTTAAGTAAGACGGTAAGTTATTGGAATAGATAAGAAGCTATTGCAATGAATAGGTTTCTGTCGGATGTTCTCATGAACCTATGAAGTACTGTGCTTCTCTGGGCCAAATTCCGGTCCGCAATTGCGTCTCGACACGTTTTGCGGCCGCGCGCTTCCGATTCGCGAGAGTTTCCAGCGCCGCAGCCGCCGATCTGTTGACTCTAGGTGGGTTTTGGAAACTGGAAACCTAATAATGTTGGAGAAAAGTGCATAAAAAAGCCACATCGAGTCGGCTTTGGCGCTGGAAACTCGAATGACTCGAGCGCGTGCGGCCGCAAAGCGTGTCGAGACGCAATTGCGGACCGGAATAGGGCCCAGATAAGCACAGTACTATGCTGTGTTTGATTACTCTGAAAAAGACAAAGTTATTTTTTCGTGATGTAGAAGCAAGTTAGGATTCACTTTATGCGTATGGACTGGGAAAAAAGTCCCAGTTGTATCCAGCTGGAACGCCGCGTTCAGTTAGAGCTCGGCTCGTCGTGCGACAAGGAGTTTTCCGCAGTTACATAACCCACACTTTAATGAACGCGCTCACAAAAATAAATTAAAAATGTAATTTATTAGAGAAAGGGGAGGGAAAAGGAACGGAACAGGAGGAAATGGAAGAAGACAGAGGTAGGATACTTCAAATGTACCCATTGTAGAAATTTAATGTAAATGAACAAGGTTGGAGCGGGGGTAAGTTTGTATTTGGCCGTGACAAGGTTCATTCAAAAGAACCTAGTCGATCAAAAGTAGCATTAAACACGAGAGCAAAAAACATTGGGAGAAAGAGGAGAATCTGTTGAACATTTTAGCATCAGAAGAATCATTCTTTGATGTGATTTAAAGACCTTGAATCTCGTTCCGGTTTACCCCGCAAACTGGAACAAAACCGGGACGGGATTTGTCCCCTTCGAGACAAGATTCCCCTGAATCACATTAAATATAGATTCCTTCGATGCTAAAATGTTCAACAGATTCTCCTTTTTCTCCCAATGTTTTTTATTCTCGTGTTTAATGCTACTTTTGATCAACTAGGTTCGTTTAAATGAACCTTGTCACGGGCAAATACTTGCCCCTGCTCCATCTTTGTTTTTTTTTACATTAAATTTCTACAATGGGTACATTGAAAGTATCCTACCTGTGCTTTCTTTCATTTCCTCCTGTTTCATTCCTTTTCTCCCTTTCGTTCTCTAATAAATTAAATTTTAAAATTATTATTGTGAACGCGTCCATTCCAGTGTGTGTTTTGTAGCTGCGGAAAACTCCCTATCGCATGGCAAGTCGAGTTCTAACTGAACTCGGCGTTCCAGCTGGATACAACTCGGGTTTCGTTAAAACACTCGACAGAAACTAATTAATATTGCAAAAACAACCTGCGTAATTATCAGAAATTTGTGTTCGCGATGAAAAGCGGAGAAGAAGTCACGACAAATCAGAAGACATACATGTGCATTAATTTTTTCCTTAAAATCGGAAAACGGGCCCTTCGTTCTTTTTTTGTGTGGTTTTTTGTGTTGAGCAAAAAAAACGATACTGAAATATTCGTAAAATAAATATCGTAAAAAAATATGAAAAAGCAAGCACAGCAATTAACAAATCAATTTGGCATGAGCTCTGGTCATACTAAAAAAATCAATGGAGAAAGAACGAAGAAAAACGGCCAGCAAGTAAGTGAAAATTGTGTGGATCAGCTGACCCATCGGGTCGGCCCGCTCACATTAAGAAAGAGTTGTCCATCTGGGGTGGTAGTAAATGGTGTGTTAACCGCGAATAAACCGCCACCTCCAAGCCGCCAACATACCGCGAATTAAATGCAGTAGAGCCGCCAAATTAACAGGAACAAACCGCCACCTCCTGGCCGGCTACGAACCGCGACGTAGGTGCCACGCTTTGTTGCCGGTTTAACGAGAGCTGCCCTCTGCTTACACATGCATTATGCGTGACCTTCGTCTGCATAAGTATTTTCTACACTTGGACACGAACGACGTTTACGGTGGAAAGACGAGGGATCGGAAAGATTATACAAGTAATGCTATTTATTTTATTCATTAGGAAGAGCTTTGAAAGGGAACTTCGTAATATTTTGCTTGTTCGAAACACGATCAAAATGATATTTTTTAAATTTTCCTTGTAAATCCTAATTCTCGTAATTTTTTGTGAGCTCCGTGAGTTTTCAGGACCACTCTCGAAAAGACATGTTAGATTAATCATTAGCCTCAATCAATCAATTGCGTGTGATCTGACAAAAGTTTGCATTCGTAGTAACTTTGTTAACTTTTTTTTTTCAAACAAAAGTTTTTTTGAAAGACAAAAAATTCATCGGAAGGGAATTTCGAGTGAACGAAAATTTGAGAATTTCTGGATGAATTATTCACAAGGTGTTCTTGAAAAGGTAAGGCTAGGTGCGAAAAAGACATTCCGAAACTCGTCGAGTAATGCATAAATTCAAAGAATGTCCTGCATTCAACTGAAATGGATAGTTAAAAACTTATAAGAATGATGCTAAACTAGATAGTCTATTTTCGCTCTTGAAAAAGAATTCAAGTGTTTTTTTTTGGAAGCGTGCAACTGAAGTCTGGCGTCCGAGATTGGGTTAGTGGTGTGGTTTCGGTCATTGATGCAGTTGAATTTGTGAAGTGCTTGCCGTCTTCTCAAAATGAAACTAATCCACCGCCCGCAGTTAGTGCTGAAAATATATAGAAACACTGTTACTTACTCATATGCGCATCGTTTAAGGAAAAGATTTTGTACACATATTTCAAGGTAAGAATTTGAAACACTTTGAGTGGCTCTACCAATGCACCAAAGCAACTGCGTCGCGGACCCTCAAAAAAAAAGAGGCCACGATGGCACTGATCTGGCAATGAAAGAGGAGTATTAGAATCTTGCAGAAAAAGGAGAACAAATTTAGTTGGTTCAGAAACAAGTTCGCATTTCTTTCCCACAAAACTCGCCCGATACGCCCCGACTAACGCTGATTAATCATTACTAAAGCATCAAATCACTTGAAAATCAGTGGCTTGGAAAATTTTCACTTTTTTGCACTAAAAAAGTTGTAAAAACCCCTTCGAAACGCGAGCAAACAAATATTTTACTACATACTCCTCATAGCCTGTGCTATGCAATGAATTATGAAAATGAAACTAACCTGATAATAGCAAAGCGAATGAATTCCGGAAGAAAATAAACAAAAGCGGGAGAAGTGTCGGCGCTCGAAAGAAAATTAATAGCTGATTGGGAGGGATTGATTACTGCCACCAAAGAAGACGGCCAACGTGTTTCAGCAATGATCCCTGCTTTGTTTTTGATCCCTCATCGCCCGTTTCCCTGGCCGAAGCCGTTAAAAGGCTCTCCCTTGGAACACCTTTCAGTTTTAAAGATAGGGTGACGTCCTGAATCAAAATCGCTAACAGTGCTATCAAACTTCCTTAACCCTCTGCATTAATTAAACTCGTACTTGCCCCCAGTATAGATGGTCAAAACTGTTCCTACTGTATCTTGCTAACCGCATTCAAAAACTCCTCGGGAGGAGTTTTTCGTTAACCGCCAGTTCCTCTCGCATTTCAGCACTATTTCCGTGCTGTCTGCGAGAGTATGTTAAACGCGAACTTACCGCGAGGATGCCACATGGCGGAATTTTAGAGAAAAGAACAGACCTGAAAACGTTTTGAAAAGGCTATTTTTCGTAACAAAGGTTACAATTGTCGCTTTTTCGAGGCGTTTTCATTGGAAGTGTATAAGAGGCCTACCACTGGGGGATGTTAGGGTGAAACTAGAGCGAGTTCTCTCTTAACTATCAAGAGTTATCATTACAATCTGGTGTGGTTAAACTCGCGTTTAACGCGAATTCAACTCCTGTTAACTCGCGTTTAACACACCCAATTACTACCACCCCTGATTCAAAAGTTGGCCACGTGTGGAGTACTCTTTTTTAGAGTGATTAGCGCGTTTGAAAATGCGCATTGAAACCTCCCTATTTTGTGGTAAAAGTGGTAAAAGAAAGGCAAAAGCAAGTCCCTCACCTAGTGGGAGGTTCGAAGCGCGAGACCATTTTCGATCATATTTTCGAAACACTTGGTATTTCGCTGCCTCTGGCTTAATCTAACCTATTTCTTATTATGAAGTTGGTTTGCATTTTCGATTCGCACGCGATAGTTCACTGTCGAGCTGACCCATTGGTCGCGGCTCTACCCTACACGGGTAGTGCGCTAAAGATTCATCCATAGAAGTGAAAAAAATCTCTGATATCAGATACTTTATACGGCAATCAATCAGTGTAACTCCGTTTGTAGGGGGCTTTTTGCGATTTCAGAGATACCCTTGTAATCAGCGTGTGATTCTATTCAAGGTGAGCAATAAATTTAAAAACAAATATTTTTTTGACTTTCCTACGTATTTAGGCACCTTTCATAGTTGGCCGATCGAAGCCGGACGACTCATTATCAGATGTGGTGTGCTAAGATAGATAAGATAGATAGGATAGGGTAGGATATTCCACACTCGATAACGAGACGCCAGACGTCGGTCGGCAGTTTCGAACCGACCATGATGGTTTTCAGAGGCCGGATTCCCCAACTATCATACCCCGGGTATAAGGCCGCACCAGGGTATAATCTACCGCTTTTTCCCAAGCAGAACAGAAGGTTTCACCCTGAATCGCGTTTATCCCTGGGTACAATGGTTGAGGATTCTGGCCTCAGAATACCCTGCCGCGTACCATGAATATGTGGGAAACTCCCTGAATCCTGGGGCGCTGAGTTGGAAATACACAAAGATTTCAGTCGAAAAACTGAGACACGTGAGTGTCACAGAATTCGAAATCGTGAGCCACACTGTGGGATGTGGTGCTCTTGTGCATATGTCGCGGTGGGTAGATGACCTTGCCGTACCGTAACCCAAAAACATTGCGCGAAACCCGGAAAAGAACCTGATGTTCTTATTCCCCCTCTGTACGGTGTTTGAGAGGGAATTTTATTTCGACCTCTTGGGGCCCATAGGCCCTTGTGAATTTTCAGAGCGCCGGAAATCGAGAGTGTTTCCTTAAGCCTAGTTTTGACTGCACGTGGTCGCTGCGGCCATGCGAGGGACAACTGTTCCTTTTTCATCGCGCGTAATGGAAAGCCGCTCCAATTGTGATCGCTTCGTGGCAAACGTCCTACATCGCTGGGTCGCGGCGACGAAATCCTATGTTTCACTGCATCGCTGCTTGAAGAGCGATTCTCAATGGTCGCTGATCATCGCTCCATCGCTGCCATTATGGCAGCGATGGAGCGATTGCCAACTAATGACACGTTTCCTCTAGTGAATGTTGACCCTTTCACATGACAATATCAGTGTTTACGAGTCGAAACGTGTTATTGACTACAACCAGCCAATAATTTCACTGATTGATTGAATTTCTTCAATCATCCGTGAGGCTATGCACTATGAACAGAATCGCTGCCGCTGCTACATCGCTGCAGCAGCGGGTGTGAAATCGCTGCGATGAAAAACAGCAGCGATGCAGTCAAAACTAGACTTTAGCTCGAAGTTTGTTCAGAGTTGTTATTTGCAGCGCTGAACACGATTATGGGGTCCAGCTTCAGTTTTGAGGAAGTTTAAAGGGAATGCATAATGACAATTAACTATGGTAATCCACTAGTAAATACCCGCAACTCTGTTAGGAGAAACGGAGGGCCGGTATTAATGTCAAATTCGAATTTCTCGTCAACAATTAATTCTAGAAAATTGCGTTTCGTCCAAATGGCCACTTTCTCTAAGTGGCCTTTCCCTGTGAGAGACATTCAGAAGAATTCTGAATGAGGTCCTCCCTCCGCAATACTGTGCTGAATCCATATCTTAACTGGATTACGGTATGTGTGTGTGAGATTCTCATCGCAGCTTTTACGTACCCCTTGATTACGGCTGGCGCGCACGCTTCTGAGTCGTAAACGCGCGCATTTAGAGTCATTTGCAGGTGCACCCTGAGCACATTCTGGGGCACTTCACGCGAATTCATAGAGCGGAATGGCAACGAATCCCCGCACATACAACACCTACGAAGCTTCAGGCGAGGGAAGGGATGAAGATCTACGATTTTTCAGAAAAATTAGTTTTATGCAATCAATGTCACAATGTAGAGAAAACTTCTTGGAAATGCCCTTGTTCGGCTGGAATTAGTAGCTCTCCGGGTTCGTTTGTTCAAACCCAACAGAAACGTTTAAATCAAGTCTTTGCCTCTATGTCTGGTTTCCGAGCTTTGTATTCCATGTGCCTTCAGCGACACCTTATTATGATGTACTATTACGTATATCATACGCCATATTTAATATTTAGGCAAGTTAGAGGTACTGGAGTATCTAGGGACCGCACCTATGTGAACTCAGTTGAATATTCGTACCTTAAAGACTTCGCACATTCAAATCGAAGCCATGGCTGATTTTGATAGTTTTAAATGAAAAAAATTCTTCCAAAGCTTTGACGAGGAAGGCTGAGTGGATGATCATGACTCACTGAGCAAGGCCGTGTAGAAATCTTTCTTAATGTTTTCGGGAACGGAAACGGAAGAAAAATGGCCAAAAAATGCCGGAAATTAGGAGACGGATGAGCACTCAAAAATTCGTGACAGCGCCTGCAGGTCTCCTTCGATAAAATGTGATCCCAGTCAATAAACTAGGGATTACTCAAATTGAAGTCAATGAGACATTTCACAATTCCGAATTTTCGCCTCTCGAATATTCGAAAAAGCGATTTAAAAAATATTCGCTGCATAAAAAAGCGCTCAATGGGCAGACTAGGCGCAAAAAAGCTTATCAAAATCGGCATTGGTGTGTCGCATAAGTCCATAACGTAGAGGAATATGTGTAGTAGAAAAAACTCCACAAAACCTTTCGATTCAGGAGAGAAAAACTATCGGGGAAAATCTTCCGAAAGCGCTCAGGTTGACGCCACAGCTTTTTCATGCTATCGTTTTATAGGCGAGGCGCAAATGGAGGACACTGAATTTTGTGAACAACATCAGAAAGGTCATATGCTTGACGAAGCACTGAAAGTCGCATATGACTCTCAGCGTGTACGATGCCATCGAAAACACAGTCTTGCTGAGAGAACGTCACTGGCGTCACCATTAACCTCATTTTCTTCCGTTTCCGTTACCAAAAACTTGGAAACGGAACCGAACAGCTCAAAAAGCATCGGAAATACGGAAACGGAACAGTTCCGCACAGCCCTGATCAACTACTAAATGACCTCAAAGCATTCAATTCCCTCTCTCCTACGCCTTTTTGGTGTATTTGGTGTAACAAAACGAAAAATGCCGAGAATGGTTCTCCGCTTCAAACTTGCTACATAGGTTTTGAGAAAAATTTAACGCCAAAATATTTTGAAAGAACCATGCGTACGTTTTGCTATAAGGATCTTCCGGCTACAGATCCCTCTGATGAGCAACTCTTCCTTATTTGTAGGCGAGCCTATTCACGCAATTTTCATCCCTTTTCTACCCGTCGTTTCGGCGTCATTCCTCCGTTTCTTTCCTGAGAATGACTTCAAAGCTAACGTTCCGGTAGAAAAAAAAACGAATTTTTTGTTTCGATTTTTGGAGATGTGGGAAGACCTTAGACGCCTGAACTGTTGAAAAAAATTAGAAAACGACGAGAATCTTCCCTAGATTATTGCACTCTGCAGTCCGCTACCTGTAGGAATACAATTCCAATTTCATAAAATTCGAAGTGGGCTAAAGAATACAATATTTCGAGGAGTTTGCTTCGGATGGGAAACAGTGTTCGAAGTTCAAAACTTGAGTTCATGGCGTTCATAAATTCTGTGGGGATCTGCCTCTCACCCCACTTTATCTCAGATATTTGCTGAGATTCCTGAATGCGCGTTCATTTATGCATTCGAAACCAGGAGTCGAAAACCGCGGTTGCATGCAGTTGAGTCCCTGAACCACTTCAACACCATGGATTCGGACAGCGCCACCTTTTCCACCACACGGTGGCGGTCGTCTGTGAAAAGTGACGAATGCGGCAAAGTCCGCAGTAATGGAGTGAGCGGCTTTCGGGACTCAACTGCATGTTTTGATCATATTCAACATAAGCAGATTTTTTTGACTTTGGAAAATGACGAAATTTAAATATTTTTTCCCAAAATTTTCTCATCAGATGTTGTTTTGGACTAGGTAGATTATTCTTTCAGCTCTGGAATAGCATTCACATACTATTCAATGCAATACTCGTTCGGAGCTGTCCTACTAACGATGGGATTTATTGCGAGTGTGGGTGGAAGCATAGCGTATAACGCCATTCTGACCACAGCTCAGCGAGTAAGTGAACAATCCGAGAGTATTGTGTAACTAGATGTTTCAACAAGCATACCTTTTTAGTGGTTTCCAGAAAATGTTGGCCTTGCTGGCGGCCTGATCGTCGGAGGCTATGGCTGCGGAGCTTTCGTGCTTTCACCTCTGCAGACGGCTTTCATCAATCCGCTCGACTATCGAGTCAACAGCGATGGATTTTTCACTCAGACAGACCTTCTCGAAAGGGTAAGCTGAATAAGCATGTGTAGAAGGTTAGTCAGAAGGCAGACAGATGAACTCTGTAAGCAACCCAGTTTGCAATATTTGGGGTCCGAATGGCGCTGCCTCTACGGATTACATTACTTCAGAACATCGATGCACTAAGATGAATATGGCGTGAGATCGGGTTTACGATTTCTTCTAGTGCAATATAAATATGAGCAATGGCTTCGATCCAGAAAGCTGTCTTGAGTGGTCGACCTTTCACGACGCGCGCCATGCATCTCTGCAAATATAAACAGCGTCAGTGTCAATTGAGGACGACAAGTGGCTCCATGGATAGTTGATGTAACATGAGCTGTCAAAATTGCTATCAGTATAGATTTAGAGTTCAATCGATAATCAGTATACACATGTAGATTCTTCATGAATATTGCAGAATAGTCCAGGACGCGTATACACTAGAAGTCGGCACGTGCAAATTTTGGTGAATGAATATGTGCAAGAGCATTGGCGTTTTTGCTTTTTTTTCGCTTAGATATGTACATATGATATACACCGTACAACCCACGTCAACGCGAAAAAGGTAGTGGTGAGGTTGCGTATTTTCACGCTCGACTTTTTCAAATTTTCGAATGAGTGAGTTTCCTAATAGCTCGAAATTGTTAAATTTCGAGTGATTGAGTTTTCGACTTATTTGATGTCAGCTGATTCACACGGACTACTTCTTTGTTCGAGTCTTTGGCCAAAATGCCATATCGGTACTTATATCACATCAATCACAATACAGATCAAACATGTAATATCGGTATCGTACGTAGTGTGTGTGTCGGTTGGTTAAAACCCCTCGTTTAGGCTCTTTCTTGTTTTTGTTTACTACATTTATTAATCTGCCTTCCTCACGATAATGGTGCCGTGAATGATGGCGCTGTAGCCGCTGTAGAGAATGCCGTGGATAATGGTGCTGTAGGCGCTGTAGAGAATACCGTGGATAATGCTGCTGTAGCCGCCGTAGAGAGTGCCGTGGATGATGGCGCTGTAGGCGCTGTAGAGAGTGCCGTGGATGATGGCGCTGTAGCCGCTGTAGAGAATGCCGTGGATAATGGTGCTGTAGGCGCTGTAGAGAATGCCGTGGATAATGCTGCTGTAGCCGCCGTAGAAAGTGCCGTGGATGATGGCGCTGTGGCCGCTGTAGAGAATGCCGTGGACAATGGTGCTGTAGGCGCTGTAGAGAGTGCCGTAGATGACGACGCTGTAGCCGCTGTAGAGAATTCCGTGGATAATGTTGCTGTAGCCGTCGTAGAGAATGTCGTGGATAATGGTGCTGTAGGCGCTGTAGAGAGTGCCGTGGATAATGGTGCTGTAGGCGCTGTAGAGAGTACCGTGGATGATGGTGCTGTAGCCGCTGTAGAGAGTGCCGTGGATAATGCTGCTGTAGCCGCAGTAGATAGTGCCGTGGATAATGGTGCTGTAGCCGCTGTAGAGAGTGCCGTGGATAATGCTGCTGTAGCCGCCGTAGAGAGTGCCGTGGATGATGGCGCTGTAGGCGCTGTAGAGAGTGCCGTGGAAAATGGTGCTGTAGGCGCTGTAGAGAGGACCGTGGATGATGTTGCTGTAGCCGCTGTAGATAGTGCCGTGGATAATGGGGCTGTAGCCGCTGTAGAGAGTGCCGTGGATAATGCTGCTGTAGCCGCCGTAGAGAGTGCCGTGGATGATGGCGCTGTAGGCGCTGTAGAGAGTGCCGTGGATAATGGTGCTGTAGGCGCTGTAGAGAATGCCGTGGATAATGGTGCTGTAGGCGCTGTAGAGAATGCCGTGGATAATGCTGCTGTAGCCGCCGTAGAGAGTGCCGTGGATGATGGCGCTGTAGGCGCTGTAGAGAGTGCCGTGGATGATGGCGCTCTAGCCGCCGTAGAGAGTGCCGTGGATGATGGCGCTGTGGCCGCTGTAGAGAATGCCGTGGACAATGGTGCTGTAGGCGCTGTAGAGAGTGCCGTGGATGATGGTGCTGTAGGCGCTGTAGAGAGTACCGTGGATGATGGTGCTGTAGGCGCTCTAGAGAGTGCCGTGGATAATGCTGCTGTAGCCGCTGTAGAGAGTGCCGTGGATAATGCTGCTGTAGCCGCTGGAGATAGTGCCGTGGATAATGGTGCTGTAGCCGCTGTAGAGAGTGCCGTGGATAATGCTGCTGTAGCCGCCGTAGAGAGTGCCGTGGATGATGGCGCTGTAGGCGCTGTAGAGAGTGCCGTGGATGATGGCGCTGTAGCCGCCGTAGAGAGTGCCGTGGATGATGGCGCTGTGGCCGCTGTAGAGAATGCCGTGGACAATGGTGCTGTAGGCGCTGTAGAGAATGCCGTGGATAATGCTGCTGTAGCCGCCGTAGAGAGTGCCGTGGATGATGGTGCTGTAGGCGCTGTAGAGAGTACCGTGGATGATGGTGCTGTAGCCGCTGTAGAGAGTGCCGTGGATAATGCTGCTGTAGCCGCTGGAGATAGTGCCGTGGATAATGGTGCTGTAGCCGCTGTAGAGAGTGCCGTGGATAATGCTGCTGTAGCCGCCGTAGAGAGTGCCGTGGATGATGGTGCTGTAGGCGCTGTAGAGAGTGCCGTGGATAATGGTGCTGTAGGCGCAGTAGAGAGTACCGTGGATAATGGTGCTGTAGGCGCTGTAGAGAATGCCGTGGATAATGCTGCTGTAGCCGCTGTAGAGAATGTCGTGAATAATGGTGCTGTAGGCGCTGTAGAGAGTGCCGTGGATAATGGTGCTGTAGGCGCTGTAGAGAGTGCCGTGGATGATGGTGCCGTAGCCGCTGTAGATAGTGCCGTGGATAATGGTGCTGTAGCCGCTGTAGAGAGTGCCGTGGATGATGGCGCTGTAGCCGCTGTAGAGAATGCCGTGGATGATGGCGCTGTAGGCGCTGTAGAGATTGCCGTGGATGATGCTGCTGTAGCCGCCGTACAGAGTGCCGTGGATGATGGCGCTGTAGGCGCTGTAGATAGTGCCGTGGACAATGGTGCTGTAGGCGCTGTAGAGAATGCCGTGGATAATGCTGCTGTAGCCGCTGTAGATAGTGCCGTGGATAATGGTGCTGTAGCCGCTGTAGAGAGTGCCGTGGATGATGGCGCTGTAGCCGCTGTAGAGAGTGCCGTGGATGATGGTGTTGTAGCCGCTGTAGAGAATGTCGTGGATAATGGTGCTGTAGGCGCTGTAGAGAGTACCGTGGATAATGGTGCTGTAGGCGCTGTAGAGAATGCCGTGGATAATGCTGCTGTAGCCGCTGTAGAGAATGTCGTGGATAATGGTGCTGTAGGCGCTGTAGAGAATGCCGTGGATAATGGTGCTGTAGCCGCCGTAGAGAGTGCCGTGGATGATGGCGCTGTAGGCGCTGTAGATAGTGCCGTGGACAATGGTGCTGTAGGCGCTGTAGAGAATGCCGTGGATAATGCTGCTGTAGCCGCTGTAGATAGTGCCGTGGATAATGGTGCTGTAGCCGCTGTAGAGAGTGCCGTGGATGATGGCGCTGTAGCCGCTGTAGATAGTGCCGTGGATGATGGCGCTGTAGCCGCTGTAGAGAATTCCGTGGATAATGTTGCTGTAGCCGCCATACAGAGTGCCGTGGATGATGGCGCTGTAGGCGCTGTAGAAAGTGCCGTGGATGATGGCGCTGTAGCCGCTGTAGATAGTGCCGTGGATAATGGTGCTGTAGCCGCTGTAGAGAGTAGAGTGTTGGAACGAATAATTTTTCTTGAATATTCGAATAAACGAATAATTCGAATAATCCACTTTTTTGAATATTCGATTATTCGAATAAACGAATATTTCACTTCTTTGAATATTCGATTATTCGAATAAGCCGAATAATCCACTTCTTTGAATATTCGAATATTCGAATTATTCGAATATTCGAATATTTTTCGAATGTATTCGAATAAACGAATATTTGGGCAACACGCTGTTGCGTACTATCCCATTCAATCTAGCATTCAAACCCGATAGAAGACGTCGTTTTCTCGTTACAGAATTCTTGATGACTAGGGTGGGTGATCGATTTCGCCATATCGACCCGTCGGTTTAGAAGTCAACAGAATCAAATACCCACTCTTGACCCAAAATCTCCGGTTCTTGTCGATGAATTTTTCAAAGGAACAATTTTCCTGTGGACAGGTCATGAATTGTCCAGAGCTGAGATCAGCTTCCCGATCTCATCGCTGTTAATCAATAAACCGTTTAGCTAAGCGTTCCAGAACTCGATAGTTCAGTTCACAGTATCTTATCAATTTTTTGAAGAGATACTGTGAACTATCTTTGCTGCTTGGAAGAAATTGCAGAAGTGAGCTTGGAATGAGGTCGACTTGCGTACCAAGTTCAACGCATTCTTCACAAGTCTGAAGCCTAACCTGAGCGCTGATGGAAGTGAGCTACTGTCAGCATTTTTGGAGCACCCGTGTATTAAAGGCACTGTTCGCGATAAAAATCGCTTTTCTGTTTTTGCCTATCTTGAAACCGGTCCCACTCTGATTCCAATGATGCATCTCGAATCGTACAAGACCTTCTGGGAATGGAGTTACGGTCCCTCAAAAATTGAGCTAGGGAAAATGGTGGACGAGTTGTCCAAGGCTTGTAACTTCCGTCTTTTGCAGCCGATGTGTGCGAGCTGACCTGAGTAAAGAAAGAAGTTGAGAATGAAGGGAAGAACGGGGCTTTTTACCGGAAACCATCGCTCAACTCACGGTTTCGAGTGTTCCTTTGTTCACGTCGAGGGGCAGGAAAGAGGCGGGACTTGCCCACAATGGCGGGGTTTTCCCACTTTTCTAAGCCGTTTTGCCTCAGAAAAAAATCGACAAAACTCGGGAAACCAAAAATTAAGACCCTGAATATGTTCGAAAGTCCGAGTTTGAAAGTAGTTGAATTTTATCATTCGATATGTGGATGTGAAAAAAAATTTCGAGTTTGCTAACTGTACTCAGAATGGAAACAAAATGACTACAGAGGCCTCAGTACTCTTGACGTCGGACCTCGCCCACCGAGAAGGTTTTTTATACATCAAACCGGATGGCGGCTATCAATTTGCCCAAGTAAGTGCTCTGTAAATCGTTTGCTGGAGCAACCTACTGTCCTTATCTGAGCAAAATCCGGTTCGCACTAGCGGACAACCGCTTCTTCAGCACGCATCGCCAAAATAGTGTGCAGGACCTAAGTGGGTTTGCGCCAGACGCCATAGAATGTGTGATGGACCCTAGTGGGAGTGCGCCGGGCACCGTAGAAACTGTGCGGGACCCGAGTGGGGTCGCGCGGGACGCCGTTGAAAGTGTGCGGGACCCACGTGGGCCGAGCGCCGTATGAAATGTGCGGGACCCAAGTCGGAGTGCGCAGAACGCCGTTGAAAGTGTATGGAACCGAAGTGGGTGAGCGCAGGACACCAAAATCATTTTGTGCGTTCATAAAGAGCGTGTGACTCCTCTTTCCTCACGTCCCCCCCCCGTTAGAACCTCATTTCAACTGCTTAGCTGTTTATATGCACTAACTTATCTAAATCGGGTTTATATATCATGGAAATGAGAGTTAATCAAAATCTGCATCCAGGAAACACAAACATCATTCTGGTGTGCGTTCCAAGAATGTTCCCACGACGTTTTGGGAGGAAAAATAGCCTTTTCATGAACAAATTTGCTTCCCTTGGCTGCGAATTATAACTGTAAGTTGCCTCCACGAGGCAGTGACTACGTTTCCATGGATGTGTTTTCGCCACGGGAAAGTTCTTGAAACGCACCCTGCTTCATTAGGCAATAGAAGTAGCAGTAGCAGGGTTTCGGTTGGCCATGGAGGCGTTTACTGAATCTCAAACAGCGGTTGTCTTTATCATGGCAGCAGTGAATATAAAGGAACTCCCACTTAGGGATTTCATAAAACTAAAGAAGGGCTGGTGTGTCACTACACAGGAAAGGAGGTTAACAGGGTTTGCAAGGTTTGGAATGCTTTGTAATTTCTTTGGGTGTTGTCGTCGGAACCAGTTTATGGGCCGGCTCAGCGGGACCCCAACTGCTGAGGAGCCCGCTATCGCTGGCCTCTGCCGCTGTACTTTGCGAGGAAGACGATTCTAGGAACGAGAAACAGGCGTGAGAACTTCTGTACGCAATCTCACATAGTGCTAGCGGATTTCGGCTTATTTGCCTTAAACTCAAGATGCCGGCGCAGCCGGGCCCCAGCTGCAGATGCTGTACAGTAGTCTGCATACTTCCTAACACGATATATTTATGAGATGCTGAAGAATTGATAGAAATTACGATTCATTACTCTAAGATGTTTGACATGTAAAATCAGTGCAATATGGTTTGCGATCTTGTCGAATATTCAAAGTATTCATGCTGAATATTCGAATATTCGAATAAACCGAATATTTCACTTCCTTGAATATTCGATTATTCGAATAAACGAATATTTCACTTCTTTGAATATTCGAGTATTCGAATAACCCGAATAATCCACTTCTTTGAATATTCGAATATTCGAATTATTCGAATATTCGAATATTCGAATTTCATTCGAATAAACGAATATTCGGGCAACACTCTAGTAGAGAGTGCCGTGGATAATGCTGCTGTAGCCGCCGTAGAGAGTGCCGTGGATGATGGCGCTGTAGGCGCTGTAGAGAGTGCCGTGGATGATGGCGCTGTAGCCGCTGTAGAGAGTGCCGTGGATAATGGTGCTGTAGGCGCTGTAGAGAATGCCGTGGATAATGGTGCTGTAGGCGCTGTAGAGAATGCCGTGGATAATGCTGCTGTAGCCGCCGTAGAGAGTGCCGTGGATGATGGCGCTGTAGGCGCTGTAGAGAGTGCCGTGGATGATGGCGCTATAGCCGCTGTAGAGAGTGCCGTGGATAATGGTGCTGTAGCCGCTGTAGAGAGTGCCGTGGATAATGCTGCTGTAGCCGCCGTAGAGAGTGCCGTGGATGATGGCGCTGTAGGCGCTGTAGAGAGTGCCGTGGATGATGGCGCTGTAGCCGCTGTAGAGAGTGCCGTGGATAATGGTGCTGTAGGCGCTGTAGAGAATGTCGTGGATAATGGTGCTGTAGGCGCTGTAGAGAGTGCCGTGGATAATGCTGCTGTAGCCGCCGTGGAGAGTGCCGTGGATGATGGCGCTGTAGGCGCTGTAGAGAGTGCCGTGGATGATGGCGCTGTAGCCGCTGTAGAGAGTGCCGTGGATAATGGTGCTGTAGGCGCTGTAGAGATTGCCGTGGATAATGGTGCTGTAGGCGCTGTAGAGAATGCCGTGGATAATGCTGCTGTAGCCGCCATACAGAGTGCCGTGGATGATGGCGCTGTAGGCGCTGTAGAAAGTGCCGTGGATGATGGCGCTGTAGCCGCTGTAGATAGTGCCGTGGATAATGGTGCTGTAGCCGCTGTAGAGAGTGCCGTGGATAATGCTGCTGTAGCCGCCGTAGAGAGTGCCGTGGATGATGGCGCTGTAGGCGCTGTAGAGAGTGCCGTGGATGATGGTGTTGTAGCCGCTGTAGAGAATGCCGTGTATGATGGTGCTGTTGCCGCTGTAGAGAGTGCCGTGGATAATGATGCTGTAGGCGCTGTAGAGAATTCCGTGGATAATGCTGCTGTAGCCGCCGTAGAGAGTGCCGTGGATGATGGTGCTGTAGGCGCTGTAGAGAGTACCGTGGATGATGGTGCTGTAGCCGCTGTAGAGAGTGCCGTGGATAATGTTGCTGTAGCCGCTGGAGATAGTGCCGTGGATAATGGTGCTGTAGCCGCTGTAGAGAGTGCCGTGGATAATGCTGCTGTAGCCGCTGTAGAGAGTGCCGTGGATGATGGCGCTGTAGCCGCCGTAGAGAGTGCCGTGGATGATGGCGCTGTAGGCGCTGTAGAGAATGCCGTGGATAATGGTGCTGTAGCCGCCGTAGAGAGTGCCGTGGATGATGGCGCTGTAGGCGCTGTAGATAGTGCCGTGGACAATGGTGCTGTAGGCGCTGTAGAGAATGCCGTGGATAATGCTGCTGTAGCCGCCGTAGAGAGTGCCGTGGATGATGGTGCTGTAGGCGCTGTAGAGAGTACCGTGGATGATGGTGCTGTAGCCGCTGTAGAGAGTGCCGTGGATAATGCTGCTGTAGCCGCTGGAGATAGTGCCGTGGATAATGGTGCTGTAGCCGCTGTAGAGAGTGCCGTGGATAATGCTGCTGTAGCCGCCCTAGAGAGTGCCGTGGATGATGGCGCTGTAGCCGCTGTAGATAGTGCCGTGGATAATGGTGCTGTAGCCGCTGTAGAGAGTGCCGTGGATGATGGCGCTGTAGCCGCTGTAGAGAGTGCCGTGGATGATGGTGTTGTAGCCGCTGTAGAGAATGCCGTGTATGATGGTGCTGTTGCCGCTGTAGAGAGTGCCGTGGATAATGATGCTGTAGCCGCTGTAGAGAATGCCGTGGATAATGGTGCTGTAGGCGCTGTAGAGAGTACCGTGGATAATGGTGCTGTAGGCGCTGTAGAGAATGCCGTGGATAATGCTGCTGTAGCCGCTGTAGAGAATGTCGTGGATAATGGTGCTGTAGGCGCTGTAGAGAGTGCCGTGGATAATGGTGCTGTAGGCGCTGTAGAGAATGCCGTGGATAATGGTGCTGTAGGCGCTGTAGAGAATGCCGTGGATAATGGTGCTGTAGGCGCTGTAGAGAATGCCGTGGATAATGCTGCTGTAGCCGCCGTAGAGAGTGCCGTGGATGATGGCGCTGTAGGCGCTGTAGAGAGTGCCGTGGATGATGGCGCTGTAGCCGCTGTAGAGAGTGCCGTGGATAATGGTGCTGTAGCCGCTGTAGAGAGTGCCGTGGATAATGCTGCTGTAGCCGCCGTAGAGAGTGCCGCGGATGATGGCGCTGTAGGCGCTGTAGAGAGTGCCGTGGATGATGGCGCTGTAGCCGCTGTAGAGAGTGCCGTGGATAATGGTGCTGTAGGCGCTGTAGAGAATGTCGTGGATAATGGTGCTGTAGGCGCTGTAGAGAGTGCCGTGGATAATGCTGCTGTAGCCGCCGTAGAGAGTGCCGTGGATGATGGCGCTGTAGGCGCTGTAGAGAGTGCCGTGGATGATGGCGCTGTAGCCGCTGTAGAGAGTGCCGTGGATAATGGTGCTGTAGGCGCTGTAGAGAATGCCGTGGATAATGGTGCTGTAGGCGCTGTAGAGAATGCCGTGGATAATGCTGCTGTAGCCGCCATACAGAGTGCCGTGGATGATGGCGCTGTAGGCGCTGTAGAAAGTGCCGTGGATGATGGCGCTGTAGCCGCTGTAGATAGTGCCGTGGATAATGGTGCTGTAGCCGCTGTAGAGAGTGCCGTGGATAATGCTGCTGTAGCCGCCGTAGAGAGTGCCGTGGATGATGGCGCTGTAGGCGCTGTAGAGAGTGCCGTGGATGATGGTGTTGTAGCCGCTGTAGAGAATGCCGTGGATGATGGTGCTGTTGCCGCTGTAGAGAGTGCCGTGGATAATGATGCTGTAGCCGCTGTAGAGAGTGCCGTGGATAATGGTGCTGTAGGCGCTGTAGAGAATGCCGTGGACAATGGTGTTGTAGCCGCTGTAGAGAGTGCCGTGGATAATGGTGCCGTAGCCGCTGTAGATAGTGCCGTGGATGATGGTGCTGTAGCCGCTGTAGATAGCGCCGTGGATGATGGTGCTGTAGCCGCTGTGGAGAGTGCCGTGGATGATGGTGCTGTTGCCGCTGTAGAGAGTGCCGTGGATAATGATGCTGTAGCCGCTGTAGAGAGTGCCGTGGATAATGGTGCTGTAGGCGCTGTAGAGAGTACCGTGGATAATGGTGCTGTAGGCGCTGTAGAGAATGCCGTGGATAATGCTGCTGTAGCCGCTGTAGAGAATGTCGTGGATAATGGTGCTGTAGGCGCTGTAGAGAGTGCCGTGGATAATGGTGCTGTAGGCGCTGTAGAGAGTGCCGTGGATGATGGTGCCGTAGCCGCTGTAGATAGTGCCGTGGATAATGGTGCTGTAGCCGCTGTAGAGAGTGCCGTGGATAATGATGCTGTAGCCGCTGTAGATAGTGCCGTGGATGATGGCGCTGTAGCCGCTGTAGAGAATTCCGTGGATAATGTTGCTGTAGCTGTCGTAGAGAATGTCGTGGATAATGGTGCTGTAGGCGCTGTAGAGAGTGCCGTGGATAATGCTGCTGTAGCCGCCGTAGAGAGTGCCGTGGATGATGGCGCTGTAGGCGCTGTAGAGAGTGCCGTGGATGATGGCGCTGTAGCCGCTGTAGAGAGTGCCGTGGATAATGGTGCTGTAGGCGCTGTAGAGAATGCCGTGGATAATGGTGCTGTAGGCGCTGTAGAGAATGCCGTGGATAATGCTGCTGTAGCCGCCATACAGAGTGCCGTGGATGATGGCGCTGTAGGCGCTGTAGAAAGTGCCGTGGATGATGGCGCTGTAGCCGCTGTAGATAGTGCCGTGGATAATGGTGCTGTAGCCGCTGTAGAGAGTGCCGTGGATAATGCTGCTGTAGCCGCCGTAGAGAGTGCCGTGGATGATGGCGCTGTAGGCGCTGTAGAGAGTGCCGTGGATGATGGTGTTGTAGCCGCTGTAGAGAATGCCGTGTATGATGGTGCTGTTGCCGCTGTAGAGAGTGCCGTGGATAATGATGCTGTAGGCGCTGTAGAGAATGCCGTGGATAATGCTGCTGTAGCCGCCGTAGAGAGTGCCGTGGATGATGGTGCTGTAGGCGCTGTAGAGAGTACCGTGGATGATGGTGCTGTAGCCGCTGTAGAGAGTGCCGTGGATAATGTTGCTGTAGCCGCTGGAGATAGTGCCGTGGATAATGGTGCTGTAGCCGCTGTAGAGAGTGCCGTGGATAATGCTGCTGTAGCCGCCGTAGAGAGTGCCGTGGATGATGGCGCTGTAGGCGCTGTAGTGAATGCCGTGGATAATGGTGCTGTAGCCGCCGTAGAGAGTGCCGTGGATGGTGGCGCTGTAGGCGCTGTAGATAGTGCCGTGGACAATGGTGCTCTAGGCGCTGTAGAGAATGCCGTGGATAATGCTGCTGTAGCCGCCGTAGAGAGTGCCGTGGATAATGGTGCTGTAGCCGCTGTAGAGAGTGCCGTGGATAATGCTGCTGTAGCCGCCGTAGAGAGTGCCGTGGATGATGGCGCTGTAGGCGCTGTAGAGAATGCCGTGGATAATGGTGCTGTAGCCGCCGTAGAGAGTGCCGTGGATGATGGCGCTGTAGGCGCTGTAGATAGTGCCGTGGACAATGGTGCTGTAGGCGCTGTAGAGAATGCCGTGGATAATGCTGCTGTAGCCGCCGTAGAGAGTGCCGTGGATGATGGTGCTGTAGGCGCTGTAGAGAGTACCGTGGATGATGGTGCTGTAGCCGCTGTAGAGAGTGCCGTGGATAATGCTGCTGTAGCCGCTGGAGATAGTGCCGTGGATAATGGTGCTGTAGCCGCTGTAGAGAGTGCCGTGGTAAATGCTGCTGTAGCCGCCGTAGAGAGTGCCGTGGATGATGGCGCTGTAGGCGCTGTAGAGAATGCCGGGGATAATGGTGCTGTAGGCGCTGTAGAGAGTACCGTGGATAATGGTGCTGTAGGCGCTGTAGAGAATGCCGTGGATAATGCTGCTGTAGCCGCTGTAGAGAATGTCGTGGATAATGGTGCTGTAGGCGCTGTAGAGAGTGCCGTGGATAATGGTGCTGTAGGCGCTGTAGAGAGTGCCGTGGATGATGGTGCCGTAGCCGCTGTAGATAGTGCCGTGGATAATGGTGCTGTAGCCGCTGTAGAGAGTGCCGTGGATGATGGCGCTGTAGCCGCCGTAGAGAGTGCCGTGGATGATGGCGCTGTAGGCGCTGTAGAGAATGCCGTGGATAATGGTGCTGTAGCCGCCGTAGAGAGTGCCGTGGATGATGGCGCTGTAGGCGCTGTAGATAGTGCCGTGGACAATGGTGCTGTAGGCGCTGTAGAGAATGCCGTGGATAATGCTGCTGTAGCCGCCGTAGAGAGTGCCGTGGATGATGGTGCTGTAGGCGCTGTAGATAGTGCCGTGGACAATGGTGCTGTAGGCGCTGTAGAGAATGCCGTGGATAATGCTGCTGTAGCCGCCGTAGAGAGTGCCGTGGATAATGGTGCTGTAGCCGCTGTAGAGAGTGCCGTGGATAATGCTGCTGTAGCCGCCGTAGAGAGTGCCGTGGATGATGGCGCTGTAGGCGCTGTAGAGAATGCCGTGGATAATGGTGCTGTAGCCGCCGTAGAGAGTGCCGTGGATGATGGCGCTGTAGGCGCTGTAGATAGTGCCGTGGACAATGGTGCTGTAGGCGCTGTAGAGAATGCCGTGGATAATGCTGCTGTAGCCGCCGTAGAGAGTGCCGTGGATGATGGTGCTGTAGGCGCTGTAGAGAGTACCGTGGATGATGGTGCTGTAGCCGCTGTAGAGAGTGCCGTGGATAATGCTGCTGTAGCCGCTGGAGATAGTGCCGTGGATAATGGTGCTGTAGCCGCTGTAGAGAGTGCCGTGGTAAATGCTGCTGTAGCCGCCGTAGAGAGTGCCGTGGATGATGGCGCTGTAGGCGCTGTAGAGAATGCCGTGGATAATGGTGCTGTAGGCGCTGTAGAGAGTACCGTGGATAATGGTGCTGTAGGCGCTGTAGAGAATGCCGTGGATAATGCTGCTGTAGCCGCTGTAGAGAATGTCGTGGATAATGGTGCTGTAGGCGCTGTAGAGAGTGCCGTGGATAATGGTGCTGTAGGCGCTGTAGAGAGTGCCGTGGATGATGGTGCCGTAGCCGCTGTAGATAGTGCCGTGGATAATGGTGCTGTAGCCGCTGTAGAGAGTGCCGTGGATGATGGCGCTGTAGCCGCCGTAGAGAGTGCCGTGGATGATGGCGCTGTAGGCGCTGTAGAGAATGCCGTGGATAATGCTGCTGTAGCCGCTGTAGAGAATGTCGTGGATAATGGTGCTGTAGGCGCTGTAGAGAGTGCCGTGGATAATGGTGCTGTAGGCGCTGTAGAGAGTGCCGTGGATGATGGTGCCGTAGCCGCTGTAGATAGTGCCGTGGATAATGGTGCTGTAGCCGCTGTAGAGAGTGCCGTGGATGATGGCGCTGTAGCCGCTGTAGAGAGTGCCGTGGATGATGGTGTTGTAGCCGCTGTAGAGAATGCCGTGTATGATGGTGCTGTTGCCGCTGTAGAGAGTGCCGTGGATAATGATGCTGTAGCCGCTGTAGATAGTGCCGTGGATGATGGCGCTGTAGCCGCTGTAGAGAATTCCGTGGATAATGTTGCTGTAGCTGTCGTAGAGAATGTCGTGGATAATGGTGCTGTAGGCGCTGTAGAGAGTGCCGTGGATAATGCTGCTGTAGCCGCCGTAGAGAGTGCCGTGGATGATGGCGCTGTAGGCGCTGTAGAGAGTGCCGTGGATGATGGCGCTGTTGCCGCTGTAGAGAGTGCCGTGGATAATGATGCTGTAGCCGCTGTAGATAGTGCCGTGGATGATGGCGCTGTAGCCGCTGTAGAGAATGCCGTGGATGATGGCGCTGTAGGCGCTGTAGAGAGTGCCGTGGATGATGGTGCCGTAGAAGCTGTAGAGAGTGCCGTGGATTATGGTGCTGTAGCCGCTGTAGAGAGTGCCGTGGATAATGCTGCTGTAGCCGCCGTATAGAGTGAGGTGGATGATGGCGCTGTAGGCGCTGTAGAGAGTGCCGTGGATGATGGCGCTGTAGCCGCTGTAGAGAATGCCGTGGATAATGGTGCTGTAGGCGCTGTAGAGAATGCCGTGGATAATGGTGCTGTAGGCGCTGTAGAGAATGCCGTGGATCATGCTGCTGTAGCCGCCGTAGAGAGTGCCGTGGATGATGGCGCTGTGGCCGCTGTAGAGAATGCCGTGGACAATGGTGCTGTAGGCGCTGTAGAGAATGCCGTGGATAATGCTGCTGTAGCCGCCGTATAGAGTGAGGTGGATGATGGCGCTGTAGGCGCTGTAGAGAGTGCCGTGGATGATGGCGCTGTAGCCGCTGTAGAGAATGCCGTGGATAATGGTGCTGTAGGCGCTGTAGAGAATGCCGTGGATAATGGTGCTGTAGGCGCTGTAGAGAATGCCGTGGATCATGCTGCTGTAGCCGCCGTAGAGAGTGCCGTGGATGATGGCGCTGTGGCCGCTGTAGAGAATGCCGTGGACAATGGTGCTGTAGGCGCTGTAGAGAATGCCGTGGATGATGGTGCTGTAGCCGCTGTAGAGAGTGCCGTGGATAATGCTGCTGTAGCCGCTGTAGATAGTGCCGTGGATAATGGTGCTGTAGCCGCTGTAGAGAGTGCCGTGGATAATGCTGCTGTAGCCGCCGTAGAGAGTGCCGTGGATGATGGCGCTGTAGGCGCTGTAGAGAGTGCCGTGGATAATGGTGCTGTAGGCGCTGTAGAGAGTGCCGTGGATGATGGTGCCGTAGCCGCTGTAGAGAATGCCGTGGACAATGGTGCTGTAGGCGCTGTAGAGAATGCCGTGGATAATGGTGCTGTAGGCGCTGTAGAGAGTGCCGTGGATGATGGCGCTGTAGCCGCTGTAGAGAATGTCGTGAATAATGGTGCTGTAGGCGCTGTAGAGAGTGCCGTGGATAATGGTGCTGTAGGCGCTGTAGAGAGTGCCGTGGATGATGGTGCCGTAGCCGCTGTAGAGAATGCCGTGGACAATGGTGCTGTAGGCGCTGTAGAGAATGCCGTGGATAATGCTGCTGTAGCCGCTGTAGAGAGTGCCGTGGATGATGGCGCTGTAGGCGCTGTAGATAGTGCCGTGGACAATGGTGCTGTAGGCGCTGTAGATAGTGCCGTGGATGATGGCGCTGTAGCCGCTGTAGAGAGTTCCGTGGATAATGTTGCTGTAGCTGTCGTAGAGAATGTCGTGGATAATGGTGCTGTAGGCGCTGTAGAGAGTGCCGTGGATAATGCTGCTGTAGCCGCCGTAGAGAGTGCCGTGGATGATGGCGCTGTAGGCGCTGTAGAGAGTGCCGTGGATGATGGCGCTGTAGCCGCTGTAGAGAGTGCCGTGGATAATGGTGCTGTAGGCGCTGTAGAGAATGCCGTGGATAATGGTGCTGTAGGCGCTGTAGAGAGTGCCGTGGATGATGGTGCCGTAGCCGCTGTAGAGAATGCCGTGGACAATGGTGCTGTAGGCGCTGTAGAGAATGCCGTGGATAATGCTGCTGTAGCCGCTGTAGAGAATGTCGTGGATAATGGTGCTGTAGGCGCTGTAGAGAGTGCCGTGGATAATGGTGCTGTAGCCGCCGTAGAGAGTGCCGTGGATGAGGCGCTGTAGGCGCTGTAGAGAGTGCCGTGGATGATGGCGCTGTGGCCGCTGTAGAGAATGCCGTGGACAATGGTGCTGTAGGCGCTGTAGAGAATGCCGTGGATAATGCTGCTGTAGCCACCGTAAAGAGTGCCGTGGATGATGGTGCTGTAGGCGCTGTAGAGAGTACCGTGGATGATGGTGCTGTAGGCGCTGTAGAGAGTGCCGTGGATAATGCTGCTGTAGCCGCTGTAGATAGTGCCGTGGATAATGGTGCTGTAGCCGCTGTAGAGAGTGCCGTGGATAATGCTGCTGTAGGCGCTGTAGAGAGTGCCGTGGATAATGGTGCTGTAGGCGCAGTAGAGAGTACCGTGGATAATGGTGCTGTAGGCGCTGTAGAGAATGCCGTGGATAATGCTGCTGTAGCCGCTGTAGAGAATGTCGTGAATAATGGTGCTGTAGGCGCTGTAGAGAGTGCCGTGGATAATGGTGCTGTAGGCGCTGTAGAGAGTGCCGTGGATGATGGTGCCGTAGCCGCTGTAGATAGTGCCGTGGATAATGGTGCTGTAGCCGCTGTAGATAGTGCCGTGGATAATGCTGCTGTAGCCGCCGTAGAGAGTGCCGTGGATGATGGTGCTGTAGCCGCCGTACAGAGTGCCGTGGATGATGGCGCTGTAGGCGCTGTAGAGAGTGCCGTGGGAAATGGTGCTGTAGGCGCTGTAGAGAATGCCGTGGATAATGCTGCTGTAGCCGCTGTAGAGAATGTCGTGGATAATGGTGCTGTAGGCGCTGTAGAGAGTGCCGTGGATAATGGTGCTGTAGGCGCTGTAGAGAGTGCCGTGGATGATGGTGCCGTAGCCGCTGTAGATAGTGCCGTGGATAATGGTGCTGTAGCCGCTGTAGATAGTGCCGTGGATACCGCCGTAGAGAGTGCCGTGGATGATGGCGCTGTAGGCCCTGTAGAGAGTGCCGTGGATGATGGCGCTGTAGCCGCTGTAGAGAGTGCCGTGGATAATGGTGCTGTAGGCGCTGTAGAGAATGCCGTGGATAATGGTGCTGTAGGCGCTGTAGAGAATGCCGTGGATAATGCTGCTGTAGCCGCCGTACAGAGTGCCGTGGATGATGGCGCTGTAGGCGCTGTAGAGAGTGCCGTGGATGATGGCGCTGTAGCCGCTGTAGATAGTGCCGTGGATAATGGTGCTGTAGCCGCTGTAGAGAGTGCCGTGGATAATGCTGCTGTAGCCGCCGTAGAGAGTGCCGTGGATGATGGCGCTGTAGGCGCTGTAGAGAGTGCCGTGGATGATGGTGTTGTAGCCGCTGTAGAGAATGCCGTGGATGATGGTGCTGTTGCCGCTGTAGAGAGTGCCGTGGATAATGATGCTGTAGCCGCTGTAGATAGTGCCGTGGATGATGGTGCTGTAGCCGCTGTAGAGAGTGCCGTGGATGATGGCGCTGTAGCCGCTGTAGAGAATGCCGTGGATGATGGCGCTGTAGGCGCTGTAGAGAGTGCCGTGGATGATGGTGCCGCAGCCGCTGTAGATAGTGCCGTGGATGATGGTGCCGTAACCGCTGTAGATAGTGCCGTGGATGATGGTGCTATAGCCGCTGTAGATAGTGCCGTGGATGATGGTGCTGTAGAAGCTGTAGAGAGTGCCGTGGATGATGGTGCCGTAGCCGCTGTAGATAGTGCCGTGGATAATGGCGCTGTAACCGCTGTAGAGAGTGCCGTGGATAATGCTGCTGTAGCCGCCGTATAGAGTGCCGTGGATGATGGCGCTGTAGGCGCTGTATATAGTGCCGTGGATAATGGTGCTATAGCCGCTGTAGAGAGTGCCGTGGATAATGATGCTGTAGCCGCTGTAGATAGTGCCGTGGATGATGGTGCTGTAGCCGCTGTAGAGAGTGCCGTGGATGATGGCGCTGTAGCCGCTGTAGAGAATGCCGTGGATGATGGCGCTGTAGGCGCTTTAGAGAGTGCCGTGGATGATGGTACCGTAGCCGCTGTAGATAGTGCCGTGGATGATGGTGCCGTAGCCGCTGTAGATAGTGCCGTGGATGATGGTGCTGTAGCCGCTGTAGATAGTGCCGTGGTAGATGGTGCTGTAGAAGCTGTAGAGAGTGCCGTGGATGATGGTGCCGTAGCCGCTGTAGATAGTGCCGTGGATAATGGTGCTGTAGCCGCTGTAGAGAGTGCCGTGGATAATGCTGCTGTAGCCGCCGTATAGAGTGCCGTGGATGATGGCGCTGTAGGCGCTGTAGAGAATGTCGTGGATAATGGTGCTGTAGGCGCTGTAGAGAGTGCCGTGGATAATGGTGCTGTAGACGCTGTAGAGAGTGCCGTGGATGATGGTGCCGTAGCCGCTGTAGATAGTGCCGTGGATAATGGTGCTGTAGCCGCTGTAGATAGTGCCGTGGATAATGCTGCTGTAGCCGCCGTAGAGAGTGCCGTGGATGATGGCGCTGTAGGCGCTGTAGAGAGTGCCGTGGATGATGGCGCTGTAGCCGCTGTAGAGAGTGCCGTGGATAATGGTGCTGTAGGCGCTGTAGAGAATGCCGTGGATAATGGTGCTGTAGGCGCTGTAGAGAATGCCGTGGATAATGCTGCTGTAGCCGCCGTACAGAGTGCCGTGGATGATGGCGCTGTAGGCGCTGTAGAGAGTGCCGTGGATAATGGTGCTGTAGGCGCTGTAGAGAATGCCGTGGATGATGGCGCTGTAGCCGCTGTAGAGAGTGCCGTGGATAATGGTGCTGTAGGCGCTGTAGAGAATGCCGTGGATAATGGTGCTGTAGGCGCTGTAGAGAATGCCGTGGATAATGCTGCTGTAGCCGCCGTACAGAGTGCCGTGGATGATGGCGCTGTAGGCGCTGTAGAGAGTGCCGTGGATAATGGTGCTGTAGGCGCTGTAGAGAATGCCGTGGATAATGCAGCTGTAGCCGCTGTAGAGAATGTCGTGGATAATGGTGCTGTAGGCGCTGTAGAGAGTGCCGTGGATAATGGTGCTGTAGGCGCTGTAGAGAGTGCCGTGGATGATGGTGCCGTAGCCGCTGTAGATAGTGCCGTGGATAATGGTGCTGTAGCCGCTGTAGATAGTGCCGTGGATAATGCTGCTGTAGCCGCCGTAGAGAGTGCCGTGGCTGATGGTGCTGTAGCCGCTGTAGAGAATGCCGTGGATAATGGTGCTGTAGGCGCTGTAGAGTGTGCCGAGGATGATGGTGCTGAAAACGCTGTAGAGAATGCCGTGGATGATGGTGCTGTAGGCGCTGTAGAGAAGGCCGTGGACAATGGTGTTGTAGCTGCTGTAGGGAGTGCCGTGGATGATGGTGCTGTAGCCGCTGTAGAAAATGCCGTGGGTAATGGTGCTGTAGGCGCTGTAGAGAATGCCGTAGACAATGGTGTTGTAGCCGCTGTAGGGAGTGCCGTGGATGATGGTGCTGTAGCCGCTGTAGAGAATGCCGTGGATAATGGTGCTGTATGCGCTGTAGAGTGTGCCGAGGATAATGCTGCTGTAGCCGCCGTAGAGAATGCCGTGGAAAATAGTGCTGTAGCCGCCGTAGAGAAGGCCGTGGACAATGGTGTTGTAGCCGCTGTGGAGAATACCGTGGACAATGGTGCTGTAGGCGCTATAGAGAATGCCGTGGAAAATAGTGCTGTATTCGCTGTAGAGAATGCAGTGGAAAATAGTGATGTAGGCGCTGTAGAGTATGCCGTGGATGATGGTGCTGTAGCCGCTGTATAGAATGCCGTGGAAAATAGTGCTGTAGGCGCTGTAGAGAATGCTGTGGAAAATAGTGCTGTAGGCGCTAGAGAGTGCCGTGGATGATGGTGCTGTAGCCGCTGTAGAGTGTGCCGTGGATAATGGTGCTGTAGGCGCTGTAGAGTGTGCCGTGGATGGTGGTACTGTATCCGCGGTAGAGAGTTCCGTGGATGATGGTGCTGTAGCCGCTGTAGAGAGTGGCGTGGATAATGGTAAAACCAATTCTATTGACTACCGGAACCTCCAAACGCATTTGGTGCCATGGCTGAGGGTTCGCACTCGAGCACGGTACACATTGCATCAGGATGTTTAGTATAGTTGTGCCATTATAATAGAATCGAATCGATATATTCGAGTAATTGTCATTCGAAAACGTATTCATTATCGGTTATTCTAAAATGGCACTATTCGAATACTATTCAAAAATCGGGTACCTCAAAAAAAGGGGGTATTCGAATCTATTCAATTATCGGACCTTCAAAGAAAGGGGGGTATTCGAATCTATTTAATAATCGAAGCCTACTATTTTTATTTACTATTCGAATGTTCATTCGAATAGTAATAATTTCGAATGGTTTTGAATGAATTTGCCCCGTCGCCACTATGGTTGGTGTACGGTAGATGACCGTGTGTTCCATTGGCAGGCATGACCACGTCAAAGGACCTCGAAATCGCTTGGCGCCTCGCTGCGTGCACCCTGGCCTGTTTTCAGTCTGTCGCTTCAAAAATATTCGAATATATTTGAATCGAATTTATTCGAAATTCGGACCTCGAAAAAAAGGGTCATTCGAATATGTATAATCAAAAATCGGACGTCAAAAAAGGGGGTATTCGAATCTATCGAAAAATCGGACGTAAAAAGGGGGGGGGTCATTCAAATCTTCTCGAAATTCGGTCTTTTCGTCCAGGGCGCAACTGTAATGTTCAAATATCCATGCGAGTCGCTCGACAATGGCTTGCTTCTAAGCCAAAGACATGGATGAGATGAGCTGGCCGGCGTGCAGTCCTAATCTTATTCCCATTGAAAACATCTGGGGCATCTTCGTGCGTCAGGTAGAGTTCGCGCAATCATTTTAGTCTGATGAATGGATGGGGCTGCGACGGTAGATCACTTCGCGCTAATCGAAACCCTATTCTCCAGTGAGGCCGCCAACCCCGCACGGCCAGTCGCCTGGTCCATGCGTCAGACTAAAGTGGAAACGGAAACCATATATGCAAATAGGAAACAGTATTCCACAGTGCAAGAGCTAAAAAATGCGGTCTTTAACGCTAGGAAGAACATTCCTCAGTCAACGATCGTCAATCCTATTGCTTCTATGCCGTATTTATAGTGTTATTTCAATGTTGAGTGATCCCATTGACTATTCTAATATCGGTGTTATTTTTCAGTTTGAAATAAGTATTATTGTGAATATGCCAGTGTCCCTATAGATATGCGACGGTCAAAACTGAGCGTTTTGAGCAAGATAAAGCGTAAAACCTTACAGAAACAGTCAAACGCGCTGCAAATTGGTATTCTTGTATATTTTTACCTAGGAATCTTATAGTCTTTAGATAAAAATTTAAAGTGCCTCTTTAAATATGCGACGGACTGCATGTAGTGTGCTGTATTCAGCCCACAACTCTACTTCTGCTATCACGAACAGGGGGGGACACCATGGCTTTTCACTTGGCCTCTCGTGCCGCCACACGTTTTGAGACCCAACCCAGGGTTTCCTCCACTTGGAAAATCGGGACAGTGAGGTAAAATGGGCGGAGCCAAGCGCGATGCCGTTGTAGCCACCCGGTTCGCATAAACGCCCTTTATTTTAGGTTCCGCAGGTTTTCATTGTGATGGCGGTGGTTTTCGCGCTTCTCCAGATGATTGGACTCCCATTCATTGGACAGCCGATCGAGGTGAACGTTTCTTCGAGGGCTACTTAGGCATCTTTCATAGTCCTCACCGCGAGCGCGGCACGCGCGGTGGACTCTGAAAGTTCTTACCGCGCGGCACGCACCGTAAGAACTTTCATAGTCCACCAGCACCGCCATAGCGGAGCCGCCCAAATCGCCGTGGCGGTTTTACTGTTCCAATCAATATTTGCTTCTCGATTTGAGTCCACTCTAAAATAAATGATTCTAGGACTATCGTGCGCTACTGAATGCGCAAATGCAAGCCAGGAATTTATGTACATGTCACAGTTAGGGCTCAACTTTTACCCACACCGCGATGGCAGTGCCGCCGGAGATTTCACAGTGGCATCCCGCTCGTCCCGCGCGGTGAAAAGTTTCATAGTCCACCGCTCGTCCCGCGTGTCGCGCTTGCGGTGAAGACTATGAAAGATGCCCTATGTTGCCACTCTAGAAAGAAGGCTAATTCACTCGCTGACATAGCCAACCCATGTTTATGTCCTTTAGCGGTTCCAATTATGAGTGTCGTCGCAAATTTTGCATTCGCGTTGCATTCCAAGATGAAACCGCGACCTCATTTTTTTCAGAAATTTTCTCGTTAGTGTCGCAGTTTTAGGAACTTGACGTGGAGACCGACATGCTGATCATGGATAGTAGCAATAAATCCGCAACTTCTCAACTGAAATCCACTACTTTCCTTCTTCTCTTCCTTTCTCTTACTTGTAATGCCCTCTGGGTGCAACTCATTAGCGGCCTCTACAAGGTTAGTTCTATACTTCTAAATGAATTGTGGCAGTCAACCTGAATATAACATTCGTTTTTGAAGCAAAAATGTGATCGGTTACAGGCGTTTGGCCAGCAGTTCATCGAGAGTGATCTGTTCTTGTCCTTGGTTGGTTCGCTTGCATCAGTGTTCAACGCATGTAGTCGAGTTGTCTGGGGAGTAGTGGCTGATAAGGTTAGTTCTAGGGAGTTGATCACTCCACTTCTTCTCATCTGCTCACAGATTTGTCTCCTGAAACTCACTGGCCATTTTTGGGATGTCCGCTTCTCGTGATTTTGATTTCAGACTTCGTATCAGCTCTCTATGGCGGTAGTATGCACAGTTGGTGCTTCACTCGTTTGGCTCCTTCCGACAATTCGTGTGGTGGGAAACCATATCGTCTTCCTAGCAGCGGTAAGACTTTACTCCTCAAAAAAATAGATCTACCAAGTGCCCGTCAATATAAAGCCTATCTCGCTCATATGAGTCCGGGCGGGGCAAGCAATTTCCTGGAGAGAGGGGGGCGCTCTGCTGACTCCCTCTCTTGCTAGGGGGAGTAGACAATGTTTGCCCACTCCAGGTCCGGACACGGATTACCTAAAGGCAGCATACACGCTCGTAAACGTGTGTGAGGTAACTACGGAAATAGAATCGTATGGCTCGAAACACAACGCCTACGCATTTCGAAGCGTCAAAAACGACCCACAATGCCACTACACGAGCTAAAAGCTGGCCCCGCCACTGTATCTGCCCGCCCCTGTATTTGCGTCCTCCTTCAAAACAGTGGTGCTGGGCCATTTCCAGCGTCGTCGATGTATGTGGTTTACGTATTGCGCTTATTTTACCACCCACAAATGCCGGCGACGGTGGGAACAGCCCAACACCCCTGTTTTGCAAAAGCACGCGAATACGGGGGGCCGGGGATCCGAGATGCTCAACCTACGCGTGGTGGATCTGTGGAGTCGACCACCAAGATCAAGAAGACTCATCAATCGAGCGTCAACAACTCCACGAGGAGTTCTTTCTGTGTGGGAGTGCAAATGGCTGGCTGCTGCACGGGGGCGGGCAGATGCAGAGGCGGGACCTACTTGTTACTAGTCATTTTGGGTCGCTTTTGACCCTTCAAAATGTGTAGGCGTTGTGTTCTGAGCCATAAAATTCTATTTCCTTAGTTATCTCAAACACGTTTACGAGTATATATGCTGCCTTTAGAGGCACAGTCCAACCTCAGAGACGTTTTTCTGTTAATCTGCCTGTCTTGAGAAGGGTCCCACGCTGATTCCAATGTTGTCTCTGGAATTTCACAGGACCCCCTGGGGCCGGAGTTATGGCCCCTCAAAAATTGAGTTGGTGGACGAGTTGTCCGAGGCTTGCAACTTCCTTCAGTTGCAACCGATGAATGCGAGTTGACTTGAATAAATAGAGAAGTTGAGAATGAAGGTAAGAACGGGTCTACTGATCGAAAACCTTCGCTCATCTCGCCACTATTAAGCTCGAAAGATCGTAAAAGGGGCATGCCAAAGTGGCTTCCGGATGTGGGCGCCCCAGGGCGGCTTCCTCCTATATCTCGCTTCTTCGAAGGAAATGAGAGCTCGCACTTGGCAGGTGTTATATAAGGTGGGTCCACTTGACAATTATGTGGAAATCGCAGATTTCGCCTCCGAGCTTGGACTGTGCCTTTAAGGCAGAGTTCGCGATGGAAGCAATTCTTGAGCTCTCTTTATGAAAATGTAGGTCTGGTAAGTAAAAAAGTGAAAATAAGTTGAAAAGGTGAGAATTTGCAGGAAAAAAACTTACAAAAACAAGCCAGGACGGCTAATTAATTTTATCGGCCAAGCCCTCCCCCCAATTAACGAGATTTTCATGAATGCTTGCTAGCCGTATTTTATTATGCTCTTAAAGTAGCCAGCAGTCTCTAAACAAAGTGCTTAGCAATTACTTTAGAAGGAAAGCAAAAGACAGCAAAACAGGATTTCAAGCAAATCTCGATAATTGGGGGCGGGAGGACACCAAGCAATAACCTGTTCTTGGGCATTTTTTCTCCAATTTTTTACTTATTTCCACTTTTGTGATGGCCAGATCTACCATTCCATAGGAATAGCACAACAACCTATCATATTTAGAACCCTGCCTTTAAAGGCAGTGTTCACGATAGAAATCGATTTTCTGTTTTCCGCCTATCTTGAAAACGGCCCCATGCTGATTCCAATGATATCTCTGAAATCGCACAAGACCTTCAGGGAACGGAGTTATGGTCCCTCAAATATTGAGCTAAGGAAACATGGTGGACGAGTTGTCCGAGGCTTGTAACTTCCGTCTTTTGCAGCCGATGTATGCGAGCTGACCTGAGTAGAGAGAGAAGTTGAGAATGAAGGGAAGAACGGGGCTATTGATCGGAAACCATCGCTCATCTCACAATCTCGAGCATTCATTTGTTCACGTCGGTGGGCGTGGAAAGTGCATCTGGGGGTGACGAGCTGATGGGTGTCCAACTTTGGGGCCGTAGGGGACCGTTCCGAGCTCATTTTTCTCAGTTTTTTCAACGTTAGGGTTCCGCTAGGCCCCGCAGCTGCCGATCTCCACCAAAAAATCAGACATGGTTTTTATCGTGGACACTGCCTTTAATAACTGCTCTAATGAGGGAAACCATTCAAACGTAGTCTTAAGAGAGCCAACCGAAGTCCCTAGCGAGGATGACCATGCTACTAGTACTGAAATGCTGTAAGTATCCCTTGCCCAAACCTAGATCTTAGAGGCAGTGTTCACGATGAAAATCGTTTTTTTGTTTTCTCACCTATCTTGAAAACAGCCCCATGCTGATTCCAATGATGTCTCTGAAATCGTACAAGACCTTCTGAGAACGGAGTTATGGTCCCTCAAAAATTGAGCTAAGGAAACATGGTGGACGAGTTGTCCGAGGCTTGTAACTTCCGTCTTTTGCAGCCGATGTATGCCAGCTGACCTGAGTGAAGAGAGAAGTTGAGAATGAAGGGAAGAACAGAGCTATTGATTGGAAACCATCGCTCATCTCACGATCTCGAGCATTCATTTGTTCGCGTCGGTGGGCGTGTGTTGCGCTTTTGAGGTTTGCCTTGCGCTCGAAGTGGCAACTTCGGACTATTTTGAAGCTTTTCCTGGCTCGTTTTCATGCATTCTTTCGACGTCAGCGATAAAGTGTGCCCCTCCACTACGCATTCCTAGTGGAAACGGAAACACATTATTCATCGTGAACACTGCCTTTAAAAGTTACAGGCGCAAACCATAGTTAAACTCCGAAATCTAAAACTTCATTTCTGCACGTAAGCTTCATACAGGAGAAGAGTTATTTTGAGCGCTGAACACAAGTATGAGGTTCGTTGTCGGTGTTTCGAAAGTCTACGATAGGTTACAATATCCTCTGGTTCTAAGACAAATTTACTCTGTTCCCTCGCGCGCTTGTGCGGAGCGAGGGTAGAGCCAGCGAAAAAGTGTGAGGAGAAGGAGACGCAGCGTACCCGATGAACGGAAATAAATTTCACTCGGAAACAGAGGATAGGTATAGTGCCATTTTCTACAGTAACCGTCATATTGGCTTTGAGCACTCCAAATAAGACTCGCTTCAAATGAAGCTTGAGTAAAGACAAAATTCTACAATTTTGGAGGGCCACCCACCGCTTTGAGCTTGTAACCCTTGAGATGTAGGTTTGTGCAAGAGATACTCACGGCTTTTACTACTATTGGCTAGGACATTCTCACAAGGAACGTTATTCGCTCACTTCGAACTGCGGTCAAATGATTTCTGTTTAGGTGATGACGCCATAGAGAGGCAGTGCTGGACAAAAAGATATATACTGTCGACACGGCTCGTACTGATAATATGCGTTCCTTGGTGTGTGTGTGTGTTGGCACAAATTCTGTGCGCATATGAACGTTATAACATACGTGCACCAAGTTCGCGCCATCGCACAATAAGGGACTCAAAGTATTCAGGCGATTCGCGACGACTGTAAAATGCCTTTCAGCGAATGCTGTTTTTTTATCTGCATATTGGCCTGGTCTCACAAGGGAAGTGTTTATGGTGGTAAACGCATCTGCAAAAACGACTTGTATTGTTAGTATCTCTTGGGCGTCCATAGTAAACTGCGCAGTATCCCACCCCGAGCTGCAGTTCTAAGAAGTTAAAGCTTAAAGCGGTGGTTTTTTGTGCTTTTTGTACCTTCCAAAACGCGCATTAGTCTTCGCGAAATCCGAAAATCCGGATACGAACCTCATAATTGTGTTCCGCGCACGAAACTACCTCCTCCCTCCTAAAGCAAGTTTGGTTGGAGGCTCATTTTCCAAACTTTGCGCAGAATGATAGCGTTCTGGACTTGTACGGATTTTCGGTGGGACGTTTATTTATACCAAATGGAGGGCTGCTGAAGCATTTTAGAAAAATGTTTCATATGTGACTTAAAATTCTCCTAGTGGGTTATTTGGGATGCTGATCACGAATCTGGGGTATACCTGTCGATTTCCCAAAGTTTTCGACCAAATTCGTTCAAAGCCCTCAACTGAGGGAAACTTGAAGGCAAAATGTGACTTTTTTTATTTATTTCATGGACGTGGGCCATATGGTCACACGTGTTGTAATACATTAAGAACGAGGAACACAATGGAATCAAGTTCTGATAGCAATTTCAGAAACTGCAACGTAAAAAAGAAAATTTTTAACCACTTGTGACACAAAGAATAGGATACGTCTCGAAGTTAAGATTCCTGAACAACTCTTTGGCAACTGATGAAAGTCCTAAACGCACCTGGTGTCATAGCTAAAACATCTCCCTTAAATAGGGATCTAAATTTGTGGAACACTCTGTTGCAGAAAAAATTTCTCCTGACTTGGCTTCTAGCTACAGAGCCTCGAATACCAAAACCACCACTCCTGGTTCTATTAGAAGTAAATGTCAGAACGTTAGAAAAGTCAACAGAGACCCTCCCAGTCAGGATTTTGTACATCATTAACAAATCATTACGGTTTCTCCTACTCCTTAAGGACCGCAGACCTAACTGCTTATTTCTATCTATACCATTAGGGATACGATCGTAGGGCAGCCCACTGCATCTCAGCATAAGTTTACGCGTAAAATTATTCTGAACTCGTTCTATTAACTCGATGTCTTTCTTTCTGTATGGACTGAAAACAGTGGTTCCACTCTCTATTATTGGACGGACATATATTTTATAGGCCTTAATAAGTATTCTGGAATCCTTACTCTTGATAGTCTTGAACAAGTTATAGGTCCGGTATGTCGCTTTTTGAACGATATTTTCGCAATGAGCTAAAAGTCCAGCTTATGGTTCAGCAAAAATCCGAGGTCACGCACTTCCGTTACTTGGCTCAAGTTTACTCTTCCAATTGAGTAGCTAGTGGACGCCGGCAAAGTACCACCGACCGTGAACACTTTAGACTTTTCGGCCGCTAGGGGCAAGCTATGTTCAGTGGCCCAGGTCTGGACAAAAGAAACAGCACTTTGCATATTCTCTTCGTCATCTGAATTTTTTATGACCTTATAAATTTTGATATCGTCTGCGTACATTTTGCATGTAACATTGAAACTAGAAATGCAACTGGGTAATTCATGAGTAAAAATCAAAAACAATATGGGTGAAAGTACCCCTCCCTGAGGCACACCGCTGTAGGTGGAGAATGAGGAATAGTACTCTCTCCCAACCCTAACTTGAAAAGTTCTATCCGTGAGAAAACTTTCAATCCATGCAATGAGACGTGGTTGGATACCAACCACAGCCAGCTTAAGGAGCAGTTTACGGATGGGTACTCGATCAAAAGCCTTAGCAAAGTCAAAATAGACTACATCAACCCGATTTTTAGACTCGATGGCGTTTGTCCAATCATTCAGTGACGAAAGCATGGCAGTTTCCACAGATCTTCCTTTGCGAAACCCGTACTGTTCTTTATGAATGATGTCGTTGTCCTCAAGGTGCTTCAAAACATGCCGTTTAACTATTTTCTCAAAAGTGCGGAGAATACTGAAGTTATACTTATTGGTCTATAGTTGCAGGGATCGCTGTAAGGTTCTTTTTTGGTATGGGTGTCACAAATGCATGCTTCAACGAGCCGGAACTTCGGCTCATGTAACTCAAATTGAATATATACTCTAGCGGCTTTACTATTTGACAAAGCACATTTTTGACAAAAGTAAGAGGTATTTGATCCGGAGAGGTTGAAAATGAACTCGGCCATTTGCTGAGGAGCTCGAAAATCTCTTCCTTGTAGAACCACAAGGAATTTTCCATAGTGGGGTAGGAAACAGAAGTGAAATTCGCACTTGAGCTTCCCTCATCTTCCCTGATATAGACCTTTTGGAAAACTTCGGCAAACAGTTGTGCTTTCCCAGAATCTGTGGATACTTCTGACGATTTCCGGAACGCTACGATAGAAATGGCTCAAAATGATTGTCTATGAGTTATTTTGAGTGCTAAACACGAATCTGGAGTCCGTCTATCGGTTTTTCACAGATTACCGTAGATTACGGTGAGTATACGGTAGTGTAGTCAAAGTCTCAGATTTCACTCAAATTTTGAATACGCGGTTATTCGGGGTGGTGAATACGAACTTAACGAATACGAATTTAACGTCCGTTTGTAGATTTTCGAAATACTAAGGTAGGTTTTGTCCCCTAAATGGCATGGTATCCACCGTAACCTACAGTTAACCTCAGAACTTCGACAAACAAACTCCAGATTCGTGTTCATCACCTTAGATTATCCCGACATATCCTCTGTTTCTTAATGAAATGTATTTCCGTTCATCGCGTGCGTCTCCTTATTCCCACACCTTCTCGCTGTCTCTACCCTTGCTCCGCACAAGCGCGCGAGAAAACAGAGTAAATTTGACTCGGAACCGCAGGATAATACAAGTTTTGAACAAAATCCGAGAAAATTTTTTGAAACGCCCAAAAAAATGTCTGGGTATCCTTGCCTTTTCGCGAAGCTTTAAAAATTGCTCATACAGTTCAACTGCGCATTGCCGTTCAGTCCGCAAAGTGCACGCTGATTGCGAAAGCGTGCTGCGGCGCGGTTGCGAGCAACCTCAGACAGGGATGTAGGATCAACCGGGCGGTGGAATCACCCGAGCACCAAAGGCAAAAACCGCTCGGGTGACCCCACATCCCTGTCTGAGGATACTTGCGACCGCGCCACAGCACGCTTTCGCCATCAGCGTGCACTTTGCGGACTGAACGGCAATGCGCAATTGAACTGTAACATACCGGGACCTGCAGCTCGGGACAGGATACTGCGCAGTTTCACTATTGAGCCACAAGAGAGACTAACAATACTACTTGTTGTCGCAGATGCGTTTACCACCCTAAACACTTCCCTTGTCAGCGGAACTTGATGAAACTCTAATCTGGTCTAAGACATGATAAGAAATGACTAACGCACAGTTGAACTTGAATTTTGAGTTCACTGCTTCTTAAATACGTAATTTAATTACAATTTAGCGATACTCGAATAATTGCTATTTCCCCAAAAACGGGTGTAAAAATTCCAACTTGTAGCATTTTTTCGCCATCAGAAGCCCTTCGAAACTATTGTACGTG
This sequence comes from Aplectana chamaeleonis, assembly GCA_029168955.1. Classification (NCBI taxonomy): domain Eukaryota; kingdom Metazoa; phylum Nematoda; class Chromadorea; order Rhabditida; family Cosmocercidae; genus Aplectana; species Aplectana chamaeleonis. The sequence goes on from JAPDOI010000441.1 coordinate 252,063, forward strand.
ATAGCAGGATTTTAAGATCTTGCCACGATTTTGAAAGCCGAGAATCGAGCAAGATAGGATTTTTTTTGTAAATTTACCTTTGAAGAACACATACTCTTCAGAACCATTTCAAGACATACGCGGTATAGGCACTGGCAATGCCGAAATGGTGTTCAAATTTCGTGCCTCTATAGTCGTTCCGAAGCGAGATCGGTGGCAGAAACGCGTAAATTCTTTTCAAATTTATTTTCGCAAACAGTCTGACAAAAACGAACAATTTTCCAATTACTTAGGTTTTGAGACCCTCTCGATGGCAGAAATATGTAGGCTAAGGATTAGGAATCTTCATAGCCATGTTTTAAGAAAATAACTTCAAAGGCAGTGTTCACGATGATTTTAGTTCTCGAGTTTTCCACTGAAAACAATGCGTTTGCCACCAAGTGTTACCAAAATTACGAAGAAACGGCGAGACGCACTGAAATGTCTTATTTCAGTGGCATTATTCTCTGGTCTGGACTAGTTGACCGATTGGATGAACATGTTCCCGATGGTTGTCACCGATAAAAAATGGGGCTAATCAAGATTAGAAGAATATTCTGGGCTAAACAGTATTATTCAGGGTCTGAAGGAAAGTACGAAGCAACAGAGAGTAGAGAATCGCAAAAGACAGGTCCACAAAAGATTTCATTGCCACAACGAACAGTTCCTGTGAGAGTAGAGAGGCCGGGTGAGAGTAGAGGGTTTCGTGTAGTTCTGGTTCGTTTTTGTCAATTTCTACGTCCATTTGGTTCTACCTGAGGGCCACTAAACCGATATAGCGAATAATCTCGAAATTGAAGATTAACGTGAACACTGCCTTCAAAGCCAGCCTTCACGTTGATCATCATCGGTGGCTTCCCACAGTGAAATGATAGGCGAGAAGGATCCTAGGCTCCCAGTGTTGGAAGAACGGTGGAAAACTAGCCAGGAGCGGCAAAATAACGGCTGCAAACAAGCGTTTTGGGGCCCCAGACACACCCCGCGCCCCAGATTCGCCCCCTCGAAATGAACAAATGAAGACTCTGATTACAGAAATGATCATATCAAGGAGGTGTTGATAAGTGAGCTGATCGCTTGATTGCATTGAATGGTATCTTCCTCCACGCTCCAAAATCAACGTAAACAAGGGAGGACCTATTTTGGCTCAAAAACGCGACTTTCGCGTCTTTTTCAAGCGTGCTTCGCTATATAGGGCACCAGACCTTCTGTAAACCGTGGAGATATTGGAAGTGAGATTTATCGTGGACAGTGCCTTTGAATGCATCGTGCGCGCAGGAAATCATATATAATTTTTTTCATGTTTTTTGTATAGCTTAGCCTCCTTAGTAACGAAAATGTCGAAAGAGCCCCTGAAAACCTACATATGTAAAAAAACCAGTTTGAATACACTGTAAAAATGGAACTGAAGTCTGCGACAAAATCGTTTATCAAGTTTTGCTGTATTTAGAGCCCTGAATAAAGCCATTTTTTTCAATTTCCTGCATGTGGAGTTCGTACCATAATTGTTTTCCATGTTGTTTGACGGTCGCATCAGCATTCTATGGAAAAGTGCTAGATGATCGACCCCACAGCAGTTATCAGGCGTTCATAATTTTCAATGGATGGCTTTTCAGAGACTCAAGCTTCGTGGTAATGCCAGTTAGCCTGAATTGCTTGATTTTACTCAGAAAAATGCAAGTGATTAACAGAGCGCACGATGCAGCAATATAAGCTATTACCACAAAATCGTTAAAGGTTGCATACACGCTCACAAACATGGTTGAGATAACAGCACAAATAGGACCGCCTGGCCCCTAACATCTCGTCAACGCCGTTTGAAGCGCTGAAAACCATCCAGGTTGACAGAATTCGAGCATTCTCGTCTTGAAAGTCTGTGGAACCCCACCCCTACGAATAACAGAATGAAGAGTGAGGCATGTGAAAACATTTGATAGCTTAGAGTGATAGCTCTAGCAAATGAGAGTCTACGAGAGAAACGGCTTGGTCTACCTGAATATAACATGTCTGCTTACTGATGAAATGCTCAATTTTATAAGCCAGCCGGAGTAGAAGAGCTTTCTTGAAAGTGCATGGGAATTAATCGTTATGTAAACAAGTTATATACAGGGAAATCAAGCTGTTTCACTCGTAGACTCTCATTATATAGTGCTATCGCTCTAAATTATCAAATGCTTCCACATGCCTCACTCTTCATTCTGTTATTCGTAGGGGTGGGGTTCCACAGGCATTTGAGACGGGAATGCTCAAATTCTGTCAACCTGGATGGTTTTTAGCGCTTCAAACGCCGTTGACGGCATGGTAGGGGCCAGGCGGTTCTATTTATGCTGTTATCTCAACCATTTTTGTGAGCGTGTATGCTGCCTTTAAAGGCAGTGGTCACGATGAAAAAAGTTATCGAAAAAACTACAAAAATCAGCTTAGATCAAAAACAGCTGAAAAACTATGAAGGTAGCGCGGTGAAAAACGGTCTACAAATAGAGTTTCTAGGGCCCAAAGAAGCTAGTTCGTGCACACGTGCACAGCGATGACGAAACAGATCGCAGTCTCATGCCGAGCAGTCAAAAATCATCGACATTCAGAGGACGAAATAAATGCAAATTTAACGAATAAAAACAGTTGAATAATGAAAGCATCACTTCAGTCAATGTTTTTGACTAGATGCGTACATAAATTCGAAGGTTCATTGATTGACATTCAATTTCAAGCCAGCTGATGTTCTTAATATAAGAGGTCATCGATGCCGATGATGTGGAGAGGGCTCGTCCACCATCAAAAGACAAGAAAGTTCAGGTTTCAAATTCGGCCCAAAACAGTGGTTTTTTCGCGATTTTTTCTTATAGGTCCTACTACTCGAGACCCAGGAAAGGATTTGGAGAGAAAAAGACGACAAGCATATTTGATCGCGACCACTGCCTTTAAATAGTACTATGTGTGACTTATTGCGCTATATAACGTAGTTATACGTTTTCATCGAGTCTCGCTGTCATGAGAACAGCGTGACTCGACGAGAACGTTTAACTATGTAATATCGAAGATACTTAGGAAAACAGCATTTGCAAAAACGCATGTCTGATATCTTTGTACAATACTGCATAATGATTGAGCTGCAGTTGGGCAACGAAGAGGCGATGTGGAGAGCACGAATAGAAGAATGACGTAATTCTTCAGCATCACTCCCATCTCTGTGCCGCCCTCTGCAACATCGCCAAATTAATCTCAGATTCTTCAAACCGTTCGCACTCCTTTAGAGCCTCCTAGTATTTGAGCGAAATTATTGGAACTGTCCATTTATCCTGTCTTCCAGCGCCTCGAACGAATGAAAAAGTTGTGTAGGGGTGCGAAAGTTCGCCAAAGTGCATTCAGCCAATTATGCCCTACGGCCAACTCTATCTTTTTCAGCAGCCAACGCATGCTCCCTTCAAAAAATTCCTGCTGCCTGCGAGGCGCTCGCGAAAAATGAACATTTACAAGCTGAGGATGAATACTCAACGAGGCTTTGACCATAAATCTTACTTACTATTAGTGGGAAAGTCGGACGCTGTCTAGGTTGTTTCCTTCGTTATGTCGCAACTCAACGAATCCTTTCTTCGGTGGCTAGGGTATGAATCCGCCCTATTTTCGATGTAGGGACATCACAGTACAACCGCGGCAGTCAACAGCTCCAACCTTGATCGTTGTGCTGATGTCCTACAAGGAAGGCAGCAGCACCCTGACATCATGCCTTACGGGTAGTTCACCTACCCATATGTTTACTCCATAGCTGCAATATAGGAACTGAGATTTACGAATCCGATGACTAATATGACGCCCTACCAGAGCTGGGGACGCGTCCCGGTCAAAGGCACAGTCCAACCTCAAAATCGCTTTCCAGCTCTCCTGCTAATCTTGGAGACAATTCTGCGCTGATCACAACGGTGTCTCTGGAATTGCTCAGAAACCCACTACGAACGGAGTTATGGTCTCTCGAAAATTGTGAATCTGAACTTTGAAAAATTCCTGGACGAGTTGTCTCGGGCCTGTTTTTCTTCGTCGTTCGCAGCCATCGCACCAGATCACACTATAAAGCTAGACCGTTGACAAATGGAAGAACCTAGGTTTTGATCAAAATTCATGCAGCGTTTCGTTCCTATTGAGACCAAAAAACCTGAAGGGGGTGGAGCGAATGGATGCTGATTCGAGGGGCGGAGGGAATGGGTGCTCGATTTTTCTCGCTTATTTTGAAGAGTTGAAACTCCGCGCTGGGCAGGGTTGTTACACTTAGCGGCCGAACCATTATATTAAATTCTACCCACGAGCTTGGACTGTGCCAGATCTCCATCTTTGACGCTTTCCAACCTCATTGCCCAACGTTTTTGACGCGCCAAAGTTTACCAGTGTGGTGTACCGGGCTCAGTCATGAAATTGAGCCTAAAAAATGAAGATTGATTTCCAGCGCGAACGATGCCTTTAAATCATATTAAAAATCGATCCTATTGAAGCTAAAGTGTTTGCCAGATTCTTCTCTTTCTCACAAAATCCTTTGCTCTCATGGTTAATCCTACTTTTGATCAACTAGGTTCGTTTGGATGAACCTTGTCACGGCTTAATAGTTATCCCCGCTCCAACTTCGTTTATTGACATTAAATTTCTAAAATGAATACATCTGAATAGACTATTTTTACCATCTTCGATTTTCTTCTGTTTCAATCCTTTTCTCCTCACCGTTCTGTGATAAAATGTATTTTTCTATTAATTTTGTGTGCGCGCCCACTCCCGTGTGTGCTGTGTAGTTACGTACAAACACCATATCGCACGGCAAGCCGAGTCTCTAAGGGATTGCGGCATTCTAGGTGGGTAAAACTCGGGTTTTCCACTCCCCACGCATCACATGAATCCTAAAATGGTTCCACAACACAAAATAGTTTTGATTTCCACATCAGAACAATCAAACACAGATCAACTAATCTCTCAAAGGTTCGTGAAAACACTAGACAGAAAGCATTGATTATGCAATACTGCGCTATCCAGACTTCTGAGCTATTTCCATGCACCGTTTGCTGCTTTGCAGGAAACCCGCCTCAAGGATAGACCCGTCATCAGCGTCGGAGAGTACACCATCTACTGCGGTAACGCTGACGATAGGAGAGTGGGAGGCTGTGCAATAGCTGTAAGGAAGGATTTCAATGGTATGGTCAAGGAGTTCGGCTCAACGTCGTGTCGGAATGCATTCGTACGACTGCGGGATCACAGAGGATTCAATCTGTGGATAGTGAGTGCTCATGCGCCCACTGAAACCGCCGAAGACAATTCGAAGGATGCGTTTTATGAGGAACTCAATACGTTGCTGGCCAGGATACCTTGTCAACATGCTGTTGTCGTGGGGATTGACGCAAATGCGAAGATGGGACTTGATCAGGAATCCGAAGTACTCGGTAAATGGTTCTACCCAGTGGAGCAAACATCGGACAATGGCTACCGCCTTGTCGACTTTTGTGAACGCAGTGGTCTGATTATTGCATCGACATTCAAGAGGAATCATCGCCGCCATCAGCTTACGTGGCAGGGACCAACCCGGCTATCTCCAGAAGAGAAGCGGAAGCGGAAGATGACAACTTTGAAACTACAGCTTGACTATGTCCTGACGAGGAATATTCCAGTATCGGACATTCGAAGATCTAGAGCTGTGTGGGATGTCGCATTCGATTCGGATCACCGTCCTGTTCTGTTGAACTTCACTGCGAGGATTCATAAGAGGAAGCGAGGGGCTCAGCCTCTCCAGAGGATTGACATGACAAGTCTCAGAGATGAAGAGTGCAGAAGGAATTTCCGACAACGCGTTTCTATTCACATCGGAGTACGGACTAAGAAGAAACTTTGCGACGCGGATTCTTTTGTCAAATGCATCCAGGACGCTTCGAAAGAGGCACTCCCGGTTGTACAGCCTAAGAAGAAGTTTGCCTACGTCTCAGAAGAAGCAACATCTACCTACAATAGAGTATGTGCTCTCCGAACTGCAGGAAACTTCGTGGAGGAGAAGCGTCTGAGGAGGAAGTTGCGTCGGCAGCTTCAAAGTGACCGCGAACGAGAGTGGACGTGTAGAGCTAAGGAGTTCGAGAAGGCTTGGGAGGAGAAGAATCCGAGGAAAGCCTACACGTTGCTGCGACAGTATAGCGGGAAGATGAAGAGATGTTCTCCTGTCTTGAACACTACCAATGGAGTTGCAGTTGGTGATGCGACGCTGCCAATATGGAAGGATTACTTCAGTTCACTACTGAATCGTCCAGCGCCATCAGTACCTGAGCTCCCGCATGTTCAGAGAGCACATTACGATGTCAGTGAGGAACCGCCGACTGAGTCTGAAGTTTTGGATTGTATCCGGAAAATGAAGAATGGAAAGGCAGGTGGAGATGACAACATCACTGCTGAAATGCTGAAAGCTCTTCCTCCGTCTGGGATTCGTGAAATGACCAACACCATCCGTGCCATATGGATGAGCGAAAGGATACCCGATTCGTGGAGACATGCGATCATCGTACCTCTTCACAAGAAGCTATCCGTCACGGATTCTAAGAACTACAGAGGAATCTCTCTACTTCGTGTCATGTACAAGGTTTTAGAACGTATCATTCTCGAGCGACTTATCAAACATCGTGAAGGAACGACCAGAGATGAGCAAGCCGGTTTTCGACCTGGAAGATCGACCATCGACCAAGTGTTCGTCGTGAGAAGAGTAATTGAATCGTGGCAGCGGTTTTCGAAGCCATTACAGCTTGCTTTTTTGGACTTTGAAGCCGCGTTCGACTCTCCTCATCGTGATCGATTGCTCAATGCTCTGCGAGCAGATGGAGTCCCGGAAAAGTATGTTCGGTTAATCGAGGACATGAACAAAGGATCAACAGCAGCAGTTCGTACACCTGTCGGATTTACGTCAGCTTTCGAGGTGAAAACAGGAGTAAGGCAAGGAGCCGTTGCAGGACCTTTTCTTTTCAACTTCGCCGTTGATGACATCATGCGTAGAGTTGCAGAACAGTTTCCTGCGGATGTGATCCTAACACCATCAGGACGCTCCCTTGTCGACCTGGAGTACGCCGACGACATTGTGTTATTCGCTGAAAACAACGCAAAACTGCAAAGGATTGTGAACCTCGTTTCGAAGTATGCCGCAGCCTATGGACTTCGTCTTCGTCCCGACAAATGCAAGCAGATGTGGGTCTCTCAGAGGCCTTCAACTGGAGTTTGTGTGGACGGACAACGTATCGAACTGGTGGACGATTTCTGTTATTTGGGCTGTTTGCTGAAGAACGATGGTAGTTATGCAGCGGATATTCGACAACGATGTGCGAAAGCTACGTCTGCATTCAATTCTCTAACCAAGTGTTTGTGGTCTACCACCATCGCGAAGGAAGTCAAGTTGCGCGTCTACCTATCCGCTATTCGCCCTATCATGATGTACGGATCGGAGACGTGGGCAGCACCGAAAACGCAGATGGAAAGGTTGGATTGCACGGAGAGGAAGCTTTTTAGGCGTTTGCTTGGATATTTCTGGCCGCGTGTATGCCATAACGAAGACCTTTACAAGGAAATCGACGCAGTACATCAACGCTTGACACGAGGGAGGTGCCAGCATCTCCTAACGCCATCTCAAGCAGCAATGGAAAGTCGACTTCGACTGCTCGGGCATATACTAAGAAGAACGCCGGATCGTCTCGTACAACACGCTTTAAAAATGCTTCCAAATCCTGTCTGGAAACGGCCATCTGGGCGTAGGCGAAAGTTCTGGACGGATGTGGTTAAAGAAGATTTAAAGTCACTCGGCATCGAAAGACAGTTCAGGCGCGATGTTTCGTTTCGCAGGAAATGGAATAGTGACAGCTGGATGGAATGTGTTCAAATTGTGGCTGAAGACCGTGAAAAATGGACACGGCTGACTACTAGGACGGCACACCTCGGTGAAGATGCGGAATGACCGCGTCAGGCGAAAGCCAACCGAATAAGTCAAGTAAGTCATGCAATACTAGTAGTTCTGTTGTTGTTTGTAATTGTTAAAATGTTCTGAAATGAAAATAGTGTTATCATTTGTCATAACTTACTAACAAATTTTCCTCATGGGATTGTTTTGAAGTTTAGAATTTACACTACCTTCTTTGTTGACATTTTCGGAATTTTCTCTATACAGTGCTTTTTTATATTCTTGTTTATCAGAATCAGGAAGTCAAAATCATGGCAGTTGTGCTCGACTTCTCAGAGAAAAGCCGATCTCGACTTCCCATAGGGGTTGCCTAAAAATTACGGAGCTAAGGGGGGTGCATATTCAAAATCGCCTTGCCGGGACGTGTGCCCAGCCCTGCGTTCTACCCTACTGACCGTTAATGATATCCAACTGAGAACTCACATTGACAACAACTCAGGGGTTTCCTTAGGGACTCTTCCATTGTATCCATCTATCCTCAAATCGTTAGAGTATGCTACCCCTTTTGCGGTACAGATGGTCTTCATGATATATTGATACTTCAAGTTATTGCGCTTTTAAAGGCATAAAGACAGTATTCACGATAAAGACGGTTTTCTAGTTTTCACCGGAAATCGCAGGTTCTGGTGTACATTGCCACAATCATGTTTAAAAGAAAACGAGCCATAGATAGTCCTATATGACCTCAAAAACTTTAATGTGGCATGCCAGCCACGCCCACTTCTTCCGTAACCGTTGAGGAAGTGTAAGACATCCAAGTTTTCGAACCGTATAGGGGTATTTGAAGTAGTCTTAGCCGCTTTTTCCACATTATTGCTGCAACGAACTCCGGAACTTTAAATATCCGGTGGAAAATCGAACATCGACTCTACCGTGAACTCTGCCTTTAACGAATATAGTCACGCATACGGGTTCCCCTACTCAAATAGCTTTTAGAATGGCCTAAATGCTTCCTTGTTGAACAAAGACTGAAGAAGCCTAATGGCTGCTGGACGCTGTGTGCTATATGTTGCCAGTGGATGGAGCCTGATCACGGTCTTTCCTCCAACACTTTCTTCCCTAACCTTTTTCCGATTTCAGATCTGCGCCATCTTCACCTGTATAGGTGGGACCTATTCGCTGTTCCCTTACATAACACATAAATGTTTTGGAAGCACAAATTTCGGAGTCGTGTACGGGTTTTTGCAATGTTCGTTGGTGAGATTTGACCTGAATTACATCTGTTTTGTTTCTATTTTCCAACGAATCGATGTATTTCAGTCTGTAGCCGGTGTGATGGCGGCAGTGCTGTCGCAGTTTCTTCTGCCAAAAATTGGATTCGACGTCCTGTTTTTAATTACGGGTTGCTTCATGGCCTTTTCGCTTGTGATCACTTCTGTACTGCATTGTACTGTCAATCGGACAACACAGGCGATTTCCCGATACTCCTCCATAGAGGAATAAACCTTCAGTGAAGGAAATATCTTGAAATATTTATTCTCTTGTTTGATACAATCAGTTCTTTAGACCTAGCAGCATCTCAGCATTTTCAGTTGTCATCCTTTTCACTTCTGCCACAGGTATTTTTTTAACCTGAAATGTTATGCTGTTATACATATGAAGTGTACGTATTGGAGAAGAATCCTTGTTGTTCCCTACAAAATCTTCAGTTTGTTCATTGAGCTCAGAAAGCCACCTAGCAACTGTTCAAGCACCTCTAAGGCAGCGTCGGCGGTAACAGCAGTGGAAAACGGTGAATAACGTAGAGTTCACGTTATAAATTTAGTCAGATGAATGGATGGAGCTGTGCGACGGTAGATCGCCGCTAGCGAATCGAAACACGATTGGTCAATGATGCCGCCAACACCGCACGGCCAGCCGCCTGGTCCATGCTTTAGACTTAATCGAATACGAAAACCATTCAAGGAATGACTCAAAATCGTGTGTGCCAGTGGAACCGTTGATTCGTTCACGTCGCTACATAACAGATTAAGGATACTGTCTTTGAGGTTGGCAGCGGTGGCTTTCCCAGACCTCATTCGGAGTGATATAAATGGGAATTTCCATTTCTTTACATCAGTCAATGCTTCCTTTGGAAACATGAAACTTCGTAGAAGTGGTCTTGTTCTGATTGAAAAGTGGTTTCCTTTTATTCTTCGTAGTTCCTTCTAAAGTGGCGGCCACAGTGGACCTTTCACATACAGCGCATTCATGATCCATCGAGAGCACTGCCTTTGAGTTGTGAGTAACAGATGTAAGATGCGAATCTATAGTTAGCACCACATTCTACGCGGTAATCCAGCAATGTGAAATAGTATTTCATATGAAAACTCACATTTGCAATGAATTCTGCGGACAATCCAAGATTTGCTGGTTCATTTCGTTCGCCTCTCACCGGACCGAGCACTGGTGAGTCCGTCTCAAGGAGCAAGTTCTCCATAGGAACTGCCTCGATCAAAAATCGCTTCTGAAATAAGCAGCGTTGCTTACCTAAAAGCACTGTTTGCGATGGTTTTCGTTCTCGAGTTTCTCACTAAAAACAATGCATTGGCAACCAAGCGTTACCAAATTTACGAAGAAACGACGGAAGGGCACTGAAACGTCTTTTCTCAGTAACATTATTCTCTGGCCTGGACTAGTTGTCCGATTGGATGAACATGTTCACGATGGTTGTCACCGGTAAAAAATGGGGCTAATCAAAAATGGAAGAATATTTCCGGCAAAACGGTATTAGTTAGGGTTCGAAGGAAAGAACGGAGCAAGAGAGAGTAGAGAATTGCAAAACGCGGGCCCACAAAAGATTGCATTGTCACAACGAATAGTTCCAAAGATCCAAAGAGTATAGAGGCGGGGTGAGAGTAAAGGATTTCGTGCCCTTCTGGTGCGTTTTTCTCGGTTTCTTCGTCACTTCAGTTCCAACGGGGGGCCAAACAATCGATTTAGCGATTAATCTCAAAATCGAAGATTATAGTGGACACTGCCTTGGAAGCTAGAATCGTCAGGACCTATAGGCACTGCTACCAAACACGTTTCGGGCATCGTTCAAAATGAGAAAAGTGATCGGATTTTTGTTCGCAGAATACTAAGGATTAGGTGGATCAAGCGGAAATGAATGAAGGATTAAAAGCAGCCCATCAAAGTTTTTTTGAAACAGGACCTGTGCAATACAGAGTTCCCATCCTTTTTGGGAATTCTACCAAAGATTCAAACACCGACACCGGGCGAAAAATTGTATAAGCGAAGAAGTGCTTTCTTGAACGAGATTCGATTAGATGAGGCCTGTTTACATTGCCGATGTCGTTCCGGCATGATGGTCAATTCCCCATTCCTGTAAGCCTCCGAAAATATAAATGGTTACCCCCATTCCTATTGAGAGGCGCTGTTCACGATAAATGCGCTCAGCGAGGTTTCAGTGGGATATCGAAGGTCCGGGGCCTACTGCAACAATAGTGTCGAAAAAACGGCTACGAATGGCTTGAAGTAGCGCTATACGAGCCTAAAGTTGACTGCGCGCGCGGGGCGCAGTCCACTCAACGGCCATTCATCGAAGTGACTATGCATGTGAAAAGCAAGGGCCAGATATCATGAAACCAAAATCGGGCGATTCTTACATGTTCACTCCGATGAAAAACTTATACATTCGGTATGAATACAGCCTAGCGATACTTTGCGCTCTATATTGAAGGTTGACGCAAACTCGGTGCCAAATACTACCGCCATCCTTTAATAGGGAACCCAAAGAATTACTAAGATCCATGCCGACTGAATACTGGGTTCAATTAGGGTGATGAAAAGGAAGCTGGGGTCAGCGTGTTGAAGGTTTGCTGTAGGTTACTGTAGGTATCGTGGCATTTAAAAAGGAAAAACCTTCGCTAGTAATTGGAAAATTGACGAAAGGGCATCATAATTCATATTCAGCACCCGGAATAACTACCGCATAGTAATTTTAAGTCAAATCTGAGGCTTTCACCGAACTACCGTTCACCCACCGTCATGTACCATAAGCTGACAATAATCGACAAACGGACCTCAAGTTCGTGTTACGGGTCGTTTATAATTCCGCCGCTGAGTGGCGCGGCAAAGTGCGATTCTACGATATTGATCACGCGACGCGGCACGATCAATATCATAGAATCGCACTTCACCGCGCCGCTTGACGGGGGAAGTGTAAACGACTCCTTATGCTTTCCAAACAACTCTCAGAAAAACATTTTGAGCCGCATCTATCGTGGCACTCTGGAAATCGTCAAGAGTCGCGCTTCGCCCTGAAACTTCCCCCTGATGGGAAGCTTCGAAGGAATAAAGTAGAGTACTTTGAGGAGTTATCAGCACCCTAATAACCTTCCTAGGGGAAGTTCAAGGCAAAATTGGAAAACTTTTTCGAAGGACTCAGAACCGCCGAATTGACATAAATATACGTAAAAGACTATCACTCTGTTCAAAGTTCAAAAACTGTGCTTTCATACAAATTTTGCTCATGATGGTTATTTCGAGCGCTGAACACGATAAAAGGTCCGTTTCCAGATTTTCGAAAAACTACTGCGCGTCCTGGAAGGTACGGCATATGCAGAAAACTACCTTCTTGAGCTTATGACTTCCTTGAACCAGCACCTTGGGTTGGGACACCATGCAGTTCTACTATGGATGCCCTAGAGATACTAACAATGTAAATCGTTTTCACAGATGCGTTTGGCGCTCTAAGCAATTCCCTTGTTAGACGTTTTCTCGGCGTCATTGTTGCACAATGCCACGAAACTTCAATGTGTCCTCGACGACTGACTGTATTTATCGTGGGCAGTGCCTTTGAATAGGATAATGTCGGCTTCCTACAATCTTCGGCGCTTCTCCTTAGCAGTGATTGGAGGCCTTCGTGATCGATGGAAAACTCAGAAACGGAATTTATCGTTAATGCTCTCTTTCAAGGCAGGGTTTGGTCACACCAGGACTTGTCCGAGATTTGGGTTACATAGGTCGACATGGACTAGGTGAATTCCATCTGAAAGTTTTGAAAGATATGTGCCGTTATTCATGGAGAAAAGTGCCTGTAAGTAAAAAATAACCGTATTCTTAGCAAGACCAAGCTGTCAAAATAACGATGTTTCTACGGCATGGTCGCAGCACTGGCGGCATTCATAGCCCTGCTGGGAGAGATTTCTACCGCGCGCGGTGCAGAAAGCGCGGAGAGTGGCTGAAAATCTGGACGATGGTCACCTTTTCGTGGATCAGTGAAACACCGAAATGGTTCGACCAACTTGAAGAAGCCGTTTTATCTGCGGTTCTCGCACTTTTTCTGAGATGACATGTGGCTTGCGGTCCGATTTAACGGAAAATCTCGGAATGGAAATTCTGCTCGGACCCTGCCTTTAACATCTGTCACATACGTGATCTCCAGTTGTGAATGAGGGTGGAATGGAGAAAAAGAATCCTGCTTTGATGCCGCGTAGAGCCTGATCAGCCGATCCATTGAATGCGTGTAAAGCCACTCTTTTGGCTCCATGTTCTATCAGAAAATCTACGGTTTCCCCGCATGCAGAGCGTGAATGGACGGTTCTGAAATGGAAAACCAAATGGAAATTCACATGACATGAAGTTCTGTCGGTTTTAAGCTTTTGGAAAGGACTTACAACGGTAAATCCAGCTGATTAGCCCATTCCAAATGTTTGGCCAGTATTTCCTTCTGGACAACTATATTTTCGGCGGTGATCTTATACATCTCCGTGAAGTCTAAACCAACCTGAAGAGAACGAGTTACCCAAAAACTAATACAGCGGAATGAGAAGGAACGAGGAAACACTAATAAAGGAGAAGAATGGCGATATTAACAGGCCGTGATTATTTTATTGTTTGTTAAAAAACTTCGTTCCAACACAACGGACAGTTATTTTCAATCGCAGCCGCAACAGCGGACAACCGCTATCTCTCACACAATCGCCGCATTCAATGCGGGGCGAATATGCATTCAACTCGAAAACGAGGATGTTTCGAGCACAGTCAGGGAACCTGCAGCTGGGAGAGCACGTGCTCCTATTGTATTTCAAATTGTAGCACGTGCCCTAACAAATGAAACGTTTAATGCGTGCATGATACACATTAAGTTCTATAACAAAATCATTGTCTAAAAAAAGCAAAGTGTACAAAGCATTCCTCAGATAGGTTCTCAGATGTCGGCAGCGTCACTGGTTCAATTACCCAAGTTTGCGGTACTTGACTCCAGCCGCTGGCGGCACCAGACGGTGCTCGGCGAGCTGGCCGAGTCGCATATAGGTGTGCGGGCAGCGTCGCTTGTCGGTGTACTGCTACGATGGCGCTGAACCACGCTGAAGCACACGCTCCTGCGATGAAATTTTGCAGCACATGCCCCTGCGATGAAATTTTGCAACACGTGCTGCTGTTTGGAGCACATGCCTCTGCGATATAGCCTTTAGATAGGTGTCGTCACTCGAGTTGAATGCATATTTGACACGCAATGAATGCGTCGATTTTCTGAGACTGTGGCACGCGGCTCAATCAACGGAGATCGAACGTTCAGAGAGCCCATGATCTCAGCACGTCTATCTTCGAGCTGCGTGCTGCAAAAAAGCGGTTTCCTGCAACAGAGAAACGAGATTTCACTCTGAGATAGACAGCTTATACTTAACAGTCTACATTTGGAATTTTGCCCATTGCGATCACATACAAATTAGTTGACAGTTTGTAGTCCTAGGTACCTGCTTCTGACGTTCGTCTCACACATGCAAAGAGTCCATATGTCTTCCTCTTAAGACCAGGATCATACTTATCGTCGTGGCGATCCAATCGCACCAATCACAACGCGATTTTTGCAAGGTCTTCGTGTCGCTGTGCCGCTACGACGATACGTTGCTCCACAATAATGTTAGGCCGGAATCAAACTTCCAGCCACGAGCGAATCAGCGCAATGTTTACCATCCATACCGACCCAAAATCGATATGCCTGACATGCAATGTCACTGTCGCTCATCGCGGGAAGTATGATGCCGGACTCAGGCCGCAGTCAGAGGTGGTCGATGAACTGAGTCCCACCCGGTCGATACACACCGAAATAAAGACAGACGGGTGCAGAAAAAAATCAACCTCTGAGTCCAACTGAAACCGTCTGCTGTCGACCGCAATCCACCCAGTCGATACTGGTTTTCACGCACGCACACGGGCAGGTCCAATGCACCGAGGTCGGCTTTTCTGCCCCGGACTCAGTTGGACTGGGTCGGTTTTTGGACCAAGCCTGACGGGGTCCTTAGAAGCAGCTGACACGCTCGAAAAGTTGTTAAGATAACTGTGTTACTGGGGCCCAATTGCGCTACTGGGGTTATGCCGCCTTTGGAAGCGTCAGAAACGAGTCAAAACTAGTAAACGGCCATAAAGGCTTTTTCATCATTTTCATTATTATTCCATTATCAATTTCATTCCGTTTCATGATGATTAAGTCTATTGCTGTCCTCTGCTATCGTGATAGTGAATGCATGTGCAGATATTGCTGCGAAAGTTAAGACCCCTTTGTTTCCGCATGGCGTCGCCGCTGGAGTGTTCATAGTCTCCGCAAGCGCGTAGAAAGTATTCATACTTTAACGCCACAACCGCGCGTCACGCGCGTGCCGCGCTGGTCTTGAGGAGTATGGATAGCGCCTATAAATTACGGCTATGATATTTTGACTGTCGAACGCTGGACTTCTTCGTGGCATCACCTCTTTACCTTCTACTACAACGATGAAATCTCAACAGCTGATTTTCTCGAAATGGTGACAGCCCATGAATCGGTGCCGAGAACAGATGAGCTCAATCGCACTGATCACAGGTATCGCTGTCGACAAAGTAGAACGAATAAACGGTCTTTCTGATGCAAAGGTGTCTTCAATCATCTAAATGAGGTATTCAACAGTGGCAGAGAACATACTCTCTATAACACTGTTCTTATTTCGCTGGTCTGCAAACTTGCACAACAACAAACTTGCGGATTACCTAAAGTGTCCTATAATAATGAAACAGTCCAGAAAACGACAAGTTGGGTTCCAAAAAACTTCGTGTAATCTAGAAAGATGAGGGTTATTTCCCATGCTTATTACAACTGTTATAACAGAAAATCTCTATAATTAACGGAATAAGTGTTACAGTGAAATTCGAGGGTGTCCTATAATTATGGAACGCTTTGTATATGATACTACTCACCTCTCCGATGCAGCGAATCTGGTTACGGTGCTTGAGAAGGAATTCTTCTACGCCTTCTACATCCTGCTCATTCACCGATCGATTTTTTTTCTGAGTATAGAGATATAACTGTATAATATAGAGAAATAAGGACCTACGGGGCGACTCACAAGTGAACACGGCTGTCCCCTCAGTCTCTGCCCGCAGCGAGACGAGCAGGGTATTCCGCCGTCCGGCTATCTATACAACGGCTTTGCGGGCATGGTGGAGATTCGCCCGCAGTGCCCGTACGCTCTTCCACAAAAATCTCGCTGGTAGTCTGTGCTTTACTGATTGTGTTAAACTTCACTACTGCGCTTATCTGGGTCGAATTCCGGTCCGCAATTGCGTCTCGACACGCTTTGCGGCCGCACGCTCCCAAATCAGAAGAGCTTCCAGCGCCGCAGCCGTCGATCTGCTGACTCTAGGTGGGTTTTGGGAACTGGAAACTAAGAAAAATTGAAGAAAATTGTATAAAAAAGCCACATCGAGTCGGCTTTGGCGCTGGAAACCCGACTGACTCGAGCGTGTGCGGCGGCAAAGCGTGTCGAGAAGCAATTGCGGACCGGAATTTAGCCCAGATAAGCACAGTACATAGCATCAATTAAGGAACTGAAGCCTCCCAATCGCACAAACGATGAAACTTATGTAAGAGTGGAAACATGTGTTCCGGCAGATAAATCGCAAAACAAAAACGAATTATGTAGAACATCGGTGAGAGTAAATTTATTTCGAGATGTTACACCATCATAAAGTCCTCACTGTTACTGCCAATATTTCAATTTTGAAAAATTGGTAACTCTTCTGTTCAACAAGCCAGAGCTTCAACCTTTTAACTCTTTGTTTTCTAATCTGATTTGCGATGTGAACCATGCGTTGTCGTCATAATCTTTAAATAATGTTTCTCTTAAATATTATGGGAAAATGAATGAGTCCTCCTTTTCACCATCTACCAGGAAAGATAAATAATGCTCAGAAGCTTGCATCAGAAAGCATTGCTCAAAAGTTCTCAAAATCAAACTTCTCAACGAACAATTGTTTATAATATTTCTTTGTGAATGACTTTGTCAACCTTAATCAATTCAGTCCTAATCAATTAGGCTTACAGAAAGTATCTAAGCTGATGTACTAAGTTTTATACAAAATCTCTAACTTGTTGGATGACTGAATTACTATTCTGACTCCAAAAATATTTTCTTAGAAGATTAGAAGATTTTTTCATTGATCCACTTACTTGATTAAATTTTCATTTTCTTATACTTTTTGAAAATTTTCCGTTCTATTTGTGTGTTCATTTTTCATGAAATTTACATACATCTTATTGAAGACTACAGCTTTTTAATTTTGCTAGAAACCAGCTTAATAGTTTAACCTTCTATGTGAAAAGTTATTACCTAAAGGGATTGGGCTAGCTACGGCCACAATTTGACGGTAATAGTTCTTGCTACCCTAAAACGTTAAGAGTGGTAGCCAAACCACCTTATGCTAGTACCTTATGCTTACTCTCATCTAGATTTGCTAGTGTGCTTGGTTTTTCTACGCTTTAGCTCTCGTGCTGGGCGAGAGGCATGCGGCGAGGAGAGTGCGCGACGACGGTGGGAAAATGCCGAGTGACGCATGTTCACTTGTGAGTTGTCCTTAGACCTCACCTGTATCGGATGCACGCCTATTGCCGGCAGAACGAAGTCAGGATGTCTCTCCTTCAAAATCAATACGGCGTCGAATTGACTCACAAATTCCGGACATACGACGGCATGCTTTACACCAGCTGATTTGGCTCGTTCAATGACGTCATCGATATCCGATTTGAATTTATTGTCTACAAGATGACAATGAGTGTCAATCATGAGTGCAGCCATAACAGATGAGAGATTCCTGCAAAAGAGGTCATTAATCCTAGGGTCAGGACATGGAAAACTAGGGTTCTAGCTCTATTACTATGAATGGAAGGATTCACAGAATTGACGAAAGACGGCCCTTGAATGTATTAGAGGCATCACTCGCAGAAGGAAGAACATTCTCGTGGAACAGAAAAATTGTGGTAACGAATTCCCACAACAGTATTTGACCCCCGTTCTTAAACGAGCTGCGAGAGATTGCCCTTCGCGGTCAGTTTCAGACGACCTGCGACAAACCTATAACTCAGACAGAATGTGTTCTCAAGGATGTGCGTAATTAGCGTTTATCATTTATGTACGATTTTACGACTAACGATAGTGTTTGACCGCGTGATTACGGTCTACGGTTTACGAAATTTGGGACCGTGAATCTTCATTTTTCATTATTGCAGTACATGCGAAAGTACGAGGCATTTCCAATCGACACGCTCTATTCCCACTTTCCATATACTGCTTTTAGCATGAAGATAGGACCAACTCCGACGTCTGACTACAGCACAACCCGAACATCAGCCTTATACAGTTTACCGCAATGTTAAAAGGACATGGTGCGATTGCGGTCACACACTGAAACTACGGTAGAGGACGCCAGATTTCATTATCGATCGACAGCACAGCTGATTATGTGGGTAAGTTACGGTTTTTCTTTTTTTCTTGTTTGTTTCGGCACTATTTTTGTTTCTGACTATTTCAATATTGCGAATAGGGGCTATTCTTAGTGCGTGAGGGAAATTAGCCGTTTGTTCGGGCTTCAAAGTGTTTTTGTTCTGTTTTGAAATCGAGAAAAACGGCAATACACCATATTTTTGAGTGACTCGACACTTTCGAAGAATTGTTTCATATTTGCTCCAGTTCAAGGTTTAGATATTTATTTCGATAGTGAGATGATTGGATTTTCCCAAAAATTACTATAATATTCGAGAACAGTTCAATTTTTTTGCGATCGCATATTTGAGCATCGTCACCTGTATTCCGTCTAGTATTAATGAGCTGATGAGTTTATATTCCTGTGTTGGGCGAAAATTTGAAGAGCCGAATAGCTCCTTTTTTAACAAATCTAATTAAGATTCGAGGTAAAATTTTCAATTCGCTCAGTAACTGAAGTAATCAGAAAAGCGAGGCAACAGGACTAGAATATATCAAACGAATGAAAATTTTCGAATATTCGAATAAACGAATTATTCGAAAAATTGACTTCTCCGAATATTCGAATAAACGAATTATTCGAAAAATTGACTTCTCCCAATATTCGAATTAACGAATTATTCGAAAATTTGACTCTTCCGAATAATCTAATTATTGGAATGATTCGAATACGAATAATTCGAATATTCGGCCAACATCGCGAGTATTCGAATAAGAAGTACGGACCGAGTACGCATAATCAAACCACCGTTCGCGGCACTACCAGCTTTCTTGGCCTTTTTTTCTGTATAGTATAATATAGATCAAAGCTATGCCAATGTACTTCCACGAAAAATACAGTTGACCGCAATGTTAAAAGGACATGGTGCGGTTGCGTATTGCACTGAAACTACGGTAGAATCTGGCACTTGCCAGATTTCGTCATCGATCGGCGCCACAGCTGGTATTCTCGTGAGCAGAGAGACGAGGGTGCCAGATTCTACCGTAGTTTTAGTGCGAGCCCGCAACCGCACCATGCCCTTTTAACATTGCGGTCAACTGTACATTCCACATCATATCATGAGAGTATTCAAACTAACATTTACCACTGTCTATGAGTAGTTGTTAAACGATACGATCAAATTCTTTGGATTTTGTAAACAATGTCTACCAACAATATCCGAATTTCCTATCAGTTTAGGGTGCTACCTGAGCGGGGGAGGGGGCACTGTTGTATCGCACATGACCACGCCCATTTTTCCGTGCCGCAAAAACACTCCTGAGGCCAGATTCATCAATTATACCCCGAGTATAATTATACCCCGGGGTGAATATACTCCGAGGTATATCACCTTATACCCCAATTCTGTGATTCACAACGCGACAGGCAGCAGTGGTATAATATACTACGGGTATACGGGCTACGGGCACTGCAACGCCCATTATTATCTTTCACCGAACATTTTTTGATGACGATACAAAACAGAAAATCTGCAACCGTACAGTTGACCGCAATGTTAAAAGGACATGGTGCGGTTGCGGACTCGCACTAAAACTACGGTAGAATCTGGAACTTTGCCAGATTTCGTCATCGATCGGCGCCTCAGCTGATGTTCTCGTGAGCAGAGAGACGATGGTTGGCGCCGATCGATGGCAAAATCTGGCAAAGTGCCAGATTCTACCGTAATTTAGTGCGAGTCCGCAACCGCACCATGTCCTATTAACATTGAGGTCAACTGTACAATACTTTGTAAAAACAGAGAAATCCTGTAGCTATATCTAGTGCATCCCAAATGGGAAGAGAAATTTTGACGAAATGACCATTCCGAACGAACTATACATGTCTACAAGTACCTAATTTTGGCGTATAATTAGGAAATTATCTTCAAGGCGCTGCTAGACTGCTCTAAATGAAGTTTTCCTTATTACCTTTGCGTTTTCCTCATAACAATTACGGGGATCCGAGAGCGTTTCGGAAGAAAATGGATTCGGACTAAACTTGGAAAAGTTTACTCTGCTCAGTCCTAGTTATAGGTTCGATGAAAAATTAGTTTATACAATAGAATTAAATTTTCCTACTTTTATCAGAGTAAAACATTCACTAAATTTTAATTTGATTTGAATGCTCATAAGATTTCAAAATATTAATCGAATCCGCGAGCGAGATATCGAAGCGCGAAATCGTCCCATCAAAGACAGCGTTCACGATGATCATCCCCGTTGACTTTCCACAGTGAAATGATAGGCGAGAAGGATACTAGGCTCCCAGTGTCGAAAGAACGGTAGAAAACGAGCCAGGAGCGGCAAAATAACGGCTGCAAACAAGCGTTTTGGTGTTCCAGAACAGCCCCGTGCTCCAGATCCGCCCCCTCGGAATGAACAAATGAAGACTCAGATTACAGGAATGATTAAGTCAAGGAAAAGCTGATAAAAGAGTCGATGGACGGAACTCGCGATAGAATCGGCGGATCCCGTTTGTTTCGGTGGAATATCACGAGTTTCGGCGTTAGCCCCGACGATTAGAAAAACAAACGCTGTCGTTGAGAGCATGTCATAGGGCTAGAGACGCAGAATCTCTATGGGACTCTGCATCTCTAGCCAAGGCATGCTCTCAACGACGTTTTAGAGCCCTGAATAATGTCATGATTCATAATTTTTCAACTTTCTCAGAGGCTTCAACGTTCTCAATGGGGACCACTCTCGAGACGGGCAATCGGTCGTGCTTTGTGAGTTTATGATTTTGTCAACTTTTCATGTGGACTTTTTTCATTAGGAAAACGCCGTTCCTGACATATAACTTTTAGGACCGACGTGAGGAGCTACGTCATCAAAAACAACGAGCAGCTCGTCCCGTCATCGGTAAGTGAATAACATGCAAAAACCTTTTTCCCCTTTATCTCTTTTTTTCGCAATGGTTTTTAGTGGCTGTAATTTTTTAGAAGCGCCGCGCCCCAGATGTCTGATAGAAAGTGATCTGGATAGGGTTTTTTTTGTTCCTGTTCCCAATTTCAATTTTGAAGAATTGTTTTCCTGAAAATTTCGATACAATTTCGTGACAGAATTCGCGAAACTGAAAAAAAAATTTCTGGAGAGTCATCGTTCTGGACGTTTGAAAAAGCCTTTAATTTTTTTTTGATTCTTCAAAATCGAAGTTGGGAAACGGATGAATCGGACACGTGGTATTTTGAGTGCTTTATTTTTTATCTCGTTTTTTTAATTCCGCACATTGCATAAAGGTGTTGCCGTCCGGCACACTAAGGCCTCTGGTCCATAACACCTTAGGATCCGTACCTAGGGAGTTCATGGAGTCTTTGGCCACAAGCCACAATTTCGCCACCCTGAATTGCCGGTCATTGTCGAGTGATATCCAACAATCTGCGTTGTCCAATCTTCTGAGCTACTTCCATGCACCGTTTGCTGCTTTGCAGGAAACTCGCCTCAAGGATAGACCAGTCATCAACGTCGGAGAGTACGTCATCTACTGTGGTGACGCTGATGATAGGAGAGTGGGAGGCTGTGCGATAGCTGCAAGGAAGGACTACAATGGTATGATCGAGGAATTCGGCTCGACGTCGTGTAGGAATGCATTTGTGCGACTGCGGGATCACAGAGGATTCAATCTGTGGATAGTGAGTGCTCATGCGCCCACCGAAACCGCCGAAGACAATTCCAAGGATGCCTTCTACGAGGAACTCAATACGTTGCTAGCCAGGATACCTTGTCAACATGCTGTTGTGGTGGGAATCGACGCAAATGCGAAGATGGGACTCGATCAGGAATCCGAAGTACTCGGTAAATGGTTCTTCCCAGTGGAGCAAACATCGGACAATGGCTACCGCCTTGTCTTGTGTGAACGCAGTGGTCTGATTATTGCATCGACATTCAAGACGAATCATCGCCGCCATCAGCTTACGTGGCAGGGACCAACACAGCTATCTCTGAAAGAGCAGCGGAAGCGAAAGATGACAACTTTGAAACTACAGCTCGACTATCTTCTGACGAGGAATATTCCAGTATCGGACATTCGAAGATCTAGAGCTGTGTGGGATGTCGCATTCGATTTGGATCACCGTCCTGTTCTGTTGAACTGCACTTCGAGGATTCATCAGAGGAAGCGAGGGGCTAAGCCTCTCCAGAGGATTGATACGACAAGTCTCAGGGATGAAGAGTGCAGAAGGAATTTTCGACAACGCGTTTCTATTCACATCGGAGTACGGACTAAGAAGAAACTTTGCGACGCGGATTATTTTGTCAAGTGCATCTAGGACGCTTCGAAAGAGGCCCTCCCGGTTGTACAGCCTAAGAAGAAGTTCGCCTACGTCTCAGAAGAAACTACATCTACCTACAACAGAGTATGTGCTCTCCGAACTGCAGGAAACTTCTTGGAGGAGAAGCGTTTGAGGAGGAAGTTGCGTCGGCAGCTTCAAAAGGACCGCGAACGAGAGTGGATGTGTAGAGCTAAGGAGTTCGAGAAGGCTTGGGAGGAGAAGAATCCGAGGAAAGCCTACACGTTGTTACGACAGTATAGCGGCAAGATGAAGAGATGTTCTGCTGTCCTCAACACTACCAATGGAGTTGCAGTTGGTGATGCGACGCTGCCATTATGGAAGGATTACTTCAGTTCACTACTGAATCGTCCAGCGCCGTCAGTACCAGAGCTGCCGCATGTTCAGAGAGCACATTACGATGTCAGTGAGGAACCGTCGACTGAGGCTGAAGTTTCGAATTGTGTCCGGAAAATGAAGAATGGAAAGGCAGGTGGAGATGACAACATCACTGCTGAAATGCTGAAGGCTCTTCCTCCGTCTGGGATTCGTGGAATGACCAACACCATCCGTGCCATATGGATGAGCGAAAGGATACCCGATTCGTGGAGACATGCGATCATCGTACCTCTTCACAAGAAGCTATCCGTCACGGATCCTAAGAACTACAGAGGAATCTCTCTACTTCGGGTCATGTACAAGTTTTTAGAACGTATCATTCTCGAGCGACTCATCAAACATCGTGAGGAAACGACCAGAGAGGAGCAAGCCGGTTTTCGACCTGGAAGATCGACCATCGACCAAGTGTTCGTTGTGAGAAGAGTAATCGAATCGTGGCAGCGGTATTCGAAGCCATTACAGCTTGCTTTTTTGGACTTTGAAGCCGCATTCGACTCTCCTCATCGTGATCGAATGCTCAACGCTCTGCGAGCCGATGGAGTCCCGGAAAAGTATGTTCGACTAATCGAGGACATGAACAAAGGAACAACAGCAGCAGTTCGTACGCCTGTCGGATTTACGTCAGCTTTCGAGGTGAGAACAGGAGTAAGGCAAGGAGCTGTAGCAGGACCTTTCCTATTCAGCTTTGCCGTTGATAACATCATGCGTAGAGTTGCAGAACAGTTTCCTGCGGACGTGATCCTAACACCATCAGGACGCTCCCTTGTCGACCTGAAGTACGCCGATGACATTGTGCTATTCGCTGAAAACAACGCAAAATTGCAAAGGATTGTGAACCTCGTTTCGAAGTATGCCGCAGCCTATGGACTTCGTCTTCGTCCGGACAAATGCAAGCAGATGTGGGTCTCTCAGAGGCCTTCAACGGGAGTTTGTGTGGACGGACAACGTATCGAACTGGTGGACGGTTTCTGTTATTTGGGCTGTTTGCTGAAGAACGATGGTAGTTATGCAGCGGATATTCAACAACGATGTGCGAAAGCTACGTCTGCATTCAATTCTCTAACCAAGTGTTTGTGGTCTACCCCCATCGCGAAGGAAGTCAAGTTGCGCGTCTACTTATCCGCTATTCGCCCTATCATGATGTACGGATCGGAGACGTGGGCAGCACCGAAGACGCAGATGGAAAGGTTGGATTGCACGGAGAGGAAGCTTTTTAGACGTTTGCTCGGATATTTCTGGCCGCGGATGTGCCACAACGAAGATCTCTACAACGAGATTGACGCCTTACATCTACGTTTGACACGAGGGAGGTGCCAACATCTCCCAATGCCATCTCAAGCGGCAACGGAAGTTAGTCTTCGTCTGTTGGGGCATATTTTAAGAAGACCGCCAGATCGTCTTGTTCAACACGCTCTAAGGATGCTTCCAAGTCCTGTCTGGAAACGGCCGCCTGGACTTAGGCGAAAGTTTTGGACGGATGTGGTGAAGGAGGATTTGAAATCACCTATTTCGTTTTTTATTATTTCGAAATTCTCATGTCTTTTCCGGTTATGTTGTTGTGATTTGTTTTTATGAACGGTTACTCAATTCCGCCTCAATTTTTGCCATATCTTGTTGATTTGGTTTTTTCTCTAAGAAGTTGATATTTTTGTATTGCTCTCGTAATACTCAGTAGTACACTCATTCCTAGAAGAAGTTTTTTTACACTCACGATGGCTGGTCTGGTGATGGCTGCAGGGAGCGGGGGGGAGTCTGATGCGAAAAATGGGTTAGAAGCGCGCGAGTATAGGCAGATCGAAATGCCGGATATTTCGGGGGAGAATTGTGACCCGTCAATTCCTGTTGGTGCGCCGGAATTTTCAGTTGGAGCGCGGCAGCTTTCAGGTAAATGGCCTAGATTTTTGGGGTTTCCCAGCCCGATTTTAGCATCCGAACGCGAGCATTGTAACGCTCCTTGGTCGTTTCAACTGCGTTCGATGCCCACGACGACCTGAATTCAAGTATTCGTTGCAGTGTAAAATTCTCATGGTCAAAACCAGGATGATGACGTCAGCATCTTGTCAGCAGCGATTCTACGCCCTACACCCCTCATGGCGGTCACCGCGACGACGTCACCCTTGACTTTTCGAGCATGGTGGCAAAGCCATACAGCCACCATGCTCCGAAAATCAGGGATGACTTCATCGCGATGACAGCTATGTATGCAGGGTATAGGGCGTGGAATCGATGGTAACAAGGTGATGACGTCATCATATTATTAGAATCTCTGCTATGAAAGGTGGACCGAGCTACGATCCACGAAGTCATGACGTCATCACCGAGACTGCAGTTCCGGCTATGAGAGGTGGACAGACACACGATCCACGGAGTAGTTACGAAATCATCGAGACTGCAATCCCGACTTTGAGAGGTGGACCGATGTCATTCCCGAAAAGAACGAGCCACGTTTCGGGTTGACCCCGCCCCTTTTCTCGTTTCGAGTCAGAGCGGTTCAACGGTCCAACCTCGTTCTGACGGCGCTCGAATCGACTCGGTGTCTGAGCAGACATAGTGGCCCCCACCGTTAAGATAGCACCCAGTTTGCTCGGAGACATTTCACCTCAGGACCGCAAAAATATAAGGTGAATGTTGAATAGGAACTGGCTTAAAGTTGCAGCGAGCGACTTAAATTCATGGAAATTAAGTATTACATAATACTCTAGCAGCGTACGGTAGCCGTTTCTGGAACAACGCTCGAGTTTGTTCGGGACATACTCCATCAGATGAAAAACAGTATCTGTTACGTCTGCTCACAAATTCGGTGCTCAGCGAGATACTCCACCATTAGGTTTCTGACTATCTCATGTTTAATATTGGAGTATTCCGATCATATTCGAACTTTCTACCAGTTTGATTAGGGACATTTCACCTCAATACCGCGAAAATGGACATGTGCCGGAAACTCTGCTTCTTATTTTTCTGAAATTATTCGTTTATTCGGCCGAATATTCTAATATTGGGCCGTTCGAATATTCGAGTAAACGAATTATTAGAAAAATTGACTTTTCCGAGTATTCGAATAAACGAATTATTAGAAAAATTTACTTCTCCGAATTATCAAATTATTCGAATATTCAATTATTCGTTTATTCGGCCGAATATTCGCTTTCCGAATATTCGTTGACATAGTCTAAACTGGACTTCTAGAGGAACATGTACATACCTACCATACTTAGTTCAAGATATTATTTTTAAAAACAAATGGTTGTTTCGAAATGCAGTGTGAGTGAAAAGTCAAGTCTAAATCGACTTCGAGTTCGACTTCAACGAGTTAGCAGTCGTGCGTCACCGCCCCCGTTTGACCCCACCCGTTTACAGAGTGAGGCGACGCGATCGCTCGAGCGGCGCGCTGCACCGCCTCGTTTTTCACCACGCCGCTCGGCGGCGGGCGTATAAACGACCCCTAAGCCGCGTCGGGTTTCGACCATAGGTTCGTTGGGGTGGAGACAGCGGTCCGAGAGGTGAAGGTTGTTTAGGATACCTGAGTGGGGAATGGTGAAGGTTCCCTATAGACTTGCAACTTTAAATTTTGACGTTTTCTTGATCCTCTTTTTCTTGCATTCAATATATTTTTAACCATTAATTTTGGAACATTTTTTCCGTTAGATGACCTCCTTTAGAAATTCACTATTCTTAATGAAATGATCTGCCTGGGTCATGAAAAATTTCCTTTGAGCTGTCTTGGAGTCAAAATTTTTCGGAAAATTTTTCCAAGCGATTTTTGAAAAACTACAACACCCGCGCTAAGTTTTGTAAGAACGGGGAGCATCTGGCAAAGTTGGCAAAAAAGCGTCCGGTGCATGCAACTTTTTTCAATGAACACTTTTCGAATTCTGAAAACGCTATCATATTCACAGATCAAATTGCTACCTAATTATGTGCACTGTGAACCAAAGCTCCCTTGCTTTCGAGTAAAATTGTTTTTGCTGTAGTTTCACAAAAACGTCGCGCGCGGCAAAGTGCGGCGAAACTTCGAGTAGTAATTGTACAAGGAATAAAAGAGCAATCTCTATGTTGTCTTCGTGAATTAGCTGAAAATGGAGCTATCTCAAGATCTAAACAGATTTAATTTTCGAAATCCTCCATTTATCGGTCTGAGGCTTTCGCAACAAAAGTCAAACTTTTAAGGAAGTTCCCGAGCGTGTTCAATGGCGGATTTCTAAAATTTCAATTTGCTAATATCTCGAGATCGCCCCATTTTCATCTAATTCACGAAGAAAACATAGAGATTGCTCTCCTAATAATTGTACAAGTACTACCCAAAGTTTCGCCGCACTTTGCCGCGCGCGACGTTTTTGTGCAACGGCCGCAAAAACAATTTCACTCGAAAACAAAGCGATTTTAGGGAATTTCGGTACACAATGTGAAATGCTGTCTGTGTTTGCGATTGTCACTAATATTATCAATACCATCGTTCGCCCCTCGCCATTAAGCGACTAACAAGGGAAGTATACAAAGCGTAGGTCGGATCTGCCAAAACGACTAGTATCGTTAGTATATCTTGTGGCTCAATAGTAAAACTGCGCAGTCTCCCGCCCCGAGCTGCAGGTTCCGAAAAGTTACAAGCTTAAAGGCAGTGTTCACGATAAAAATCGTTGTTCTGTTTTCCCGCCTGTCTTGAAAACGGTCCCATTCCAATGATGTCTCTGAAATCGTGACAAACCATCTGGGAACGGAGGTAAGGTCCCTCAAAAATTGAGCTAGGGAAGCATGGTGGACGAGTTTTCCAAGGCTTGTGACTTCCGTCTTTTGCAGCCGATGAATGCGAGCTGACCTGAGTTAAGAGAGAAGTTGAGAATGTAGGAAAGAACGGGGCCATGATTGGAAATCATCGCTCATTTCACGATCTCGAGCATTCATTTGTTCCCGTCGGTGGGCAGGTGTTGCGCTTTTGTGGTTTGCCTTGCGCTCGAAGTGGCAACTTCGGGCCCTTTTGGAGCTTTTCCTGGCTCGTTTTCATGCGTTCTTTCGACGTCAACGTTGCAGTGTGCCCCTCCACTACCCATTCCTAGTGGAAACTAAAACACATTTTTTATCGTGAACACTGTCTTCAAAAAGGTCGGTTGTTGTGCTTTTTGTACCTTCCAAAAAGCGCATTAGTTTTCGGAAAATCCGGAAATGGACCTCATGAATGTGTTCAGCAAAGAAAACTACCCCCCTGAGCAAAGTTTGGGTGCAGGCACATTTTCCATACTTTGTCCAGACTGACAGCGTTTTGGACTTGCAGATCACGAATCTGCAGTTTATTAGTCGATTTTCCGAAGTTTTCGGCTAAGTTCGTTCGAAGCTTCCCAACCAGGGAAAATTTCGAGGGAAAAACGCCACTTTCGAGATTTCCGGATTACCACGATAGATATGTCTCAAAATCATTCTCTGAGGGTAACTTGGAGTGCTAAACACGAATCTGGAGTCCGCTTATCGAATTTCTGGAGATTACGGTAGGTATACGGTAGTATGGTCAAAATCTCAGATTTTAATCAAAATTTGTATACGGGGGTTATTCCGTGTGGAGAATACGATTTCAACGTCCGTTTGTCGATTTTCAAAATATTAAGGTGGGTTTTGGCCCTAAATGACATGTTACCTACCGTGACCTACAGTAAACCTCAGAATTTCGACAAATGGACTCCAGATTCGTGTTCATCACCCTAGATTACCCCTACATCCAACTTTTGAGCTAAATCCGAGAAAATTTTTTGAAAGTCCAAAAAAATGCCTAATGGCTTTGCCTTTTCGCGAGACTTGAAAAATGCCCATAACTTTTTTAAATCTGCAGCTCAAGGCGAGATACTGCACATTTTTCCTATTGAGCCAGAAGAGATACTAACGATACTAGTCGTTTTGGCAGATCCGACCTACGCTTTTTGTACTTCCCTTGTCAGTGTTTTCTGGTTCAGGACTGCAAGCTAAGTCGAGAGACCGACACGGTATTTCCCAAAAAGAATGAGCCATACAGAGCCATAGGTTACGATTCGCAGCGTGGCCTAAAAACAAGCCACATAACTACAGTGGCTGAATCTTTTACTGGGACAAGCTATAAACACACCTCCGGAATACCAATCTGCAAAAGTTGCAAAAAAAACTGCTCCACAAACGAAGCCACGGTAACCAAGTCTATTCTGGAGGTGTTGTTGGAAAAAGATTGATGTTTTCACGAATGGAATGGTTACTTGTCCAAAACACAGTGCATATTCCACATGCAATAGAAGTGTTCATTCGCGATTTGACAAATAAAATTTTATGAGAAATTATCAACAGCATAAATACAGAGCAAGACCATAAACAGCGACATGTACAATACCCGCACTAATTTTTTCAAAAAAGCCGCAAAAGTCGCGAAAACGCGACTTTTCGCCATAACACGGGGGCATATTTGGAATAAGCACTGAAAGCTCTTCATTTCGAGCGCAGACATCTCTCAACCTGGTCCAATTTGAAGCGAGAATAAACTTGGTACATGTGAAGGGGATGAAAAATCTATTTTTCCAGATTGGGCTGCAGCAGTGCTTATTCGAAAACAGATCAGCAATTAAAGTTGTAGGCCAAGTCCCAGGTCGATTGGTCCCGTTTGAGCTGAGAACGGGACGTCGGTGTGTTTTCTTTCACTCGATTTTTCTCTGAACCCTATATGCCTTGTTTGCAGGTCTAGAAATGTGTGTGCTCAAAAAGAAGAGCTCTCGAAGCTGATTCCAAATATGCCCCTAGCTCCCAGAACGGGTCACTTCGAGCCGAGTTATGACGAAAAGTCGCAAATTCGCGACTTTTTTGAGTAAATTAGTGCGGGTATTGAATGAAGGCTAATTTCAAAAAAAAAATCGCACAATATTGCAAGCAAAGTGAGAAGTTGACCCGTGACGGATGGAATACTACGCACATGAGTAAGTGAGAAAAGCACAGAATAGGAGACAGAAGAACGAATTTCTCGGCCTTATTCAACCCCACAAGGGCCAAGCTGCACACTGGACTTACATTCAGAACCGTACGTTTTTAATGCGCATGAAGCTGCCCGAGGAATGACAGGGGCTGGCCAGTTTTCAGGGCCTTGTGCGCCTATTCAGCACCCTGAAACAGCTCAGCGCTCTTGTCATCATATAAAAGCTCTTGACAACGGAGTGCATGTGTCCAAAGGCTAACAGCCGGCGTCAACTGTTACTTGTACATGGAGGGTGTTCCGCCACGAAAAATAACTCACACACTTTCTTGTTAACTGATACCCGACTAGTACGACACTATTGGCCAGTAATGGCGACCCATCCTGCATGGGAAAACAGGTGGTAGAAGAGTAAACGCCAGTTGTAGACGGGTGACCCCGTGCACTCTGTAGTGAAAAGACTAACCCATAATCAACGGCTCTGAAGAGGCAGCCTTGGCTGCGTTGGGTGGGGATGAAACTCGTCTAAATGCCGCGCAAAGACGCCTCTGTTCTCGCGAATATATCGTTAAACTACATACATATGCACTGACACAGCGACATTTTCAAAGAAAGACTATTTTCGAAATACTAATCCAAATCAATCAATTCCGTGGATTTCAACCGCTTTGTGAGAAATTGAGAGAGCCGCTGATTCTTCAGTTCGTTTTTATCAACTTTCCGCTTCATCAAAGGCTTCCTTGAGGCGACATCGGGGAGATTCCTGGAAAACAATTCGATTTTGAACGATATACCAATGTTGCAGAACACTTTTCCACAGAAAGCTATCACAGTCGATTTCCTGCATCAGAATTTCAGATGGATTGACAGCCGCGAAACGATCGCCTTGCGGGGCAGCCGGCTCTCGGAGTAGTGTGCTTCACATTCTCACTGGTTCCAATACATCTAACTCAAAATGATACAGAGCTTGGTTGGCCTCACGTGAAGATCAAACTAGGCAACGTGCAGCGAAAACGGTATCTCCTACCATAATGCAAAACGCGTCCGAGTATCTCAAATTGTTAAAAAAGTATGCTTCGGCGATATAAGGGTTCGCCGCCTTTGGCAATATCTTTCCTTCCCTCATCCAGACTAGAAGACAAATTCATAATCTCTCTATTCACATTTCGAATGCTCTTTGGAAAGGTTACCCCTTTCACATTCGTATTCCCCACCGATAGGTCATACGCCGGCTGCCACTTCGGACCGCATGACCCACCGGAGAGTCATACTTTGCGAAAATCGAATTCTTTTCCACAAAGAGAATTATTCGAAGCTACAGAAAGTCTGACCGAATGTGACTGTCTGCCCACGCGGTCGGCGTACGTGTCGAGCGGCCCTCGCAATATTTTTTTGGGATTAGCCTTGCCTCGCCCGCAAACAGCTAGCAGGCATAATATTCACCGTTTCTCTATTCTTCTTGCTAATCGACTTTCAAGTTTATAACATCTTTTAGACGGTGGCTCGACACGCACGCCGACCGCGTGGGCGGACAGTCTTATTGGGCGGGACTTTACGAACAATGTATTTACCTATACCAGGCTCGACTACAAACATCATGGTCCGTCGGCAGCTACACCTTGACAACATATTTGACCCTTTTCAAAAGCGCCGTTGGCTGGGATGTGAGGAAAAACGGCTAGCAGACGAATTTATAAAGCACTGGATGGTTTAGTTTCACTTCTATTGCTAGCTTTGAACCTACTTTGGCTCAAAAACGCATCTTTCGCGTCCTTTTTAAGCATGCCTTGCTATATAGGGCACCAGACCATCCGTAAACCGTGGAGATATCGGAAATGAAATTTATCGTGAACACTGCCTTTAAAGACATAGTCCAACTTCAGAACGCTCTCGAACTCTCCTACTAGTCTAGGAACCATCATGCGCTGATCACAAGTGTCTATGGAATCGTTTATAGCCCCCCAAAAACACAGTTATGGCTTCTCAAATATGCCTACATTTCAAAAGCGAAAATTTGGTGAACGAGTTGTCGCAGGGCTGTATTTCATTACATCCTCCTCATGCAGTCGTTGCACGGTAGCAAATCTGGATGAAGAGAGAGAGACCGGCATGGACGTGGAACTCCAGGAATTCGTCCATAACTTATAAGTTATAAGTTTATTACATTCGCTAAAGGCAAATGTGAGAAAAAAAATATAACGAGGATCAACTGTAAAAGAAATGCTCCAACATATGCTCATAACCATGAAAGCAGAAGTAGCGGTTCATCTTAAAAAACTAGGATTTAAAATCCAACAGGATCTTTTTAGCACGTACTCTAAATTGACTCAATGTCAGCCCTGTAGGCATGATTTTGTGATGTCGGAGTATGACCTGCCAGCTCTGCATTTGAAGGAGTTGGCATAAAAACTGGTACTTGGTCCGCGTAAAACAATTTTGAACGAGTTTCCTCTCGTCCGAGAGTAATTTAAATTGAACAGACGCTTCATATTTAGCATTTTATTGTTGTAAATCCAGCTATAAACCTTGCAAACCATCCATTTCTCCTATTCTGAGCTCGTAAGCAAGAGAAGGGGTGCGGCCCATAGTGGTGACTGAAGGTGGTCGAGCTCAGTCGATTACATATCCTCATTTGGAGAAATTGAGATTTCGCGCTTGACAAGTGTTATATGGGAGGGGTGTACTGAAAAATTATACAGAATTCACAAAATTCATGTCTGCAGGTGATCCGCGCCTTTAAAGGCACAGTCCAAGCTTGGGGGCGAAATCTGAGACTTCCACATAATTGTGAAGTAGATCCACCCTGCATAGCACCCGCCAAGTGCGAGCTCTCAATTCCTCTGAATAAGCGAGATATAGGCGGAAGCCACCCTGGGCGCCCACATTAGGAAGCCACTTTGGCACGCTCCTTTTACGATCTTTCGAGCTCAACAGTGGCGAGATGAGCGAAGTTTTCCTATCATTAGCCCCGTTTCTTCCCTTCATTCTCAGCCTCTCCCTGTACTCAGGTCGGCTGACGGAAGCTGCAGGCTTCGGACAACTCGTCCACCATGCTTCCGCAGCTCGATTTTTGAGGAGCCATAACTCCGTTCCCAGGGGATCTCGTACGAATACAGAGATATCATTGAAATCAGCGTGGAACCGTTTCAAAGATAGGCAGAAAAACGATTCTGAGGTTGGACTGCGCCTTTAAAGGCACAGGACACCTAAGAAATTAATTTTCAGATTTCATGCTCATCTTGGAGAGAGTCACACGATGATCACAATGGTATCTCTAAAATCGTCCAAAACCCCCTCTGAAGAGAGTTATGGCTCTTCAAAGATGCCTAGATTTTTAGGGTGAAAAATTGGTGGACGAGTTGTCTCAGGCCTGTATTTCTCTTCATTCGCAATCTTTGCGCGAGAGAAAGCCAGGATAAGGAGACAGTCCGGTAGTGGACTGAAGAACGACGACTTGTTGGAATTCATCCATCCATCGAGCCGCTAACAAGTTCGAAAATCTGTTAAGGGGTCGGGCCTGTGGTGGTGAGCCAAGGGGGTCGGGCCTGTGATGGTCGCTTATATCTTGCTTATCTGGAGGAAATGAGATCTGGCATTTGGCACGTGTTATACAGGAGGGGTCTTCTACTCATTCACATGAAAATCTCAAAATTCATATCTGAGGGTGTACTGTGCCTTTAAGGACAGTAGACGCGACGAATTTGCATTCCAGTCGAACACAGATTATGAAATACCTGGTATCCTATCCATGGTCAGGAAAACTGCAAAAATTTTATCGGAAATAATCTGAGAGGGTAAACATGTTGGTTCATTTGATCCTGTAGTAACTATAACAATCCAACTCGTTTAGCGTCAATTCCACCAGTGTTTGTGTTGTGGAACAAGCCGCACGAACCTATCTGCGTTAACGGCATCGTTCGCGCTGGAAGCCACTTTCCATTTTTTAGGCTCAATTTCATGAATGAGCCCGATTGACCACACCGGTAAACTTTGGCGCGTCAAAAACGTAGGGCTATAAGCTTGGAAGAGGTTAAAGATGAGGATCCGCCACCAGTTCTCACCAGCCATCTAGCACGAGGAACAAACGCGCCATGTCAGGAGCAGGAGATACTGTATTGCACTCTTATTTCGGAATATCTTATCATCCAAACTTGCACAGTAAAAGCTTTTTATTTTGAAGTGATTTTGGTAGAAGAAAGGCAAAAGAAATCTTCTCACCTAGAAAGTTTACAGCGTAAAACCACTTCACTTCGGGCGTATTGCACTGGGCACACCGAATTCGACGGAGAGGGCGAAAACTCATTTTTTCAAAAGGTTTATAAACGCGT
This sequence comes from Aplectana chamaeleonis, assembly GCA_029168955.1. Classification (NCBI taxonomy): domain Eukaryota; kingdom Metazoa; phylum Nematoda; class Chromadorea; order Rhabditida; family Cosmocercidae; genus Aplectana; species Aplectana chamaeleonis. The sequence goes on from JAPDOI010000441.1 coordinate 286,631, forward strand.
TTATTTTGCAAAAGCTGGTTTTTTTTGCTATTATCGCTTACTGCAAGAGCTTGCCTACCCAAAAATAGATAAAAATAAGACACCGTGTTTTTTGCGCGTACGATGCCTTTAATATCTGTACTTCAAGTGGAGTGTTAGAGGGGAAAAGATAGGAAACTAAACCTCCGCTCAAGAGCTGCCAGAGCCTTTGCGGCAAAACCCTGGCCACCTCCAAGTCCGGTAGAATGATTACTTTTAGAGGCTGAAATGAAACACATCAACATGAGACTTTATCTGAACACGAAAATGTTTGTAGACCCACCAGCGAGAACACGTTCTCTCATTGTCTTTGGAACACGCGGACTAGGTCTGAAAGAGGTAAAACTCAGTAGGGAGACGAATCTGGAACTCAGGGGATCGAATTTTACATTGTATCCAGTTGAACAGGATATTGTAGAGACACATCAGCTTGCGGAGATTTGAAAACATCCTCGTCGTCAGACAGATTTGAGAAAAGTGGTTGGGGTATGAAACTGGTACCTGGCTTCGACAAATGCGGAGGAGCCTAAAGAGAAAGGGCTACTGATAGTGTGATGAGACAGAGGCCGAGAAGCAGACAGGGTTGAGCGGGCCGCTGCGCCAATCTTCGGCGGACCTATGACCCCCTCCCCGGATAAAAAAATCCTTAAGCTTTTTGAGAGTGGAAAAGTTGAAAAGTTCCAACATGCGGTAAAATTCGTTTAAATCGAACGAGCCCTCCTCGATTTCTTTTTTTTTTCAAAAAAAACATTCAAATTATTCACGACCCCTGTTGCGCCTAGTCGCAATCATGCTCAACCGTGGAAGCAGATGAAAGCCTATAAATAATCATCTCAGTGTCCTGACTTGAGATTCAAATATACCCTTGCATGATGTCTTAGCGCTGATCCAAGCACTTCCTGATCTATTTCAACCGACTCGTTGAATCCCAAAGAATCTCGCTTCGACGGACTGAAATTCTAGCTGAAGGAATGATAAATCAACAAAGAATAATGAGAATAAAAAGAAAGTGCAACCTTGGTTTCAGTGCTATACTTCGCAACTTAGGATTGAATGGTGTTGAAAGACTCATATCGGCCGCAGAGCGAACGTCTCGTAATTCTTTCTCAAGAGCCTAGAAATCATGAAAGAAAGCTTTTACTAGTGAATAACCATAAGAACAAAATGATGCTCACGTTCACTATGTTCTTTAGATCGCGTTCCTTCTTCTTCAGACTTCTGCAGAGTTCCCGTTGACCACTCAAATCGTCCTGCAGTTTAATCTGAGTTTTACGAGCTTCGTCCAGTTGCCTTGAAGTACTTCGCATTTTCCAAAGCAAAAAAAAACATTCAGTATCTAATCATTTCAGAAATGGCTAGATTACGCTCACTGGCTGAACTCATTTCAATGCGATTCTTCCGCAGATGACAGCTGGTTAACACAATCAGACGTCAGACAGTTTCACGACTGTCATTCTTCTTCTTTGCAGCCACGTCGAGGGTTTTGTCATAGGTGAAGAAACTGGGCGACCAGTAGTGGATTCGTCCATAGATCTATTGAGGTCAGCGTGGTAGGTCTCACCGGACAGTCAAATAAATGTGCCGTATCATGGCCGATAGTACCGCAGTCCGGAAAAACATCAGATTTGCTGCTGTCAATCTTGCTGACGTAGGACATGAGCATTGACGAGTGACCGCAGCGCAACGATGCGAGTGTCCATCTAGCCCTTCTTCCGAGTTGAGTCTCGGATTCGCAGACTGGGGGCGGTACTTCTAATAGTATAGGATTCACCGCCGCCTTCTCGAGATGACACCGTACGAACTTGGTGTGCTCCTCTCGCAAAAGACGGAGTCAATCTTGTTGTGAGTCGTGCCATCTTTGCAAGTTAACCTTGCATGGAGCATCGGCAAATGGCATTCTTTTGGCTCTCTCTCTCTCTCTCTAACGGGGTTGAGCACTCTCCAGGACGTGTGGTTTGGTTGCTTAATAATATTGATTCGTAATTGCTGGGCTTGGAGCTGACAGTGCTAATTCACAGGCAATAGACGGGCTTCGGCACGCAGATGCTCGACTGGGGAACTCTTTGCACATCCGATGGCAATGCGAAGAGCGGCATTTTGTACGCGTTGCATCTTAATCCAAGAAGACTCTAAAAACTAGATGCCGCTAAACTGGTGCGGCGCATCCCATGGCTGGCTGAAGAATCGCCTTATACGTCATAAGTATCGTTTCCTTGCTGCTACCCCATGAGGTACCGCCTAGGGCCCTGATAACATTGAGTTTGGCTTTAACGACAGCCTGCTTCTGCTCGGTATTTTTATGAAACTTGAGCGACGGATCGAGCACAAGACCGAGCAGTTTTGGAAATCGAGCAGCAGGCAGACGGTCTCCATCCCACTCTACCTCCGGATGAGCTCTGTGCTCAAATGGGTCCGTTGTGAGGACGGATACTGATGATTTCGATGCGGAGATCTTTAGCATCTTGTCTTCGAAGAACCTCTTCAGCGTCTTCAGGTACTCGTTGATCTTGGTGGCGGCTACCTTTATATCCCGGTCTCGACACATGATTGTTATGTCATCGGCGTAAGCGACAGTCTTGATATCCTCTGGTGGTTCAGGCATATCTTCGAGATACAGAATGAAGAGAGCTGGTGATAAAACACTACCCTCGAAGACTCCAGCTGCTATAGGAATACTGTTGGAGACATGATTCTGGAACATGACTCTTGCCCGTCGACATTTGATAAAGGCCGATATCCAGCACTTTTGCCACGGTGGTATAGACGACTACAAAACGTTTCTTGACAGGATTCCTAGATTAACCGTATCGAAAGCCTTGGTGAGATCCAAAGCGACAGCTACAGTTCTTAATGGCTTCAAAGCGTTGAACCCGTCGATTGCATAGCTAGTAATTTCTAGCAACGCTGTAGTTGTAGAATGCAGCATTTTAAACCCGTGTTAAAACAATTGTTTCTCGTTGTGCTCTGCTAAATTATCCACAATGAGCTTTTCGGCTACCTTGGCGAAAGGTGACATCAAGCTAATGGGTCGATATCCCTTTACTGACGACTGAGGTTTGCCTGGCTTCGGCAACGGGATCAGGGGTGTGCGTGAATAGAATTTCAAATTTCGTAAATCGTAAAACGTAAACAGCAATCAATAACAATAACCACTAAAAATATGATTAATGTGGTGAAACAAGAGAAACTACGTACTGTCCACTGTTTCACGTACTGAGTACATATTAAGTTCAGTATTTGACAGCTAACCATGTTTAAGGTATATGGTACACTTTGTCGCTGTCATAAGCGACAGGAAAGAAATCTAGCACAGACCTGCATCGGAGCAGTGGCATAGGTTGCCTTAGGAGCAATTATGGCGCGTCAGCCGCAGCGAAGTGTCGCGGAGGGCTGACATACTTCAAATGTGCCGAAGCCTGTCGCTATGCAGCGCACTGTGAATGCGACAAGTTTAAAGAGCGGGAGCTCCGCGACAGCCGGTCGCTGTCGCTGTGCAGAGCAACTCCTTCCCAGATCTTGAGAAAACCGCAAGTCCGATTCAGCTGTCCGCGTATCTGCCCTCCTGAAACGCTAACGCAGTTGTAAGCGTTAAGCCAAAATCACCGTATCTAAGCGATTCTCAACAGCCGAATTTGAGAACTCCTCCCATTTGCTTGCGGAACCGCAACTCCGATTATACATACAGTCGACAGGGATCGCACTCATATGCTGTATATTATGTACTTCGAGTTCCTTACTGAAGGTTGGCTCAAACTCGGTGCAAGTACGTTAAAAATATGGCACCGAGCTTGCACCAATCTTCAATAGAGATCGCAAAGGATCAGTCAGAACCGTGCCAACCCTATATTATCTAGAGCACAGTATCGGTCGCTCAGCACAGGCTATTTTTTCGTATATCCACTAAATCACTTGCAGAATGACGATACGGTAGATTCTCGAAGAAAACGTAAGCAAAAAAACCGCTTCCTAATTTTTGCCGCTTTGTGTAGTTTAGTCCCCATAGTTTAGTAAAGAATGTAGCAAACGCGTCCCACCGAACGCTCGCATTAGTGAGATGACGGTTTTAGAAAAAGGGCAAAGATGAGCGTTTAAACTAGCACTCGCGCCTTTTCGGAATGTCCGTTTGCTACGGATGAAGAGAAATCAACTAGAGGGAACGATTTTTAGCTTCAAACTTTTAGGATGGAAAACGAAACCTCTTGACGATTTTCGTGAACTCTTAGTAGCCGTGATCTACTCAAAAGGCGGGCCAAGAGCACTATTTCAAGCAATTTTTTTATTGATTAGACCGCTTCGCTCGATGTTTTGACGCTAATCTAGCTATGGGAATCAGGAAAGTTGATATTCATGAGAAACTCGAAAACGAAGTTTCTCGTGAGGAGCGATTTTAGATTGCATTGCGTCGCAGGCGACAGCTAGTCAGACGTGCGCGGCGAGCAACGCGGATCTGTTAGCCATCGCCTCCAACTCCGACCGTGTGTCCTGCGTTATAATGATAGAATCACGTTGAAGAATGGTAAACTGATCGTGCTGTAGTAACATGCTTGGGTTAGCCCCATCTCCTGATCTAAAACATTAGTATACATAAAGTGGGATTAGAGCTGGTCAATTGGAGATGGCTTGTGATTTACTTCCATGTATTTTTATTTACGAAAAATTACGATTTACGGTCCAAAATGTCGTAAATCGTAAACCGTAATTACGAGACCAAAAAACACCGTAACTCGTAAAATCGTAAATCGTAAACCGTAATTACGCACACCCCTGAACGGGATGACGTTGGCTGTCTTCCAGTTTTGGGGAATAATGCACGAGCTGAATGAAGTGTTAATCAAATCAACGACGAGTGGGAGGATCTCAGTCGGGAGCTTCTTCAGTACAGCAGGACAAATGCCGTCGGAACCGACAGCTTTGGAGTTCCGCATGCCCTTTATTATCTTCTCTACGTGTGCCACAGTGTACGCATCGGCCGTGCTCATGAGCGGGAGGCGGCACAGCTCTCTAACTGTCACTCTATTCTGCGGACCTCGCCTTGTACTCGTGACAAAGAAACGTTTTCCAAGAGAGTAGGCGGCTTCATTACCCGTCTTGAAAACGTTATTATCAAATTCAATGGTGGACACGGTGGCTGGTGAGCTCTTTCCAGATAGCCTCCGTAGGACCCTCCAAATAGCTGCACTGTCCGCCTTGAAATCCAACTGTCCCGTGAACTTTTCCCATTCTTCTTTCCTGTGCCCGTCCAGATCTTTTTTGATCTCGTCATCTAGTTGAGCAACGACAGGGTCTAGATGATCGGCTGCTCTCCTAGCATCTCTAGTCCTAATCTTTTGGAGAATTTCTCTGGTGACGTTTGGATAGAACGTCTTAACGCGGCCAACAGGAATAGCCGCCTTCATGGCCCGGCGGATTACATCAGGCAGGTGGTGCTCCTTTTGGTGCACGTTGCCGTTCCACGGATAATCAGCTGCTAGGCAGAGCACAACCTCACTGAACAGACACCAGTCTGCTTGGCCTAAACTGCGATAAGAACGTTGTCGAACACCAGAATAGGGAGCAAGAGAATTTCAAAGATCGATGTGCACAAAGACAGGAATATGATCACTAGACAATGTAGTTGAGGTAGACCATAAGCAAGTGTTGGAAAGGTTGGACGAGACAAGAGTTATGTCTGGGCTAGAAGGTCGGCCGTTGGCAGGGAGACGAGTGGGCTGATCATAGTTTAAGATGACCATGTCGCACTCCTCTGCCCAATCTTCGACGTCATTTCCTCTAGAATCAGAGCCAAGAGACGAGCAAAATGTATGAGCATTAAAATCGCCCGCAAATATAAACGAAGATGAGAGGGAGCAGTCGTAAAGCTGCCTAAGGAGTGGAATAGGATCATAGGATGAGGGGCATGAGGTGGTAGGGGGAACATAGATGTTGAAAAGAGAAAGGGGAGTTTTAAGGGGGAGTAGACCGGGAGGTACTCGAGAGTACCGTCCGTGGAAGTGTTAGGTATGAGGTGGGAGGGAAGAGTAGATAATACGAAAGTGGAAACTCCTCCGCCAAGATTTGACCTTGGAGCATGGTAAGAAATATAGCCTGGGATATTGGGATGAGGATTTGTAGGGGATGGAGAGAGCTTGGTTTCTTGAAACATGATCACGTCTGGATGATAAGTACGTGCAAAGAGAGAGAGCTCAGAAAGCTTGGCACGAAGGCCGTTGGGATTTATATGTACAATGGAAAGGGGGTGATTGGAGTTTGAGGAATCAGAGGTGGTAGGTGAGGAATACAAAACACATCGAAAAGAAGAGTTATAATGCCTCATAGAGCAGAGACCCGAACAGGAGAGATGCACCCACCTTTGGCATCCGAAGCACTGGACGCTTGTGTTTCTCCATGTGACATCCATGCCGCACGTAGCGCATGGGTATTTCTTCTTCTGAGCGGGTCCAAGATTCCTTTCCACACCGGCCCTTAGCAGGAGAATCCGGGGCCGGATGCATCAACGCGAATCTCGGGGTTTGGGCAGGCGCGGGGCACGCAGGGCAGCGGAATCGGGGGCCGGATGCATCAACGCACACGGCGGGGCAAGGACAGGGGCAGGGTCTGGCTACCCCAGCGCAGGTGCCCCGAGAGTCTGTGCCCTACCCCGTATGCACATGCGCTTGATGGCGTCGGGGCAGCTAGCCCCAGCGGAGTGTATGCAATGACGTACGGTGCGCGCCATTTTACGGCTGAAACCTGTGATCGATCAGTCGAAACAGCTAAGAATTTTTACCTCGTCTGCTCTGATCCTTCTGCTTTTTACTTCCTTTTGTTTTTGAAGCGGTTGAACATCTTGGATTCACTTTTTTCCATAATGTAGCATGTTAATAAAACATAAATATGTCTTAATTTCATTCACAGTTTTAAAATCATTTTATTTTTGAGTTCGCTCGATATTTGGGCTTCACAGCGTCTGCAAAACTGAAAATGCTGCAAACTTCGTGTGAGTATCATGTTTTGAAAAAAATCGCGTGATGTATTTAGAAAACCATGGGTGGTAGTCTGGCTCTAAATCCCATTTCGCCCACCGCTTTTTCTACTTTAAGGCAGGGTTCGCGATAAAAATGGTTGTTGTGCTATCCTCATGAGAAGGTAGATCTGGCCATCAAAAATGTGAGAATAAGAGAAAAGTTGTAGAAAACATGCTCAGGAACAAGTTAATGCTTGGTGTCCGCCCGCCCCCAATCATCGAGGTTTCTATAAATGCCTGTTCCTTCAACTTTTATTTTGTTTCTAAGGTAATTTCTGAGCACCTCTGGAGACTACTGATTACTTTAAAGGCAGTGTTCACGATAATTTTTGTCCCCGAGTTTTTCACATAAAACAATGCGCTGGCCTCCAATTGTTACCAGAATTAAGAAGAAACGGCGAGAAACGCATTAAATCGTCGTATTTCAGTGACACTATTCTATAACATGGACTAGTTGTCTTGTTGGATGAACATGTTCGCGGTGGTTGTCACCGGTGGAAAATCGGGTCAATCGAAAATAGAAGAATATTTTATGCAAAGCAGGATTAGTTTGAGCCCTAAAGAAAGAACGGAGCAACAGAGTGTAGAGAATTGCAAAGGACGGGTCCACAAAAGATTTCATTGTTACAACAAACTTTTTCTGTGATACTTAAGAGACGGGGTGATACTTAAAGGCAGTGGACGCGATCAAATATGCTTGTCGTCTTTTTCTCTCCAAATCCTTTTCTGAGTCTCGAGTAGTAGGACCTATAAGAAAAAAGCGCGAAAAAACACTGTTTTGGGCCGAACTTGAAGCCTGAAATTTCTTGTCTTTTGATGGTGGACGAGCCCACTCCACAACATCGGCACCGATGACCTCTTATATCAAGAACATCAGCTGGCTTGAAATTGAATTTCAATCATTGAACCTTCGGATTCATTTACACAACTAGTCAAGAACATTGACTGGAACGCTTTCTTTCATTGCTCAACTTGTTTTATTAGGTAAATTTACATTTATTTCTTCCTCTGAATGTCGATGATTTTTGACTGCTCGGCATGACGCGGCGATCTTTTTCGTCATCGCTGTGCACGTGTGCACGAACTGGCTATTTTGGGCCTTAAAATCTCTATTTCTAGCCCGTTTTTCACCGCTCTACCTTCATAGTTTTTCAGCTGTTTTTGATCTAAGCTGATTTTTTGTAACTTTTTCGATAACGTTTTTCATCGTGACCACTGCCTTTAAGGATTTCGTGTACTTCCGGGGCGTTTTTCTCAATTTCTACGTCATTTTAGTTCTACCCGGGGGCCACTTAATCAATCTAGAAAATAACCGAAGATTGTCGTGAACACTGCCTTAAAGGCAGGGTTCTCGATAAAATCGGTTGTTGTGCTGTCACCGTAGAATGGTAGATCTGGCCATCACAAAAGTGAAAATTAGTGAAAAATTGGAGAAAAAACGCTAAGGAGAAAGTTATGGCTTGGTGTCCTCCCGCCCCCAATTATCGAGATTTGGGTAAAAGCCTGTTTTTTCAACTTCTACTTTGCATCTAAAGTAATTTCTGAACATTTCTGGAGACTACTGATTACTTGAGCAGCAAAATAAATGCCGGATAAGCAAGCATTAATGAAAACCGCGTTAATTAGGGGGCCGGCCGACACCGGTAATTAGCCGTTATACTTTGTTTTGAGCGTTTTTCCCGTGATTTTCCGGGTTTTTTCACTCACTTTTACTTTTGTGATGGCCAAATCTACATTCTCATGAAGAGAGCTCAAAAATAGTTTTTATCGCGAATCCTGCCTTCAAAGTTACATTGAGGTATGATTATCCGTCATTTCGCTCTGTTGACGGGTTAGCACAGTTTGAAAAAAAAAACCAGAAGGAACAACTTTACATGAAGTTTCACGATTTCGCACTGTAATTTTCCACGAAATCTGAAGTTGAAGTTTGGAGTGTAAAGAAACAACCAGTCATTGTTAAGATAATTTTGTACTTTTTCTCAGCTTATTACAGCGACCAAATTTTCCTTTCGCACTCGCTTGTTTTCTTTGACTGAGAATAAAAGGACTGCAAGATGTTCACCCGTTGTGAAAATGTAAGAAGGAGAGCACAAAACAAAGGAAGGTGAAGAAGGATACAAGCCGTTGCAGGCCGATCATTACAGTAATTGAGCTCAGTTCTTTCGAGAATGGAATATTTTCCTTCTAGATATGAAAATTTTAGGCAAAAAATGTTTACGAGAAGCTAAATGAAATATTATGTCGAGGAAAGTGACAGCAAGTGCTAAAAATGTTGGTTACTACATCATCGTATCATATTTCTGCAACGTTTCATCACTCTTGCCCCAGCCGGGGCAGCCGCTGCCCCAGCTTCCGAGCTGGGGCAGGTGGGGGCACTGCCCTTGCCCTTGCCCCGGCGGCTCAGCATACCGATTTCGCCGCCCTGCGTGCCCGAACCCCGAGATTCGCGTTGATGCATCCGGCCCCGGGATGCTAAGCCACCGGGGCAGGGGCAGTGTTCCTAATTGCCCCGGCTCGGAGGCTGGGGCAGAGGCTGCCCCGGCGGAGGCAAGAATGACGAAACGCACATAACAAAAAAAAAGGAATAGGATGCAGTAGTCAACCGACATTATTTTTTATTTAACTTAACGTGAACATTTGTTTGCTCAAAATTATTGCTTCAAACGGCAAAGGGTGAAATTTTTGTGTGCTTTTCTTCACATACCCTCCTTTTTTGGCATTTTGTTTTTGTCACCGTTTCTAATGGAAAAATTCATGATACTACGTCAATTTTCTTTTTCCAACGAATTTCGGTATTCCTTGTGCAATACACCAACGTATTAGTCTTAGAATTTCGAAGAACTTTCGAGGAAGCGAAATTTCAGGAAATTTCGTTCAAAAATTGTTCCATATTTTTTTGAAGGAGTAAATTTCGGGACGCATATGAATCGCACATTTTTTTCGTTTCATTAGTGTTGATTGCTTATTTTTTCCTTCTAAATTCCGCTGGATCCTTCGAATTTTGAAAAAAAAAAAGTAATAAATTCGGTATCTGCACGATTAGAGCATTTTTGGTTGTGTCAGAAGGTCTTCGTCCATGAAACCTTCGAAGGACTTTTTTTGCAAACTTCGAAGAAACTTCATCAAAATTCTCGTTTTGTGCATTAATACTGCATAAAGATGTGAGAAAATTGAGCAGGCTACGATTTTTGTGGGTAATCGCGATAGGTCATTGATGTTAATGCGTCTGATTACGATTAAATTGATTTTAAGAATTCAATTTGAGGAGGGAACGCCTTATAATGATTTTTCTCGTTCTTTCCCATGCGTTCACCTCAATTACATCATTATCCAGTGACAAAAAAAGACAAATGATGCCCCGACATGATGTAAAAAAAGACTCAGCTCAATAGTAATAAGCATCCGTCGAAGACTTACATCCTTTTGCACCTTATTCTGTTCTGCGCTAAGTTTCCTACGTTCCCACAAAGATTGAACATCTTGCATACCCTTACCTTCTAGCCATAGGAAACAATTGAGTAGAAGCGGTAATTTTGGCCTATCTATTAAGCTGAGAAAAAAACAAAATCGCCTCGAAAAAATTTGGCATTCAGTTTCTTTGCGCTTTGAACATCAAATTAACTCCATAGTGAGTAAAAAAGCTCGTTGCAAAACTTTTCAACACTATGTCATGTCGCTAATTTTATTCTTCTTCATAAATGCGCAACTCAACAAAGCAAGATGGCGATCTATTTATTATACCTCATACTAGAACCTAATTTAGGAGAGGGTGAACGAAATGTTATTAAGAGCCTGAATGCCGGAAGGAAAAAATTTCGTGAGTTTCAATGAACACCAAAACTTTTTCAAAAATGTTGTTTATCAAACGAATAACACAAAAATTGCAGATTTGCTCTTGATGTGAAACTTTCAGCCCATAAACGAGCGTACTCCAAAATTAAATCAAATGCAGAAAACTGTGAGTGACATCAAAACACATGTGCTTTATTAACAAACTACATGAGAAGAATGGGAAATGCAGGATTTTCAAATCTTCTAGAAAAAAAAAAACGAAGAAATCAAGAGGCACAAAGCAGACGAGGCGAAAATTCTCAGCTGTCCCGATTTATCGATCGCAGGTTTCAAGCGTAAATTGACTCGTGTGTACGTGATTTTTTTACACTGCGCTGGGGCTGGCTGCCCCTACGCCATCGAGTGCTTGTGCATACGGGGCAGGGCACCGACTCTCGGAGCACCTGCCACAGAGGAACCAGACCCTGCCCCTGACTTTGCCCCACCAAGTGCGTTGATGCATCCGGCCCCCGAAGGGGAGGTGCGGCCGGCCAGCACCTCTCCCATGACAAAAACCCTTTTCGTGGAGGGGATGATGTCGGTTTGCACGGAGGTGATCTTCTTTTCTCCACACTGCCACGGCACGAACGTACGACATCTCGGCAGCACTGTCATTCTTCCAACACAAGCGTGTTACAGTAAAATTTTATGCGGACGATATAAAGCTATACAAAGTCATTTCTGATCCATTAGATACCCAAGTGCTGTAGGAGGGGATTGACCTGATAGTTGACTGGGCGAGAGAATGGCAGCTGCCACTGGCTACGCAAAAAACCGTATTTATGCGGGTTCATTTGAGTCCGCCGTCGACAGCTCATTCATATACAAGTGCTGGTATCGCGCTGCAAGCGGTAGACTCGGTTCGAGACCTCGGTTTTCACTACGATAGGAAAATGGATTTTTCTGAGCATGTCAAAATCAAATGCCGATCGGCTCACAGGCGGATTTTTCAGATTTATAAGGGTATCTCCACTAGAAACAAACAGGTTCTGCTCCGAGCACATAAGACTTGTATACGACCCATTGTGGAATCTGGAACACCAGTATTCGCTCCGCACAAGAAAAAGGATATTGGCGCGCTCGAAAAGGTCCAGAATAGTTTCGCTCGCAAACTGCTGATTCGCATCGGTGGTCTCCTGAATTCCAAGATACCCAGGGCCCAGATAAGGAACGAATATTTTGGGTTGCCAACGCTGGATTCTCGCGGCAGAGTATTTGACCTTTGCATAGTCCGCAAACTTCTGGAAAACAGCAGTATTTTCAGGCATGCACCCTATTTCAAACTGGTCACATCGAGAACTAGAGGTGAAATAATGAAAATATTTCTCGGTCGGCCAATTACCAGTGTTAGGGTTAGGTCTTTTCCACATAGGGCGGGTAGCGCATACCTGAAAATCGCTCGAAGAGTCACCGGCGCTGCTTCCTTGGGCCAGTTTAAGCGACGGGTATCCCAAATAGTTCTTAGCTACAAAACATGGCATTTTCGAATGTTTCTTCTTTTCTAAAGATAGATCTTCGTTTGTTTCATTGGTAGGGTGTATGAAGAATAAGAGTATTTTTGCTCAAGTTTGCTGTCTGTTTTTTCTTTCTCCCGGCCTTGCTATTTTTTCTGTGCATGTCTTCTTATTATTACCATCACGCATTTCCCTTATGTGAGTGTAATAAACAAAAACATGAACAAGCAACTAATTTGTTTTTGCTTAAACACCGATGAACCGAGAGATGGCTTTATGAAATAATGATAACCCACTAGTTGGTCCCACAACGGTTCGTTTTTGAAACTCATTCAAGCACTCCACAACTCCAGAACGGAGAGGCGACAATGAGTGTTAGATAGAGCAGAAAACGCACTTTCGAGAGCTATATTACACTTTGACAACCAAAACACAGACTATCGAGCAAAAAAAAACCGGAGATAACTTGTTCTCCAACCCAGTATTTTATAGCAAGCGCAAAATGAGATATTTCCAAACCACACCGCCTCAATATGTTGATGAACTGTGTAACTTCCAATCCGCCATCTTCTTTGATGTATTTGTCCATGGCGTTCTCATCCCTTCCTGTCGTCACTGTCTTGTAACTAAAAAAAGTTATGGGATTGTGAGAAGTAGGGGGTGACATTTACAAAATCAAATGGATGAGATATCAGTATAGTTCGAGGATTTTGTTATAGCTCAACAGCACGATATCGCGACCTGCCCGAGTTCGAATATGGTGGGTGTAGCCGCGAATCCGATGGCTGCGGACCACTGAGCAGCCCGCACGTCTGAAGCGTGCGCCGATCGATCACCACATTTCTCGGGGGCGCACACGACGCAGCGCAGGCCGCTGAGTTCGCAGCCAACTGTTTCACGGTTGGCCCAACTATAACTAGCAGGCCTTCCAAAAATCGATACAAACTACAATAAATAGATCAGTTTTTTGAAAGATCGATCCGCCAGCAGAATTACATGTTTTTTTAATCCAAAAAGAAAAAGGGCAAACAGTTTAACTCCTCAACCCGTTCACCCCACTCATTCAAACAGCCGAAACCACGAAAGCGATGTAACATCGGCATGGATCGCGAAGAGACTTTGCGTTCACTGCTGAAGGTTGGCGCAAACTCGGTGCACCTATGTTATAGCATATGGCACCGAGTTTGCGCCTACCTTCAACAGTGAACGCGAAGTCTCTTCACGATCCATGCCGACGTTAAGCACCATAAAAGCTCCCTGTGAGAGACACCATCCATCGGCGCAGCTGCTGTGTACAAGCATCATTACTTGCAATTTTTATCCTAATTTTCTCTTCACCAAAAAGGTGATCAGGATGGGGTTGGGGGAGAGTGCCTAACGTGATCTAAAATTCAATTTTCAAATTTCGAAAAAAAATAGTGATAAACACATTCGTTGTTGGGGTGAATAGATTCATACCGGTCCAAACCTAGAACACACTTTCAAATATCAACGGACAGCTCCTGCCTCACATTCAACATCTAAAACAATGGCCTTGAGCGAAATTTTGGGCAGAATTTCGCACATCTAAATGCTTACCTATCACGGTGCCACCAGCATTAAAAAACTAACAATTATTTGTAGAATTACCAACTGTAACCCATCAAAAATCGATCTATGAGACTCAGATTCGTCGCTCAGCGCCGTAAACTACGCCTGCGTATAGATCACACTTTGAATGAATCGGTCGTCATAAGGTCAAGAGGTTACTGTGTTTTTTTTGGGGGGGGGAGGTGCAAGTGGACAATATAGTGGCAGTATTGGCTTTGGAAGCTGTGATCACTCTTGAGATAGCTGAGACTCTAGTGTGCAACTATACTGATGCCCGCATCAGCCGGCTATGATGCCCCTAGTCTCCCAAGACATCATTGGAGCTAACCGGAACTTCGGAACAAGAGTATACCGACAACCTTCATGGGACCGGCTAGCCGGACAAGAGTACAAGCCACTGTGGAGAAGTAACAGCTGGGAGGGTAGGTCAAAGCACCAGAGAAAACACAGAAAGGCCAAATAGGAGTGTTAATGTAAGAGGGAAAAAACAGAGGGCATAACATAATACCGCACTAACCATTTGATGCAACCAATATGCCTCCAACGTCAGCGACAGGCCGCCTGCAGTGGTCGCTGGGGAGTAAGATCAATAAAAATGTTAAAAATGCAAACCCCCAGCGTCACTTGGCGCTAGGTCGTCTGCTATGGACGGAGCCTATGGTTAATGATTTACTTTGTCGCTGTCATGAGCAACAGTTATGACATTGGGCACAAATCGCTATAAGACAAGCATCGGAGCAACGGCATTGGCCGTCAAAAGAACAGTAGCCATATTCATCGACAGCGATCCATTGTCGCAGAAGTATACCATTGGCCTAAGAGTGACTGACATATCTGTTTAAAGGCAGTGTTCACGATAAATTTCTCTTCCGATATCTCCTCGGCGGCTTACGGAAGGTCTGGTGCCCTATATAGCAAGGCATGCTTAAAAACGACACGAAAGACGCGTTTTTGAGCCAAAATAGGTCCTCCCTTGTTTTCGTTGATTTTTGAGCGTGGAGGACTCGACCACAATGAAGGATGATGCCTATCAGTGCACCCAAGTGATCGGCTCACTTGTCAGCACTTTCTTGACTTCACCATTCCTGTAATCTGGGTGTTCATTTGTTCATATCTAGGGGGCGGAAATGGGGCACGGGGCGTTTCTGGAACACCAAAACGCTTGTTCGCAGCCGCTATTTTGCCACTCCTGGCTCGTTTTCTAACGTTCTTTCGGCACTGGGAGCCTAGAATCCTTCTCGCCTATCATTTTGCTTTGGAAAGTCACTGAGGGTGATCATCGTGACCGCTGCCTTTAACCCATTAACGACCACGCCTAATCTGGGGTGACTGCACGTTTGAACCGCGTGCAATATAACGCCACTGAAGACAAAAAAGTCGAATTCCATCCTTCAAAACTACCCTTCAAAATTGGGTAACATGAAGAATAGTTTGTGAGCATTCGACACATAGACAGCAGCTGTACCTACTAAGCCACACCGTTCGGTGAGCGAATACAGGGACCGTATGCACATCTCTCCCCGCACGTCCCCGTCCCCGCGAAGCCGCTCTGTGATTGGTCATCAGACGAAATTTACCAATCATACATGGTCTTCGCGGGGACGGGGACGCGCGGGGAGAGATGCGCATACGGCCTCTGGGAGCAGTTAAAAGCGCCCATTATTATCACGATTTCAACCACAACAATGAAATTTGCCTTATTTTGTAAATTGCACAGGCAACTGTGAGCGTTCACACAAAAACCTTGACTGCAGAGGGTGATAGTCTAGAAGCCACTGAAACACAGTGGTAACAAATTTCGTGCGAGCGGTCGCCGCGCCCCGCGTTCTCATTGGGGCGCGCCGTTCTCACTGGAGCGCGCCAGCCCACATCGGTTGCGAAACACCGCCGAACCCACACTCCTTCACCTCTTCTCATGCTGCAGTTCACTTCTCCATTCCTTCCTCCTCTATGTTTTCATCCGTTGCAGTAGTAAATCTTCTTTAGTTGATTAAATAGGGAATTCGTACTCCTTTCCAGAGATTGGTTGCCTTTTTTGTCTACGAAGCTCGTGTCGATCGTCTCATCTGTAGAGTGATATAGGTAGGTAAGATTATCAACGTTTGAAAAAATGACATAGATCGAAAGTACAGAAGAAGAATAGGCTCCATCCCACATCTTGCTCTCACATTGTGTGAAAATACAGAGTAGAACATACAATATGTAGAAATGACCGCACACTAGCAGTAGTTTCGAAACATGGTTCATCATTATTTGACTTCTTATTGTGGCACTATTCTACGCTTTCGTTTAGAAAAAAGCATCTTCTTCTTCTCAAGCTTATCGTAGAGGGTGAATTGGGGCGCCGAATGCGATTCGTACATCAGCTATTTAGTTTGTATTAGTTGGGCGGTAATTAGATGTGGATTTCAGGGCTCTCATTTACATCCACATCCTGGGAGGGTTTATCGACAACTGGCTGTCGATAACGTTGATAAACCCGCGACACTTGTTCAATTTGAGTCCATTTGGAATGTCTGATCTCAAAGATATGTCCGATGTGCGAAGGGGAAATGGAACCTGATTAGGTCTCGGTGAGTGCTGGTTTATATTACTTTGAGATGGTCTTAAACTTGGTATTCGCTATGCTTTAGGAAAAGATCTGCGATGAGGATTAAGGTCGCCCTTCACGGACGAAAATATCTACCCGACGAAGATTGAAGAAGATATATCACATCAGAGTCTTGATAGCTTTATAGCGATCTACAGAGTTATGCATATTTGTCAAACTTTCTATTGTGTATCAGAAAAAGTATTAAACTTTGTTTATTCAAGTGTGTGAAGTATTAATGAGCACGACTAGTTTGGACTATCATAATTAGATACCCCGTCATTGTCAAAGAGCGTAGAGCACCAGCGAGTCACTAGCGTAGAGCACCGTGTGGGAATTCCACAAAATTTGTTTCTCATTAGATATAGCTTCAGAATTGCTTTCGGTGATTTGCCTGGGTTTCTTAGCTCGTGGCAGCGATAGTTTGCCTCGGTGGGGCTCAAAATTAGCCCGCGAAAATTAATAGAAAACAGCTGCGAAAAATTCCTGAATGTAGATTCCTAAGCACGAGCTTGCGAATGCAGCAAAAAAAGAGGCAAAAAACGTTGGAAAGAAGTCTGCAAAAACCAGCAAAAATAGCACAGCGAAAGTGTTATCTGGATCAATTCTGCTGAACCTAGCTAAAAACGAAGTGCTGATTGAAGGTAGTCGACGAAAATCACTGAGAATCAACGAAAACGCGAAAAGATCCAAAAAGAATTGTTGATATTGAAACTTCTCGCCAGACTCGATTTTTTAATTTCGAATAAGACCTAGGTTTCCACTGGATTCGGATACTGGAATCAATTTGCCAGCCTGAATAAGTTTAAATTTTCGAAAAATAGCGCAGCGAAAGTGTTGTAAAGAACAATCTTGCTGAAACTAGCTGAAACGAAGTGCTGTTCAAAATTCGAAAATCACTGAGAAACAGATCAAGACGCGGTGGAGAATCGGATTTTCTATGCGTGCTTCAAAACGCGTTTGAACCATAAAAATGTCTCAATTAAAAAAAACCGGTGAGAATCAGAAATGAAACGTAAAACGTCGATGAAAGGTTGACTTCTTAACATCAGTAGTAAGTAGTGCTCAATTCAGCCTTGAACTTAGTTCTCACAGTCCACACTGATCCAATACTCCTTGGTGGATTCGTTGCAAACTCAGGCAATCGCGGGGGTCGGTGGCAGGTTAAAACGCCCCTTTCCGAATGAAATTGATCCGATGCGGCTGATCGGCGGAGGTTTCGGCATGACTCATAACTGCCGAATTTTTCGTGGTGATGTCTCATATGTGGCGGAGTTTTCGGGGCGACGTGTTGCAGTGTCTGCACTGTTTTCCTCTAGTACTCTCTCGTGAAGAGCACGGAATCGGGAGCCCATAATGTGTACGCTGCACTAGAATGTGACGTGTTTGTGCTTATCACGGTTGACAGCTCGGGATATCGACGCTTTGGCGGGCGTCGGTGGCAGGTTGACAGGACAGTTGTGCTGCCTCTCAACCTGCCACCGACGCCCGCGACTGCAGGAGTGTTAGAGGGTGGTCGGTGGGAGGTGATTAGGCGGAACTTTCGGTGTAAACACGTGGGTGTGACGTCACACCGAGTGGTCGGTGGGAGGTGATAAGGCAGAGCTTTCGGTGTGAATGGGTCAAGGATGACGTGGCATTATAGGGTCGGTGGGAGGTTGACACGCGGAGTTTTCGGCATGAATGGGGAGTTTTCGGGCCTTGCTCGCCCCTTTTTTCGTTTCGAGCGGGAGCACGCTACTAGTTCAACTCCTCTCAACCGGCCACCGACCCCCGCGAGTGTGTGAAAAGATGTGATTGTGTAGGATTGAATATCGATCTGACCAAATTCGTGTGCCTGGCGTCGTTTGGCTGCTGCGCTGAGATGGCGTGCTCCAATGAGAACGCGCGGCGCGGCGACCGCTCGCACGAAATTTGTTACCACTGTGTTTCAGTGGCTTCTTGATAGTCTTAGGTCGCAAAGAGGGAGAGAGGTGGGCAAACGAGACGAGGAGACTAGAAGGAGCATAATAAAAGCGTAGAGAACGTCACTCACAATTCGCATGCTCGCAGGCGACTTTTCGTCTTCTCGAGGGTTTTCTCCAATTCTTGTTGATCGACTAGCATCATTTCGAGTTGTCGATTACGGGCTTGCAATGAGGGGATCTTGTCACGATAGCACTTCTTCTCCCTTTCCAACTAAATCAAACGTCTGTAAACTTCCTTCTTTACGGAAGCAATATTTGACTTTTTTTGGCGTGAAAACATATACCTTCGCTTCAAGACTTGCTATAGTGTTTTTCAGCTTTCGAATTTCCTCCTGAGCTTCAACACGATCATTCTTCTCCTTCTCAAGAGCGATGGAGAGAAATTCTACCTGAACACCAGAATTTTCGGTACAATTCAGAAGCCTTCAATGACGTCGAAAACAGAGAGTTTCAATGTCCGGGTAACAGACGGTATTCATCTTCACACTCAAGCACACGAATCATTAGCTCGACAATTTCGAGACGTCAACTACGCTGCATGCAGGTTGGTCTGCAGATGCCCTTGAGAAAGCTATTGTTTACAGCCTAAGGCACTATTCATACTACTCAACGCCAGCGCGGCACGCGCTTAACGCGAGGGCGTGGCGTTAGAGTATGAATGGCCTGATGCCTCGCTAGCGCGTAACGCCCGCTCCGCTATGGCGGCGACGGCCGTAAAAAACTTCTTCGTTACTTTCATTATTAATCCACCTTCGATTTCATTCCATTCCATGATAATCAATTTCAGTACTATCCTCTGCTACCATGATAGAGAAGGCGTATACAAATTTTGCTTTCTCGGCAAGGTGAAGGCCCATTTTCATCCGCTCCGTCATCGCGTTGCCGCTGGAGTATTCATAGTCTCCACAAGCGTCACGCGCGTGACACGCTGGCGTTGAGGAGTATGAATAGCTCCTAACTTCCCCGGTGCGGAATAACCCATTCCTGAACCACATTGTTGAAGAAGAGAAAAAAGAACCTGAGCAGCACTGTTCACTCCGGCCTGCGAAGCGGTGTCATCCGAGCTGTCGAAGTACAAGTGTTTGACAATGTGCCTCTCTGCTGTGGTTACTCTACAAATGGGGCACGTTTTCGAGCGCTGCAAATAAATCCTCAGAGAACCTTATATTGAACTCTAAAAGTAAAATAGAGAATCTGTTACCTCTACCCATTTGCTGATACAAATGAAATGGAAAGTATGACCGCAATGTAAGGCGGAGATGGAGTTCGTGGAGAAAACAGAAGTGCAGATCACACATTTTCCATTGATTGGACTCATCAGAGATGGTGATATCGCATACCGTCGGCAGCAGAACTGTGGCTCTGAACCAGCAATGTGGGATTTTCTCTTAGTGTAAGGAGCGCATCAAACAGTTACCCTCCGCACAATTCGACAAACTGCCGTTGCAGATTCGTATCGATAACAAAAAAAAAAACATTTACAGGCACCAAAAGAGCACCACCGAATGCGGAAACTATTTGGTCAGTCAGGGTCAAACGAGATTGCAAAATTTCGCAACGGCGGGTTGGGTTGGCAGAATTTTTTGACCCGAAAATGAAAATTTGGTGAAGATATCCCAAAAATTGTCGGTATCTTGGTCACCAAAGAAAGGGATCGTATCACTGCTCAGGTTCTAGACGCTTGAGTCTGACTACTGAATGAATCTTCGGCGTCTCACAGTGTTAGTAATCAAATATATCATTTCGGTTTTCCGAACCACCCGAAAACACAAGCTCGCAACTGTCAAAATCTGCGGACCTGTCCCCGACTTACAATACCCTGCTCTCGACGGGACCGACATGGATTGGTGGCGCTCACGCGACCATGGATTCGTAATCCATCTCGGTCTTGCAAGGAACAGGGGCACTGTAGACCGGGGGCAGACCCGTAAATTTTGGCCGTTACTGGTTCGCGTTCCCTCCCCTTCCAAAATCAGAAGACTTCGAGGGTCAAAAAGTGAGTTAGTAATACAAAGTCAGGTTTTCTGTTTAAGCGTAACCCCAAGAATCAGAGCCTACGAAATCGCGGTGCGGAATGTTCTTGGAACGCACCCCTGGGGTGCGTTCCACAAGAACCTTGCCACGACGCCGTGGGAGGAAAAACAGCCTTCTCATGGACAAATTTGCTTTCCATGGATGCGAATTATAACTAAAATTTGCTCCAACGTGGCCGTCACTACGTTTCCATGGACGCGTTTTGCCGTGGGAATGTTCTTGGAACGCACCCCTGTAGACTACACACAAAGGAAATCGAGAAGGAAAAATATGATAGCAGGTCAAGGTAAAATAAAATAATTAGCAGTGGTGCGTTCCAAGAACATTCCCATGGCAAAAGTTTTCCATGGAAACGTGGCCACGGCGACGTGGAAGCAGTTAGCAGTTACGATTCGTGGCCGTGGGAAACAAGTTTGGCCATGAAAAGACTATTTGCCCTCCCACGGCATCGTGGAAACATTCTTGGAACGCACCCCAGGGCAGATTTTTTAAATCGCCCAGATAGTTTTAAGGCACGACTCCTCGGCAAATAGGAAAGTGATTAACCACCGGAGACCAGCTGGCGCGACGCGTGCAACGCAAATTCGCGGCGCGCGCGTTTGTGAGATTGGAGCACGATAATACACTCAACCAAAATCCCATACATGCGAGCGAAACGAGTACCTAGCTCTTCTTAATACTCTACTGACAAAACTCCGGAAGTAAAAATAATACAATATGTGGTATGAACACTAAATTTCACACTTCTCCAAGGGTAAGAGGCGAAGCTGCTCTCAGCTCTTCCTATTTCAGAAGCAACATCACTGTGAGAACCCACTAGACCAATCTAAACAGCATATGAGGAGCTCAAAGTGTATAGAACAGACCGTTAATAACGTCAATTAAACTGATTTAAGGGGAACATCTTCTTCCAATTCTCAAGTATAGTCTACAGCAATGGAAGTAGGACCTAGTGAGGTTGCGGACTCTTCCTAATTTACTGTAGTCTGATTGTGTTATCACTCATTTTTTTCGAAATAGCTGAGATTGCTCGATGAGTTTTTCTTTTCACTCCCCCCGTTTCAACTGTTTCCATTGCTTCCACGGATGCAGTCATATCGGTGAAAACACGGACTCACCGGTCTATCACAGCTGCTCCGAAAAAATGAGTGATACCACTAACATACTACCGTATGTTAGGACGAGTCCGCAACCTCACCAGGTCCTACTTCCATTGCTGTATGGTTAGATCCACGGCCTGTGTCCTCAAGAAAAAACGTGTAAATTCAAACCGCGGCTGGCGTGGCGGTTTAAATCTCAATCTCCGAGAATCGAACCGCCGCGCCGGCCGCGGTTTGAATTTAAACGTTTTTTCTTGAGGACACAGGCCACGGACCTAACTATAGACTATAAGTGATTCCACTCATGCAAGGTCATTCCACCGTCATTAATCAGTAATAGAACTACAGAGGAATTTTCTAGCCTACTAGTTAGCAGAAAGTCTGATTATTCTTCTCCATCATCACAGCCCGTCTTGAGTTCGATCCATTTCAACCTCAGAAAACGAGATATGAGATCGGATTTTCTAGGAATAAATCACGCTAGTAGCAACATCAAACTTGGAAAGCCAAGCGGAACTTGGGTGATTTGATTGATGGATTTGAGAAACTTTTGTGCAGAGCAGAACCTCGTGAACTACACCCTTTACCCTTTAAAGCTCCAGTATTACTCGTAATTTCTGAGGTCTTGAGGGGGACTAAGCCTCACTGCCTTAGAAAAGCATGAAAAACGATTCAGTAGACAACATTCAATCCTTATACTTAAAGCAGTTATGTCCCGATGTTTGTATGTATGTAACGTCGGCATGGATCCGGAAGAGACTTCGCGTTCATTGTTGAAGGTTGGCACAAACACGGTGCACCTATATTATAACACATGGCACCGAGTTTGGGCCAACGTACAATGGGGAACGCGAAGTCTCTTCACGATCCATGCCAGTCATATGTATGTGTGTGTGTGTGTAATTGTGTTTTCCCGTGAATCTTCGGAATGGCCGATCAAAACAGGGATGAAATGGTACCAACATTTGCGTGGGTGGGACACTCATCGATTACCAAAAAATCAGCCTGAATCACCTCTTGCGCGCCTCGGGACCACCGAGTTTGTCCGTGGGGCGCAATTTTAGCCGTGGGTCATGAAAACCTCTATGAGTCATCCAGCGGTAGAAGTGCTACGCTCTAATCACGGCGACAGGTCTTCGGTAATATTTTACGGGACGCCGTACAGAATCTCGGGTTTGATGAGTCTGCAGGACAGCAGTGGTAGTGTGCAGGACCACAGTGGGGCTGTGCAGGCCGTCATGGTAAGTGAGCAGGACCCCAGTGGGAGTGTGCAGGACGTCATAAAAAACGTGCAGGACCCCAGTGGGAGTGTGCAGGTCGTCATAGGAAGTGTGCAGGACCCCAGTGGGAGTGTGCAGGACGTCATAAAGCGTGCAGGACCCCAGTGGGAGTGTGCAGGTCGTCATAGGAAGTGTGCAGGACCCCAGTGGGACTGTGCAGGCCGTCATGGTAAGTGTGCAGGACCCCAGTGGGAGTGTGCAGGACCCCTGTGGGAGTGTGCAGGACGTCATAAAAAGCGTGCAAGACCCCAGTGGGAGTGTGCAGGTCGTCATAGGAAGTGTGCAGGACCCCAGTGGGACTGTGCAGGCCGTCATGGTAAGTGTGCAGGACCCCAGTGGGAGTGTGCAGGACGTCATAAAAAGCGTGCAGGACCCCAGTGGGAGTGTGCAGGCCGTCATGGTAAGTGTGCAGGACCCCAGTGGGAGTGTGCAGGACGTCATAGAAAGTGTGGAGGAGCCCAGTGGGAATGTACAGAACGTCGTTAAAAGCGTGCAGGACTACAGTGGGAGTGTGCAGGACGTCATAGAAAGTGTGCAGGACCCCATTGGGAGTGTGCAGAACGTCACAAAAAGTGTGCAGGACGTCATAGAAAATGTGCAGAACCCAAATGGGAGTTTGCAGGACGTTACAGAAGGTGTGCAGGACCCCAGTGGGAGTGTGCAGGACCCAAATGGAAGTGCGGAGAACGTCATAGAAAGTGTGCAGGACCCAAATGGGTGTGTGCAGGACGTCATAGAAAGTATGCAGGACCCCTGTGGGAGTGTGCAGGACCCAAATGGGAGTGTGCAGGACGTCGTAGAAAGTGTGCAGGACCACCGCGGGAGTGTACAGAACGTCATAGAAAGTGTGCGGGACCCCAGTGGGAGTGTGCAGGACCCAAATGGAAGTGTGCAGAACGTCAGATAAAGTGTGCAGGACCCCAGTGGGAGTGTGCAGAACGTGGTAGAAAGTGTGCAGGACTCCAGTTGGAGTGTGCAGGACCCCGATTGGGTGTGTGCAGGAAGTCATAGAAAGTATGCAGGACCCCAGTGGGAGTGTGCAGGACCCAAATGGGAGTGTGCAGGACGTCGTAGAAAGTGTGCAGGACCATCGCGGAAGTGTACAGAAGGTCATAGAAAGTGTGCAGGATGCAGGACCCAAATGGAAGTGTGCAGAACGTGGTAGAAAGTGTGCAGGACTCCAGTTGGAGTGTGCAGGACCCCAAATGGGTGTGTGCAGGACGTCATAGAAAGTATGCAGGACCCCTGTGGGAGTGTGCAGGACCCCAGTGGGAGTGTGCAGAACGTCGCAGAAAGTATGCAGGACTCAAGTGGTATTGTGCAGGACCCAAATAGGAGTGTGCAGGACGTCGTAAAAAGTGTGCAGGACCCCAGTGGGAGTGTGCAGGGCCCTAATGGGAGTGTGCAGAACGTCATAGAAAGTGTGCAGGACCCCACTGGAAGTGTGCAGGACCCCAGTTGGAGTCTGCAGGACCCCAGTGGGAGTGTGCAGGACCCCAGTGGGAGTGTATGGCACCCAAATGGGAGTGTGCAGGACGTCATAGAAAGTGTGTAGGACCCCAGTGGGAGTGTGCAGAACGTCGTATCAAGTGTTCAGGGTCCCAGTGGGAGTTTGCAGGACCCGAATGGAAGTGTGCAGGACATCATAGAAACTGCGCAGGTTACCAGTAAGAATGTGCAGGACGTCATGGAATGGGTGCAGTACCCCAGTAGGGGTGTGCAGTACGTCGTGAAATGTGTTCAGGATCCAGGTGGGAATGTGCAGGACGTCAAAGAAAGTTAGCAGGGCCGCAGTGGAAAAGTGCAGGACGTCATAAAGAAAGTAGAATTGAATCAGCGAGATTTTCTCAATTTTTCATGCGAAATCTTAGCCTTTGTGTGGCGAAGAAAACAGATAGGAAATCATGTATCTTGAGAGGAGTGCAACGCGTTTTGAGGAGTACGCGAAACTCTGGAGACACTTCCTCGCCAGTCTGACGAAACAATCAGCAGCTCCACTTCCGCATCATCTATGTTCGTCACTCAATTCAACCGCTCAGTCATTTTGATTCACTAACTTCGATAAACCAGTTTTATATATGTTGAACGTCTGAGCTTATCAAAATCTGCTTCACAAAAACGTAAACATCAACGGACATATTTCATTTATTGAGAACAAAGGCATGGTGTTGGTCAACAAGGGAAACCACATCTAAAATGCGAGTGCTTTTTTCTCAACATGACAGGGATGGTAGAGCGAGAATAATAGCTTGCGTACATTACAGAAGGAAGGGGTCGTAAATAAGATGCCGGTAACAACCGACGATCTACCGCTGGCTTCTTATGTTTTGCTTTTTTTATGCCACGTTTTTTATACCCTACGCCCTGCTATAAATGTCCGGCAGCCAGTTTTGCTCAGGAGAGTCCATACGGACAGCAACTATCGGATATACGGAAGGCAGTCAACACCGTCTTGTCAGAATAATCTGCCTCAGGAAGCTAGTGGACGTGAAAATTTTCTTGAGCGAAAGCTTCGCTAGGTCTCGCTAGTATTCCTTATTCGCTCAATGCTTTTCACATTCTACCACTTGACAGTGAGGAATCGTCTCAAGAAGATAAATGTAGCACAACAGAGGAGCAATAGACTAGTTCTAAAAGCTGTTAAGATTGGTCTCGTTGGTTCTGTTACAAGGGAGGCTTGCCATCTTCCGGTGGCAATTTGGAAAACCATGTGGTCGTTGCTGTAGGTCTGTGACAGTAAATAAATTACCTGCGCTTTAAATAGGCTAACTAACTGCGGGGATTCCAGAAATGGCATTTACATTGCGTCACAAAAAAGTAAAGTATCAGGGATTTTTCGGAACGTTCAGAAAAAAAAATTCGGAATTGGCGCAAAACATTCGAATTGGTGTTATTTAGGGCGCTGAACCCAAATGTGGGGTCCATTCCTCGCCAGACTTAGAGTGTGAGACAGCCCGAATAACCCCTATGTACAAGTTTTGAGGCGATTTGATCGTAGCATTCTCGAAATCGTCAAAAGTCGCTTTTGGGCAGCAAAATTTCACCCACTTCGAAGCTGCGGACCGAGTCAGATGGAGTTTTTCAAATATTGACAAATGGGCCTCAGATTCGTAATTAGCACCCAAAACAAGCCCCAGAAACGAGTTTTAGGCTCAATCCGAGACAATTTTTTTGAACGCCCTGAAAATTGTCATTCGTGTACGCCTTTTCTATTGGCTATGCTATGGAAAAGTCCACTTCTGCAAATTTCCTGTAAATATCTGAGGCACTAAGCATATTCTGAGTATGGGATATTGGAGCACTGTCCTCCCCCTTGAACATATCAAAGTTGCATCTCGAAACTCTACCTTATATGTGCAACCCTCCCTTGTTATTGATGTTGCTTCTGTAATAGGAAGAGCTTAGACTAGTTTCGCCTCTTAGCCTTAGAGAAGCGTGAAATTTAGTGTTTATACCACGTGTTGTATTGTTTTTACTTTCTGAGGCTTGTCTGTAGGGTATTAAACAGAGCAAAGCTTCGTTTCGCCTGTATATCACATTCTCTCACCTGTCTACGAATTTGATCGAGTGTATAATCGTGCTCCAATCGTGAAAACGCGCGCGCCGCAGATTTTCGTCAAACGCGTCACGCCAGCCGGCCTCCGGTGGTTAATCACTTTCGGCAAATAGTCGGCGGCCGAACCCCCCCCCCCCTCCGGGAGCCGCCGACAACCACTCTGACATTCGGACAGCGCCGCGCTGGGGCGCAAACAGCGCGAGGCGGCGCCCCTATCCTAGCCTGGCGCTGTTCGGGCCCCAGCGCGAGGCTAAAACTCTTCAACGGCGCCGCGCTGGGTCACTTTCGCAGGATAGCGCGGGGCCGGACTCTCCCACCACGTCGATTCTATCCACTCCTCGATTCATTATTATCAATACTATCAAATATTATCATATCACTACATAAGCAAAAGATTATCGATAATACGACACGATTGTTATTAATACTTTATCCTGATCTTCAATCGTCAAGCAACAGATTTACATACGTCACAATAACAGGTTTTAATGAAGTGACATTCCTAGAGAGAATTTTCGTCGCAAACAATTTTTCAATCACTTGCACTGAGTACCCCCATTGGAAATATACGCACTTAAATACCCGTAAGGTCGTCCAGATACTCGTAACTAATAACACAGTAAGTTATATCTGTACAGAAAGACACAAAATGGAAATCATCAACCTGGGAATTCACGTTTCTAGACGAACCTCTGGAAAATTTCCGGAAAAAAATTAGAATTTCTATCATGTCTTCATGTTACGTGTTTAGGGTAACTAACATCATAGTTAGTTAAGCAATGTTGAGTATCGACTTTTTCAGAAAATTCAATTTTGATGAGAGTGTTCAAAACACAACTATGAAGTTGGGTGCTCTAAAGTCAATGGTATCAAATTCTTAAATCCACAGATTCGAATGTTCTTTCCACTTAGCCCCCCCCCCCCAGATGTCCTGCAAAACAGTAACTGCTCCTCTGAGAAATAATGCCGCGACTCCTCCGCGACTGCCCGGGACTCTACCGCGATCCTGGACTGCCCCGCGACTCCCCCGCAATCCTCTACTCTTCCGCGACTCTGCCGGGACTCCCCCGCGACCTCTTCTTGGATGAAGCTTCCGCGACTCTACAGCGACTCCCCCGCGACTCTACGGCTATGTCGTCGTATCGATTAAACTCCTGGCGTTCACTTCTATCAATTTCCTCTTTAAGGCCTATGGTATACTTTGTCGCTGTAATGAGCGACAGGCATGCAATCTAACACAAATCGTGGCGGGACCCGCATCGGAGCAGCGGCAACGGTCGTCGTAGGAACAGATGTCGCGTGTGGGTCGCAGCGACGTGTCGCGGAGGGCTGACATACTGCAAATGTGCCATAGCCTGTCGCTACCACTGTCGCTGTCGCTGTGCAGTGCACTGCGACAGCAACAGATTTAAAGGACGCGAGGCGGTCGCTGTCGCTGTGCAGAGCGACGCGACCGTGTGTCGCAAAAGTATACCATACCCCTAACGCCAGCGAGCGGTCGCTGTAGTCCCTTCTCTCCTGTTGCAATATCCTCTTCAACTCATTTATAACAATTTGATTGATTCGACCCACCATTTTGAGGCAATCAGCTGTTAAAGAACTCCTAGCCCTCCATTCACTGCATCACATTATCAGAACCACTAGGATGAACTGCGTCCACGTGCATTTTAGCTGAGTAACCTTCGAGCTAAGCTTACTCATGCACTCTATTTCATTTATTCCTCTGTTCATCGTCATAACCTAAGTCAAGGTCTAGCAGACCGTTTTTGTGCACACCTAAAGAGCTGTGTCCATCCATTACGATCACCAACTTTTTTCAAAAAATGTCGAAACTTTTTCCGTCCCGAAATGGATCAATTTTTCTCTACGATTTTTGGAAATGAAATTCTCCAGTAATAAATTGAAATTTCGTACAATTTTTGTATTTACCAACATTTATACGTAATTGCCTCTTACGGTTTTTTTTAAATGTTTCACGCAACTTGGATCTAAAAATCGCAAGAAGACTGGAAACGTAACACAATGAATCGTTCTTTTTGAATTCCAGGCTCATAGCTGAGAAATCTGATAATAAACATATCAGCGCAGAACCTCTAAAAAGTATTGTTTCTGTGCAGCGTTGCCGCCTTTTCAGCCAATGACTTGCCTTGGAGACAACTCGTTAGAGCTTTTCTTGCTTAAAGATGGGGCACATATTAGGAATTTGATTGCGTTCTCTATCATCAAAAATAACCGTATTTCTCATATATTCATGTACATGCTTTCTGCTAGGTTTTTTTTAGTGGAACCTTCTTGGGTCAAGAGCCTAAATATGTTTGGCTTATCGAACCAGGGTAAAAGGTAGCGGTGTGCTCGGTCCGTGAGATGCGCCCCCTCCCCACATTTGGAATCGGTGCGGCGCCCTCCCATCGAAGTTGTGACTTTTAAAGGCACAGTACATCCTCAGATATGAATTTTGAGATTTTAATGTAATTGTGTAGAAGACCCCTCCTGTATGACATGTTCCGAATGCGAGGTCTCAATTCCTCCAAATAAGCGAGCTATAAGCGACCACCACAGGCCCGACCCCCTTCCGGATTTTCGACCTCGATAACGGCTGGATGGATGGATTAATTCTAACAAATCGCCGTTCTTCAGTCCATTGCCGGACTGTCTCCTTATCCTGGCTCGCTCTCGCCCAACGATTGCGAATGAAGAAAAATATAGGCCTGAGACAACTCGTCCACCATTTTTTCACCCTCACAATCTTGACATTTTTGGAGAGCCATAAATCTGTTCAAAGGAGGTCTTGGACGATTTCGGAGATACCACTGTGATCAGCCTGTGACTCTCTAAGATAAGCATGAAATCTGAAAATTAATTTCTCCGGTGTCCTGTGCCTTTAAGGCACAGAAGACCCTCGGCCATGAATTTCGTGACTTTCATTTGATTGTGTAGTAGACCTCTCCTGTATAACACGTGTCAAGCGCGAGGTCTCAATTCCTCCAAACAAGCCAGATATGACGGACCACGACTGGCCCGACCCCCTTCGATCACCACCACGAACACACCACCTTCTTGAATTTTGAACTCGATAACCTCTCGATGGATGTTTGAATTTCAAGGACATTCTGCGATTTTGGGGATACCATCGTGATCAGCGTGTGATTCACTCCAAGATAAGCATAGAATTTGAAAAATAGTTATGAGAATGTTCTGTGCCTTTAACTCTTCGTGTGAACCAATTTGAGTGGGGTACGCAACTTCAGGATTAAATCAATTAGCGGGACTGTAATTGGTTCTCGACTCAGATTCCCAGAGGGTATAATCATCTCCATCGACTCAGAATCTCTCGCACACTCCGCACATCGACTAGATCGCCGCAACGATTTGTGCCTTCATATCCCACATAGAGGAGGGTGAGTAGAGCCATTGGCGTCGATTGGAATGGGACGCTCCTAATCGCTCAGCGATAGGCAAAGATACGAGCAAAGAAAAAACTTCAAATGCATCCAGGACGCTTCTAAACAGGCTCTCCCGGCTGTACGGCCTGAAAAGAAGTACGCCTAAGTCTTAGCGGAAACATCATCTACTTAAAGTTCGCGCAAGAATTTTAGTCTGATGAATGGACGTGGCTGCGACGGTAGATCACTCCGCGCGAATCGAAAACCCATTCTCCAGTGAGGCCGCCAACCCCCGCACGTCCAGCCGCCTGGTCCATGCGTCAGACTTAATCGAAAACGGAAACCATACAACAAGGTGAGTGCTCTCCGAACGGCAGGAAACTTTGTGGAGGAGAAGCGTCTGAGGAGGAGGTCGCGTCCGCAGCTTCAGTGCGATGCGAACGAGAGTGGACGTGTAGAGCTATGGAGTTCGAGAAGGCTTGGGAGGAGAAGAATTCGAAAAAAGCCTACTCGTTGTAGCGACAGTACAGCGGCAAGATGAAGAGATGTTCGCCTAAACTGAATACTGCAAACGGAGTCGCAGTTGGTGATGAGACGCTGCCAATATAGAAGGATAACTTCAGTTCACTACTGAATCGTCCAGCTCCATCAGCACCAGAGCTCCCGCATGTTCAGAGAGCACATAATGATGTCAGTGAGGAACCGCCGACTAAGGCTGAGGTTTTGAACTGTGTCCGGAAAATGAAGAATGGGAAAGGCAGGTGGAGATGACAACATCACTGCTGAAATGTTGAAAGCTCTCCCTCCGTCTGGGATTCGCGAAATGACAAACACTATCCGTACCTTATGGATGAGCGAAAGATAACACGCGGTAGAAACACGCGATCATCGTACTTCTTCACAAGAACTTATCCGTCATGGACCCCGAGAACGACAGGAATATTTCTCCACTGTGTGTCATGTACAAGGTTTTGGAACGTATCATTCTCGAGCGGCTCATCAAACATCGTGAGGGAACGACCAGAGAGAAGCAAGCCGGTTTTCGACCTGGAAGATCAACCATCGACAGATTGTTTGTCGTGAAAAGAGTAACTGAATCGTGGCAGCGGTATACGAAGCCATTACAGCTTGCTTTTTTGGACTTTGAAGCCGCATTCGACTCTCCTCATCGTAATCGATTGCTCAACGCTCTGCGAGCGATGAAGTCCCGGAATAGTACGTTCGACTAATCGAGGACATGAACAAAGGAACAACAGCAGCAATTCGTACACCTGTCGGGTTAACGTTAGCTTTTGAGGTCAAAAAAGGAGTAAGGCAAGGAGTTGTAGCGGGACCTTTTCTATTCAACTTCGCTGCTGATGACATTATGCGTAGAGTTGCAGAAAAGTCTCCTGCGGAGGTGATCCTAACACCATCAGACGCTCCCTTGTCGACCTGGAGTATATTCGCTGAATACGACGCAAAACTGCGAAGAATTGTGAACCTCGTTTCGAAGTGTGGCGCAGGGACTTCGACTTCGTCCCCACAAATGCAAGCAAATTTGGGTCTCTCAGAGGCCTTCAACGGGAGTTTGTGTAGACGGACAACGTATCGAACTGGTGGATGATTTCTGCTATTTGGGCTGTTTGCTGAAGAACGATGGTAGTTATGCAGCAGATATTTAACAACGATGTTTGAAAGCTACGTCTGCATTCAATTCTCTTACCAAGTGTTTGTGGTCTACCCCCGTCGCGAAGGAAGTCAAGTTGCGCGTCCACTTATCCGCTATTCGCCCTATCATGATGTACGGTTCGGAGACGTGGGCAGCATCGAAGAAGCAGATGGAAAGGTTGGATTGCACGGAAAAGAAGCTGTTTAGAGTTCGCTTGGATATTTCTGGCCGCAGAAGTGCCACAACGAAGACCTCTACAACGAAATCGACGCCTTACATATCAACGCTTGACACGAGGGAGGTGCCAACATCTCCCAACGCCATCTCGAGCGGCAACGGAAGGTCGTCTTCGTTTGTTCGCTCATATTTTAAGGAGACCGCCAGATCGCCAGGACGGCACGTTTTGGTAAAGATGAGGAATGACGGCGTCAGGCAAAAACCAACCGACCTTCACAAAAACACCGAAAACTAGAACACGTCTATCTTGTGCATTGCCTTTATGTCCTTCCTGCCGTCGAACGAGTCGTGAGCCACAACTTTACCGCGGTCTTAGCACGTTACTGTGCTGCTCGATGCCTGCGGACCCAGTGGGGAGAAGTCGCGGGTTAGTTGCGGCGGAGTTCAGGGTTTGAGAAGCGGCTCTCATTTAGACCTCTTGTTGAAGTAGATTTGTCGCCCAGTTTCTCGCAGATGACCACCTACCACAAACGCAGCGTACGCTGGCGTGATGGGTCGATTGCGAGAAAATGGGCGACAACTACACTGCCAATAAGAGGTCTAGATAAGAGCCGCTTGCTAAGCCCTAGACTTTGATCGACAACCCCGCATCATCTCCGCATCTCCCCCTCGACTGCCCCGCGTCTCCTCCGCGTTCTGCCCGCATCTCCCGCGTCTCCTCCGCGTCTTTCCCGTATCTCCTCCGCGACTGCTCCGCATCTCACCCGCGTCTCCTCCGCGACCGCCCCGCGACTCCTCCGGCTCAGCGCCGGCAGGCACCGAGCCGGAGGAGTCGCGGGGGAGTCACGGCAAAATTCTCAGAGTCGATCCTGGAAACTTCGCTGACCTTCATGACAAGCAGAGCTTTCGGGACTAGCAGAGCTAGGTCAACTACTATACAATATTCAGAGAATACAATCTTCCACAACCGAATCCACGACTGCATTTAAATCTTCTCCTCAGTGATCTGCATCCTCCTACCCTGCAATCCGCGACTGCGAGTCCATTTAGAGCGGAAATTTCGGCGCAGCGCCCATACTATCTGGGAAGGACATGATTGAATATGAGACGGAAACATTATTTCGCGCTCTCTAATTCACAATAAGTTTTCAAACACGTGTTCGTGGCGATCTGCTTTGAGCTGGACCATAGTTTCAAACACATGCGTCAGAACAGAAATCTAGAACAAAATTCAGTTTTACAGGTCGGTTCTCCATCGCAAGCCATAGAAACAGTACTTTCAATGCTGTATGAAGTTAGAGTATGGGCAGAGTTGTTAGCGTAAGCTTCTAAATTTAATATCGTTAAACAAGTTCGGAAACCGTTTAGATTGCACTTTTTTAGAAATATTTCCTTCCCATGAATTTTTTCGTAGAAGTCAGGCACAATTCAAAAGCGGTAAGTGTACAGTGTGTTACAGTTAGGTAGATGGTGCTCTTCCGGAGTAGACGACCCACTAAATATTACAATGAAATTAGCAATCTTTGGCCTCGATTGACCACTCGGTTGATCTTATCAAACACTTCAGTGTGTATGAGAATTCTAAATCACTCGACCGCTCTATTGGGATGCACTTTTCAGATGAAATTTCCCTAATGGGTCGTCTATTCCGAAAGAACACCACATAAATACCAAGTCGATGGCTCGTGTCAAACACGGTTGCGTACATAGAGAAGAAAATTTGAGAAAAGGAGCAGACGGCTAACGAAAGCAACAGTCATAGGATCAAATCTGACAAAATTGGCGTGATCAAAATCTCACATTCACCTCCGCTCTCCAATCGAAAAAAGTCAGAGATGATTGCGAACATAGCGTGAGGCCGGGCCGTGATTCATTACCCCAGCGCGGCGCCGTTCAACTCAGACACCTGGCCGGTTGTACGGAAAAGGCTTTGCCGGTGCTACGGCGGGAGCAAAAACGGGGAGGAGTCGAGTTGTCCGTTGCACCGCAGATAAAGTAGGCACGCGACGCAGCCGCTCGCACAGAAGCGGTTGAACGGCGCACGATTTCTCGAAGTTTCCTGCAATGCTTTTCGTTCTCTCCCCACTTTCATTCAATCGCTGGCTGTTCTTTTCTCTCCAAATGTTCATTATTTGTGCCCAGATTATCACGCACATCGTCATTTCATTATACCACACTGGTTTTCATGAAACACCCACTCCACTTCAGATACTGCGATGAAATGTTGGCATACCTTCTTTACTTGTTCTTCTTAACTTTTTTTGCGGAGCCTGTGTCCCTTAACGGTTCTAAATGAGTCCCGTTTTCATGAAAGCCAATTCTAGGATTACAACTGACTTGAGAAAAATGGAAACTCGACGAAAACCCGATATTCAAGCTGCAAACAGGTTTCTCTGGGATGCTAGAAAAAGAAGAAAGACCCATTCGTATGGTACGATACCACTTGATTCGCTTTAAAATCACGACTTTATTGAGCGTATGGGAAACACTTATTCTGCACCGCTCTGAGTAGGAAATGCTCCCTCTAAAGAATACCGTATTTTCTGTGATTCAAGGAGCGTTCTGCCAAAAAAATGAGCCTTTCGCCTTACTTGGAAAATAAGCGAAAACGTTCATCTTTTGCAGTTACTATTTCATAGAATTCACGGCGCCATTCTTAGGGAGCATTCTCCAAGTTTTCTCACCTCCATAATTACAGGCAAGACGTGCGCAGCTACACATATGATGAGGAGTTCCACAAATGGCTTCCCATTAGGGTAGGTTACACATTTTTACCCTCTTGTATGCGTGTTAAATTTGAAATTTTCCAGCGTCTTGGAAAGCGAGCAGCTACCCCTACTGATGCGGACTATTGAAGGATGGTTAAAACGGCCGAAATCGACACCTGACAGTTTCCACATCTCCTGCTGCACGTAATCCTTGTCGTTGACTCTGTTGCACTTAGTTTTCTAAAATTATATCTCATCTTCCGTCCAAAGCTATGGCGTAGATATTCAAGATATTAAGTCTGTTTTGCAAAAAAAAAAACATGGCAACCGAAATAAAACGGGCGGCATGAAACAAACAAAAACGGAATTCAGCGGGAAGGTGAGATGTGATTCAGATGTTTTGGATTTATGAATTTTTAATGTTTTTCATGTTAAAGTGGAAAAATCCATTACCCGTGACCTCAGTTAGGTCGTAAATGACTTGTAATTTAATTTGGTTACCGGTGTATCCCTTCTTGCTGATAGTAGATATTTTAGTTAGATTTTATATAGTTTTGTAGACGTTAAAATTGTATGTTCTCGTGATTGAAAGAAAAAACGGGGATTTTCCGATGGGTTTTCATCAAAGGGGTTCACGGAAACGTGTCTTTTGAATTGTTACCGGTCTCCATTCTCTGTTGTTAGTTGAATATATTGCTAACCCAGTTATATCTATATATTGGTTTCTCTTTATGAAAAAAATTTTGTTCCACATTGTGGTCTATGAAAAATCTCCTGTTTCCTGAATTTCCTGAAGTGTATTGTTTTTTTCTTTCCTGAATGCTTGGGAGAAGATGATTGTTGATTTTCTTTATTTTTCTGGTTGTGAATACAATTATCACATATTGTTTCGTAGCAATTTATTGTATTAGATTCCACCAAGTAGGCTAAAATTCTTGTTGTTGGAGTTATCTGATATAGTTGAGATGTTCGCCTTATTTGTTGTAAAAGTGATCGTGGCAGTTCCTCCTGATAAAATGAATTCGATGTTATTTTTTAGAAATTCACAACGACGTGAAGCAGTATATGTAGCATGTGGGCAATAATTTATTCCACTCACAGTGCATTGTGAGTGAACTAGTACCGTAACGCCTTAATAAGGAGCGAAATCCTGCTCCATATTCATGTAGAATCGGTTGCACCGCGTTTCGAAAACGTTTGAATAGCTGTGGAGAATCGGGTTTTTGGCGGTGGGGTGTCGGTTGCACGCCGGTGCAATGTCAGTGGCCCCTCGGAGTGTCTTCGCGGCGCCACCGACATTCCCGCGCCGCACAACCGGCCTGGGTGGGGTGCGTTCCAAGAACATTCCCATGGCAAAACGCGTCCATGGACACGTATCCACGGCCACGTAGGAGCAATTCACAGTTATAATTCGCATCCATGGAAAGCGATTTCCTCCATGGGGAGGTTGTTTTTCCTCCCACCGCGTCATGGGAACGTTCTTGGAACGCACCCCTGGGGTGCGTTCCAAAAACATTTCCATAGCTGAACGCTTACTTGGAAACGTAGCCACGCCCACGTGGAAGCAATTTACAGTTATAACTCGTAGCCATGGGAAGCGAATTTGACCATGGAAAAGCTATTTGCCCTCCCACGGCGTCGTGGTAACATTCTTGGAACGCACGTGTCTGAGAACTATTTCAACAGGTCTCGCGTGGAACACGCTGTCTCGCGAAGATTCCGCGGGGAAGCAGTCGCTGGCCTCGCGCTGAAGTATTCTCCGCGCACTAATCGTACCCCAGCCTCGCGCTAAATGCCGAAAATGCCCCAGCGCGGCGCTGTCCGAATGTCAGAGTGCATTAACTCAGAGAAGCCCAAGGATGTTCCGCGGCGCTTTTGCAGGATCGTCCGCGGCCGACGACTGGACGATCCTTCACCGAAGCCGCGGATGCGCCGCGGACCATCTTGGCAGCGCCGCGGATCGTCCTGACAGCCGCCGTGGACCGTCCTTTTGAATAATGTTATCCAGCCCACCCCAATCGACTCATTGGCCGTGGGACAGATTTTGGCATTGGAGTACGTTTTTCGCGCTAGCATTCCGTACTCCTCAGAAAGCCTCAATATCACAATTTTGCAGAATTTCTCCATCGTAAGAGCTAATTTCAAGAGTATAACAGCTCGATTAGCATGCATAACTGGTTTCGATATAGTTTAGCTGTACAACTGTGACATGTATCGCTGAAGAAGTATTGTGAAAATATTATATTTTATTGCAATCCTCTAGACATCGGTGATGTATAATTATGATTATGAACAAATGATTATGTAACAAATGACTAATGTATGATCATGAGCTGCAAATTCTCGAAATCGAGAGCTCATATTTTATGACTCTTAAGCAACAACTTTGTAATGTTAGTTTAGACTAAAGACCTGTAACACTTAGTTATTGCACAATCAGTTCTTCATGTTACCATGGGCATACATTGCAATGTGCTGCAAGTTCAAGTCTCCGAATGCACATCGAAACCAGTTCTACATGTCATTTGAGCTGTTCTACCTCCGAAAATATGTCGTACGATAGAGCAATCCTGCGAAATTGTGATACTCATGCTTTCTGAGGAGATTAGAAGGCTAGCGCAAAAAGCGTGCTCCAATGCCGAAGACTGTCTCACGGCCAATGAGTCGATTGGGGGGTGGGCGAACTGACTCTGTTTCCATCTAATTGGCCATCCTAGAGGTCAGAGAACCCATACAACAGTCAGCGGCAAGACCGGCAGTTGCGGCGGCGATCGATTTGGTTTTCTGGTTACTCTAAGCGGCACTGCGTGCATTTTAATTGCGTAAGCAAAACACACTGAGCGAGAATATAGGGACTGCGCTCTACTAGAATATCCTACTCGATGGAAACAGAGTTCATGTACTGTGCTTCTCTGCGTGAAATTCCACTCCTCTTCGTCAAATTCCCCTCCGCAATCGCGTATCGAGACGCTTCGCGGCCGCACGCGCTCGAGCCGGACGAGATTCCTGTGCCGTAGCCGATCAGCTGATTGTAGGTGTTTTTTTTTGATTTTCTTCAATTTTCTTGGCTTCTGTGACCAAACCCGTCCTTCTGTGTTTCTTCATATATTAAAGTGTTATATCTACATGCACACCATTTTTTTCCTTCCAGATGCCTCCGCAACAACTTCCAGGGGAGAAAAAATTCACTGTGGTATTTAATTTTTCATTTCACGTTTATTTTTGTAATTCTTTCTTTTTGTTTTTCTTCCTTGCATTCGGTGATTTATATGATTGTTTGGTTTCCTAGGGTAGATCCGGTTTCGTGCAGAAGTCGATCGAATTCGGGATCAAACCGGAACTATTCTTGAAGAAAAAAAACACATGAGGAGAATTACGAAACCAAATAATCATAAAAATTATTCGAATAAAAAAAAACAAAATCAGAAGAGAATCCCAAAAATGAACGAGAATATGAAAATGTACTTACTATCAGGAATTTTTCTGCCCTAGAAGTTGTTGCGACGGCATCTGGAAAGAAAAATTAGCATGCATGTAGATATAACGGCTTGGCAAAGTCATAAATACGAGAAATTCGAAGTCAGCTGCTGAGAAATTGTTTTAAGACTTCGGGGGACGAGGTGGTGGAGTCGTTCAATTCAAAAATGTATGTGGCTGCTTTTGCGCGATGCTCAGACAAACTCACGGCTCGTCCGCGGCGGCAGATGAGCTTTCCGGACGGTCCGCGGCGCTTGGCGGCTGATCCGCGGCACGATTGATAGTGGGACGGTCAAACGGCCGATCCGCGGCGCTGTTTGTTCTCGAGGGGGTGGCTCCGGGGCGCACCGCCAATCCACCATCTCAATGCTGATCGATGAAAAGCAGCCACATATATTTTTGAGTTGTTTTTGGATTGAACGACTCCACCACCTCATTCCCCGCAGTCTTAGACAATTTTCCAGCCGCTGACTTCGACTTTATCGTATTTGTAACTTCTTCAAACCGTTATATCTACATGCACGCTAATTATTCTTTCTAGATGCCATCGCAACAACTTCTATGGCAGAAAAAAATTCCCGATGGTAAGTAAATTTCCATATTCTCGTTCATTTTTGAGATTCTCTTCTGATTTTGTTTTTTTTCTCATTCAAATAATTTTCATGATTGTTTGGTTTCGTAATTCTCCTCGTTTTTTTTTTCAAGAATAGTTCCGGTTTGATACCGACTTTGATCGATTTCGGCATGAAACCAGATCTACCCTAGAAAACCAAACAATCATATAAATCACTGGAATGTAAGGAAGGAAAACAAAAAGAGAAAATTACAAAAATAAACGTGAAAATGAAAAATTACCTACCACCGTGAATTTTTTCTCCCCTAGAAGTTGTTGCGGAGCCATCTGGAAGGTTACAATTGGTGTGCATGTAGATATAATACTTTAATATATGAAGAAACACAGAAGGACGGGTTTGGTCACAGAAGCTAAGAAAATCGAAGAAAATGAAAAACACCTACAATCAGCTTATCGGCTACGGCGCCGAATATCGTCCGGCTCGAGCGCGTGCGGCCGCGAAGCGTCTCAATACGCAATTGCGGAGGGGAATTTGACGCAGAGGAGTGGAATTTGACGCAGAGAAGCACAGTACATGAACTCTGTTTCCATCGAGTGGGATATTCTAGTAGAGCACCACTCCCAATTAGATGGAAACAGTCAGTTCGCCCACCCCAATCGACTCATTGGCCGTGAGACAGATTTCGGCATTGTTGCACGCTCTTCGCGCTAGCGTTCTTATCTCCTCAGAAAGCATCAGTATCACAATTTCGCAGGGTTGCTCTACCGTACGACTTATTTTCAGAGGTAGAACAGCTCAATTTACATGTAGAACTGGTTTCGATGTGCATTCGTAGACTTGTTCAGTTTATGGCATATTGCAATGCATGCCCATGGTAACACAAACAACTGATTGTGCAATAACTATGTGTTACAGGTCTTCAGTCTAAACTAATATTACAAAGTTGTTGCTTAAGAGTCATAAAATATGAGCTCTCGATTTCGAGAATTTAAAGCTCATGATCATACATTAATCATTTGTTCATAATCATAATTATACATCACCGATGTCTAAAAGATTGCAATAAAATATAATATTTTCACAATACTTCAGCGATACATGTCACAGTTGTACAGCTAAACTATCGAAACCAGTTATGCATGTTAGTCGAGCTGTTCTACTCTTGAAATTAGCTCTTACGATGGAGAAATCGTGCAAAATTGTGATATTGAGGCTTTCTGAGGAGTATGGAATGCTAGCGCGAAAAGCGTACTCCAATGCCAAAATCTGTCCCACGGCCAACGAGTCGGTTGGGGTGGGCTGGATAACAATATTCAAAAGGACTGTCCGCGGCGGCTCTCAGGACGGTCCACGGCGGCTGTCAGGACGATCCGCGGCGCCTACAGGACGATCCGCGGCGCTGGCAAGATGGTCCGCGGCGCATTGCCGGCGCATCCGCGGCTTCGGTGAAGGATCGTCCGGTAGTCGGCCGCGGACGATCCTGCAAAAGCGCCGCGGATCGTCCTTGGGCTTGTCTGAGTGGGTGTCAACATGGTGGACTGCCGGTGCGCCCCGAAACCACCCCATCTAGAACAAACAGCGCTGCGGATCGGCCGTTTGATCATCCCACTCAGAGAAGTCCAAGGACGATCCGCGGCGCTTTTGCAGGATCGTCCGCGGCCGACGACCGGACGATCCTTCACCGAAGCCGCGGATGCGCCGGCAATGCGCCGCGGACCATCTTGCCAGCGCCGCGGATCGTCCTGCAGGCGCCGCGGATCGTCCTGACAGCCGCCGTGGACCGTCCTGAGAGCCGCCGCGGGCAGTCCTTTTGAATATTGTTATCCAGCCCACCCCAACCGACTCATTGGCCGTGGGACAGATTTTGGCATTGGAGTACGCTTTTCGCGCTAGCATTCCATACTCCTCAGAAAGCCTCAATATCACATCACAATTTAGCAGGATTTCTCCATCGTAAGAGCTAATTTTAAGAGTAGAACAGTTCGACTAACATGCATAACTGGTTTCGATAGTTTAGCTGTACAACTGTGACATGTATCGCTGAGGTATTGTGAAAACATTATATTTTATTGCAATCTTTTAGACATCGGTGATGTATAATTATGACTAGCGAGACCTAGCGAAGTTTTCGCTCAAGAAAATTTTCACGTCCACTAGCTTCCTGAGGCAGATTATTCTGACAAGACGGTGTTGACTGCCTTCCGTATATCCGAAAGTTGCTGTCCGTATGGACTCTCCTGAGCAAAACTGGCTGCCGGACATTTATAGCAGGGCGTAGGGTATAAAAAACGTGGCATAAAAAAAGCAAAACATAAGAAGCCAGCGGTAGATCGTCGGTTGTTACCGGCATCTTATTTACGACCCCTTCCTTCTGTAATGTACGCAAGCTATTATTCTCGCTCTACCATCCCTGTCATGTTGAGAAAAAAGCACTCGCATTTTAGATGTGGTTTCCCTTGTTGACCAACACCATGCCTTTGTTCTCAATAAATGAAATATGTCCGTTGATGTTTACGTTTTTGTGAAGCAGATTTTGATAAGCTCAGACGTTCAACATATATAAAACTGGTTTATCGAAGTTAGTGAATCAAAATGACTGAGCGGTTGAATTGAGTGACGAACATAGATGATGCGGAAGTGGAGCTGCTGATTGTTTCGTCAGACTGGCGAGGAAGTGTCTCCAGAGTTTCGCGTACTCCTCAAAACGCGTTGCACGCCTCTCAAGATACATGATTTCCTATCTGTTTTCTTCGCCACACAAAGGCTAAGATTTCGCATGAAAAATTGAGAAAATCTCGCTGATTCAATTCTACTTTCTTTATGACGTCCTGCACTTTTCCACTGCGGCCCTGCTAACTTTCTTTGACGTCCTGCACATTCCCACCTGGATCCTGAACACATTTCACGACGTACTGCACACCCCTACTGGGGTACTGCACCCATTCCATGACGTCCTGCACATTCTCACTGGTAACCTGCGCAGTTTCTATGATGTCCTGCACACTTCCATTCGGGTCCTGCACACTCCCACTGGGACCCTGCACACTTGATACGACGTTCTGCACACTCCCACTGGGGTCCTACACACTTTCTATGACGTCCTGCACACTCCCATTTGGGTGCCATACACTCCCACTGGGGTCCTGCACACTCCCACTGGGGTCCTGCAGACTCCAACTGGGGTCCTGCACACTTCCAGTGGGGTCCTGCACACTTTCTATGACGTTCTGCACACTCCCATTAGGGCTCTGCACACTCCCACTGGGGTCCTGCACGCTTTTTACGACGTCCTGCACACTCCTATTTGGGTCCTGCACACTCCCACTTGAGTCCTGCATACTTTCTGCGACGTTCTGCACACTCCCACTGGGGTCCTGCACACTCCCACAGGGGTCCTGCATACTTTCTATGACGTCCTGCACACACCCATTTGGGGTCCTGCACACCCCAACTGGAGTCCTGCACACTTTCTACCACGTTCTGCACACTTCCATTTGGGTCCTGCATCCTGCACACTTTCTATGACCTTCTGTACACTCCCGCGATGGTCCTGCACACTTTCTACGACGTCCTGCACACTCCCATTTGGGTCCTGCACACTCCCACTGGGACCCTGCACACTTGATACGACGTTCTGCACACTCCCACTGGGGTCCTACACACTTTCTATGACGTCCTGCACACTCCCATTTGGGTGCCATACACTCCCACTGGGGTCCTGCACACTCCCACTGGGGTCCTGCAGACTCCAACTGGGGTCCTGCACACTTCCAGTGGGGTCCTGCACACTTTCTATGACGTTCTGCACACTCCCATTAGGGCTCTGCACACTCCCACTGGGGTCCTGCACACTTTTTACGACGTCCTGCACACTCCTATTTGGGTCCTGCATACTCCCACTTGAGTCCTGCATACTTTCTGCGACGTTCTGCACACTCCCACTGGGGTCCTGCACACTCCCACAGGGGTCCTGCATACTTTCTATGACGTCCTGCACACACCCATTTGGGGTCCTGCACACCCCAACTGGAGTCCTGCACACTTTCTACCACGTTCTGCACACTTCCATTTGGGTCCTGCATCCTGCACACTTTCTATGACCTTCTGTACACTCCCGCGATGGTCCTGCACACTTTCTACGACGTCCTGCACACTCCCATTTGGGTCCTGCACACTCCCACTGGGGTCCTGCATACTTTCTATGACGTCCTGCACACACCCAATTGGGGTCCTGCACACTCCAACTGGAGTCCTGCACACTTTCTACCACGTTCTGCACACTCCCACTGGGGTCCTGCACACTTTATCTGACGTTCTGCACACTCCCACTGGGGTCCTGCACACTTTCTATGACGTTCTGTACACTCCCGCGGTGGTCCTGCACACTTTCTACGACGTCCTGCACACTCCCATTTGGGTCCTGCACACTCCCACAGGGGTCCTGCATACTTTCTATGACGTCCTGCACACACCCATTTGGGTCCTGCACACTTTCTATGACGTTCTCCGCACTTCCATTTGGGTCC
The DNA here is from genome assembly GCA_029168955.1 of Aplectana chamaeleonis. Classification (NCBI taxonomy): domain Eukaryota; kingdom Metazoa; phylum Nematoda; class Chromadorea; order Rhabditida; family Cosmocercidae; genus Aplectana; species Aplectana chamaeleonis. The sequence goes on from JAPDOI010000441.1 coordinate 329,551, forward strand.
TGCACACTCCCATTTGGGTTCTGCACATTTTCTATGACGTCCTGCACACTTTTTGTGACGTTCTGCACACTCCCAATGGGGTCCTGCACACTCCCACTGTAGTCCTGCACGCTTTTAACGACGTTCTGTACATTCCCACTGGGCTTTTCCACACTTTCTATGACGTCCTGCACACTCCCACTGGGGTCCTGCACACTTTCTATGACGTCCTGCACACTCCCACTGGGGTCCTGCACACTTACCATGACGGCCTGCACAGTCCCACTGGGGTCCTGCACACTTCCTATAACGACCTGCACAGTCCCACTGGGGTCCTGCACACTTCCTATGACGACCTGCACACCCCCACTGGGGTCCTGCACGCTTTTTATGACGTCCTGCACACTCCCACAGGGGTCCTGCACACTCCCACTGGGGTCCTGCACACTTACCATGACGGCCTGCACAGTCCCACTGGGGTCCTGCACACTTCCTATGACGACCTGCACACTCCCACTGGGGTCCTGCACGCTTTTTATGACGTCCTGCACACTCCCACTGGGGTCCTGCACACTTACCATGACGGCCTGCACAGTCCCACTGGGGTCCTGCACACTTCCTATGACGACCTGCACACTCCCACTGGGGTCTTGCACGCTTTTTATGACGTCCTGCACACTCCCACAGGGGTCCTGCACACTCCCACTGGGGTCCTGCACACTTACCATGACGGCCTGCACAGTCCCACTGGGGTCCTGCACACTTCCTATGACGACCTGCACACTCCCACTGGGGTCCTGCACGCTTTTTATGACGTCCTGCACACTCCCACTGGGGTCCTGCACACTTCCTATGACGACCTGCACACTCCCACTGGGGTCCTGCACGCTTTTTATGACGTCCTGCACACTCCCACTGGGGTCCTGCACACTTACCATGACGGCCTGCACAGCCCCACTGTGGTCCTGCACACTACCACTGCTGTCCTGCAGACTCATCAAACCCGAGATTCTGCACGGCGTCCCGTAAAATATTACCGAAGACCTGTCGCCGTGATTAGAGCGTAGCACTTCTACCGCTGGATGACTCATAGAGGTTTTCATGACCCACGGCTAAAATTGCGCCCCACGGACAAACTCGGTGGCCCCGAGGCGCGCAAGAGGTGATTCAGGCTGATTTTTTGGTAATCGATGAGTGTCCCACCCACGCAAATGTTGGTACCATTTCATCCCTGTTTTGATCGGCCATTCCGAAGATTCACGGGAAAACACAATTACACACACACATACATACATACATACATACAAACATCGGGACATAACTGCTTTAAGTATAAGGATTATGAACAAATGATTGATGTATGATCATGAGCTGTAAATTCTCGAAATTGAGAGCTCATATTTTATGACTCTTAAGCAACAACTTTGTAATATTAGTTTAGACTGAAGACCTGTAACACTTAGTTATTGCACAATCAGTTCTTCATGTTACCATGGGCATGCATTGCAATATGCCATAAACTGAACAAGTCTACGAATGCACATCGAAACCAGTTCTACATGTAAATTGAGCTGTTCTACCTCTGAAAATAAGTCGTACGGTAGAGCAACCCTGCGAAATTGTGATACTGATGCTTTCTGAGGAGATAAGAAAGCTAGCGCGAAGAGCGTGCAACAATGCCGAAATCTGTCTCACGGCCAATGAGTCGATTGGGGGTGGGCGAACTGACTGTTTCCATCTAATTGGGAGTGGTGCTCTACTAGAATGTCCCACTCGATGGAAACAGAGTTCATGTACTGTGCTTCTCTGCGTCAAGTTCCACTCCTCGGCGTCAAATTCCCCTCCGCAATTGCGTATTGAGACGCTTCGCGGCCGCACGCGCTCGAGCCGGACGAGATTCCGGCGCCGTAGCCGATAACCTGATCGTAGGTGTTTTTTTCATTTTCTTCAATTTTCTTGGCTTCTGTGACTAAACCCGTCCTTCTGTGTTTCTTCATATATTAAAGTATCATATCTACATGCACACCAAATTTTTCTTTCCATAAGCCCCCGCAACAACTTCTAGAGGAGAAAAATTCACGGTGGTAGGTAATTTTTCATTTTCACGTTTATTTTTGTAATTCTCTCTTTTTGTTTTCCTTGCTTACATTCCAGTGATTTATATGATTGTTTGGTTTCCTAGGGTACATCTGGTTTCATGCCGAAATCGATCAAAGTCGGTATCAAACCGGAACTATTCTTGAAAAAAAAACGAGGAGAATTACGAAACCAAACAATCATGAAAATTATTTGAATGAGAAAAAAAACAAAATCAGAAGAGAATCTCAAAAATGAACGAGAATATGGAAATTTACTTACCATCGGGAATTTTTTTCTGCCATAGAAGTTGTTGCGATGGCATCTAGAAAGAATAATTAGCGTGCATGTAGATATAACGGTTTGAAGAAGTTACAAATACGAGAAAGTCGAAGTCAGCGGCTGGAAAATTGTCTAAGACTGCGGGGAATGAGGTGGTGGAGTCGTTCAATCCAAAAACAACTCAAAAATATATGTGGCTGCTTTTCATCGATCAGTATTGAGATGGTGGATTGGCGGTGCGCCCCGGAGCCACCCCCTCGAGAACAAACAGCGCCGCGGATCGGCCGTTTGACCGTCCCACTATCAATCGTGCCGCGGATGAGCCGCCAAGCGCCGCGGACCGTCCGGAAAGCTCATCTGCCGCCGCGGACGAGCCGTTTGTTTCTCTGAGTTTGCCGACTCAGACATATAGCGGACTGCAGGCGCGGCCCAAGAAACAGCGAGCCCGAATAGTTGACGCGCCTCATTGGATCGTTGTGCGCGGCTCGCGGGTGGTGGCCATCATGTATCAACACCCCTGAGGAGGCGGGAGAAACAGGGGAGGAGCGAGGCTCCTGATTGGACGCAACACGGGCTAGGCCCGGCCCCCGGCTGTTGCGTCCAATTAGGAACCTCGCTCCTCCCCCGTTTCTCCCGCCTCCGCAGGGAAGTTGATACACGATGGCCACCACCCGCGGCTCGCTGGTTTGGCGCAGAACGCTGACAGCCGAGCACGTTTTCTGGGTTATCCGCGCCCATGAAATCGTCGAGGCGCGGGCTATTTTGCGACTTCCCGTGCAAGTCTTCTCATTTTCCCTCGCTCATTCAGGCACTTGTCCGCGCCAAGTTTTTCACCGATCCGCGCACCTTTATTCATTGGAGCGCGTTTGCAATACGTGATATAATTCGTCGATTTTCCCCTTCCATTAGCTATTTGAAATACAAATGACAGACGAAACGTAATTGCTGTTTTATGCATTTATTATTAACGCTATTCAATACAATTTCATCCAACAATGAATAGCAATAGTACCAGTTTAGAACAGATACAGACACATACATATAACTATATGGACATAGATGAATAAACAGTCTTCAACACCTATAAATAATGTCCTCTAACATGATATTCTCGACGATGGATAGTAATGATACCCCCCAAAACCTATCGATAATTCTTCCTAAAAAGATATTACCTAAATCATTTTGAGCAGCAACAGAGCCGATCGGCATAGTTAAAGCATAGATAAGAGACTCAAACGAACGAGGAAGACTCGACTAGTTACAAACAAACATCAGCAGTGTGTCAACGAATGAGTGAGCATGTACAGTTCACCTCCGCACTGCCGTTCAGTCCGCAAAGTGCACCCTGATTGCGAAATCTTGCTGCGGCGCGGTTGCGAACATCCTCAGACAAGGATGTGGGATCATCCGGGCGCTTTTGGCCTTTGGTGCCCAGGTGATCCCACCGCCCGGGTGATCCCACATCCCTGTCTGAGGATACTCACAACCGCGCCGCAGCACGATTTCGCAATCAAGCGCACTTTGCGGACTGAACGGCAGTGCGGAAGTGAAGAATATGAGCGTGAAACTACACTTTCTCTCAAAAACATGAGGAACCCACAACAGTCTTCGAAACCATCTTGTACACGTAGCGCCTATAATTTTCGCATGGTCATACCCTTCATTGCCAAATACAAGCTGATTGGATTGATTGTGAGAACGATTTTTTTGCTGTATTTTCCTTAGTTACATCTTTAGAGACCACGGTCTCAAAAAATTGATTTGTGATATTTAATTTCCTCTTTTCGTGGTTTTCTGAGGCTGGATGGTGTTTAGACCACACTTCAGCAAGGAAATGAGACTCGAGCATTCCACAAACTTTTTGTTCTATGCAAAAGGATAAACATTACGCCTAATGAGCTTATATTCAAGTACAGGTCCATGACCATGAGAAAGTTTCACTCGCCACTCATTAAATGATTTTCAAAATTATGTACACAGCGTACTTTCCATTGAAAAAATATCAACCAGCAGCGGTGTGAATGTAGCCTCAATTGTGGCGCTGATCCGGCACTTCAGTCGGAGGAACTGGAACCGGCCTTTTGCTGGATTGCGATCCGTCGCGCCTCGCCCTTCCATTCTTCCCGGAGATAGTGTGTCAAAATTCTGAGGTTTACTGTAGGTTACGGTCGATACCATGCCATTAAGTTGACAAAACCTAAGTACCTCAAAATTTCTAAAATCGACCAATGGAAATTGTAGTCTACAGCATTGGAAGAAGGACCTGGTGAGGTTGCGGACTCTTCCTAACATACTGTAGCCTGATTGTGTTATCACTCATTTTTTCGAAACAACTGAGGATGGTCGGTGAGTTTTTGTTTCCACTCTCACATTTTCACAGACGATTATAAATTGCCAACGGCACAAAATTCTCATGGTAAACCAAATTGATGATACCCAATTGATAAAGGGTAGGGTATAAGAGAAATGAAGAGCGGTATTTTACATTCACACACTGTCTTTCTCCAGAGGTAAGCGGCTGAAGCTTTGAAAAGACTTGGGAGTAGGGAAGCAACTTCACCGGTGAGAAAGAAATCACGATATCAGGCCCTAATCATGGAAAACTCTTGAAAGAAAAACTTCTACACTTCCGTGAGAATTTTGTGGCGTTGGTAAATTATAATCGTGTCATTTTCACCTGTTTTCTTAGCTTCCACTGATGTAGTAAAAACTGTTAAAATACAGACTTACCGATCTACCACAGCTGTTTCGGACTCGCGACTATATTTCCAAACCTCGGGCCGAGTTTTCATGGGCGTGGCAGGGGCGGGGCGTGTAAACTCGTCCATTCCTATCGGGACCCAACGCCATTACAGTAGCTGCTGCTCACCCTTTAATCGACGCCGCTCGCGCCCGAATCAGCTGTTTTCTCTCGATTTGGCCCGATTCGACGTCTTTATTCAGTTTTGCGGCCCGCCCAACGTATTCTGCTGCACTTTCATCGATATATTCTGGTCCTGCTGGGCTGGTGTAGTACTCTGCTGCAATATTCAAGTCTATTTTGCCCTCCCCTACCGTCGCCGCTCTATTTGGATCCTGATTCATACTGTTTATTCGCCTTCTTACAGATATTCACCTGATATAATAGCATTATTCACTATATATAGTTTTTGCTCCGCTGATCGTTCCATTTTTTCTATGCATAACTTTTGTGAAACTGTGGATCATTTTGCATGGTTTTCTGCAGAAGATTTTTAGAATAGCTTTTTTTTGATGGGCTTCTGCCGAATTAAACCTGTCATTTTCAGGAGCCAGTCGCTGCATGCAATTGCTCGTTCCTTTCCCATGCATTTTCTCCCTCCTTTTCTCTATTTTTTCCTTTCCTCTCTTTGTATCTGACGCAGTTTCCGATTCTGTATGATTGAGACACTGGTTAACACAATGTGTACTCTTTGATACAGTCTCGGTGTATGCCGACAGAGCTATGCTTCCCCCACCACCTCACTTCTTCCTGCCTTGCTGTGGACATCGTCGTGCTACGCGGATCAGTACTGCTGGTAAACTTCAATCGCAAGGAAAACGCTGCAAATCTTGAAGCGTGTCGTTTTTTTCGAAATCCATTTTTCACGTTAGTGCCATCTCCCCTGTGCGGTGTGTGGAAGCCGGTGGAATTGGAATTTGAGACCGGATTTCATTCATTTCTACTGTTCAGTGCTGAATCTTGCGCTTCCAACGCGGATTCTTCGCAGAGAGCCACGGGTCGGTCATTATATCGTTACCATGGACGCCGAGCAATTGTTTTGTGAAAAAAATATGCTAGAATGGAAAAAATTGATGCTTCGCTCTCGAGGTATCTATGGACATCATAGGTCATTTTTATATCCCACGAAAGGCCTATCGCGGTCGCAGAACACAGCGACTTCGCTGAGAGCAGCAGTAGCTGTCGACCAGGGCCAAGAAACACCCGGTACGGTGCTGAATGCCGATGCCTAGCTTTCCCTGATCAACCTAATCTAGCATTGTGCCGGGTGTTTCTTGGCCCTCCTCTCCATGTGTTGCGTTGAGACAACGCCGATTGTGCGTATAAGACGCATTTCGACTTCCTTCATCAAAACTCATGTGACACGACGGGGTGTGCACGAGCTAAACCCAACCCAAATCGACAAACCCATGCCTAACGCAATGATGAATCCGGCCTCTGTTCCCTCGCGCGCTTGTGCGGAGCGATGGTAGAGATAGCGGGAAAGTGTGGGGAGAAGGAGCTGCAGCGTACGCTCGCAGACGCACGCGATGAATGCAAATACTGTGCTTTTTTGGGCCACATTCCGGTCCGCGATTGCGTCTCGACAAGCTTTGCGGCGCGCGCTTTCGAGCTTCCAGCGCCGCAGCTGCCGATCTGTTGACTCTAGGTAGGTTTTGGAAACTGAAAACTAAAAAAAATTGGATGAAACTATATAGAAAAGCCACATCGAGTCGGCTCTGGCGCTGGCAACTCGACTGACCCGAGCGCGTGCGGCCGCAAAGCTTGTCGAGACGCAATTGCGGACCGGAATTTGGCCCAGAGAAGCACAGTAAATTTCATTCGGAGACATATGGTAATGGAAAGAAAGTTAAAGCTTCGGCAGAGTGGCACTGCTGCGGGTCGGCCCGCAGCGCGAGCATTTGGTTGTGTCGCCGCAAAAATATCGCAATCTGGGGCCGTATGCTATTCTATCCCGGCAAGGGATGCAAGCCTCGTACGTTATTGAACAATTTGGCCCAAGGTCCAATCAGAGACGACTCGATTTCCGACAATCGGGGGACACAATAGCATGCGGCTCATGGATGGGCACTCGCAGCAGACAGCATTTCTCCATTTCAAGCATTTTTCCACCAAAGAACCGCTCTGCGTGCATGATAACGATATAATGGCCAAGCCGCGGCTCTTTGCAGGGAAATTTTCTATGGAAATGCGAGATTCGACACCGAACCAGTAAAACTGGATGAAAGGCCGTGTAGTGTGGCTACAAAGAAGAAGAAAATCAGCCTCTAATTTCAGATCCTCCGAAATCCACACTTCGGTAACGAGAGGTAGCACTAACTTGAAAGAAATGATGAAAAACGACTTACTCTTTCAGATTCGCAGGGTTTTCCTTGCGATTAGTTTCCCTGTTCTACTCATCAGTGTAGCATGACGATGTCCGCAGCAACAGCAAGAAAGAAAGAAGTGGGGGGAGGGAGCAAATTTTGCCGGCATATACCGAGACTTTATCAAAGAGTACACATTGAATTTACCAGTGTCTCAATGATAAAGAATCGGAAACTGCGTGTGACATAAACAGAGGAAAAGGGAGGAAGAAAATGTTTAGAATGGGAGGGGCAGTTGCACGCTGGCGCTTGGAAATATGCCGTGAAATTCAACAGTAACTCATGAAAGAAAGATTCGCTATGCTAAACTATTATCAGCGGAGTGCCATGCAAAAATGCTGTTTTTTTTTGCCATTTCAAACAGTTACTGAGAGGAATGGCATAAAATAATCCAAAATTTCAGTGAATAAAATTGAATAATTGTTCAATCAATTTAAAATTAAATATTCATGTCAGATACAATTAATAAATATCATTTGAAATAATTAATTGAAAAGTTCGAACAGTGTTCTCCAAAATAAAACAAACACGATGATTTCGGTTTAACAGCTGGGGTCGAATTGCAAACTGTTCTTTAACAGAAGGTTAGCAGACTGAAATCACGATTCACACTAACAATAAGTAAAAAATACAAAAGGAGAGAAAAAGTGCCTAGAAAATGTTGAATAATCAGCCCAGCACTAAATAATAGAAAAAGTAGGCTAGAATGATACAGCACAATAATATAGTAGGCCCAGAATATTGAAGAAAGTTCGACAGGGTACTGCGCCAGCACAGTAAGACCAGAATATGTCGATGAAAGTGCAGCAGAATACGTTAGACGGGCCGCAAAACTGAAAAAAGGCGTCGAATCGGGCCAAGTTGAGAGAAAACAGCTGATTCGGGCGCGAACGGCATCGATTAAAGGGCGAGCAGCAGCTACTGTAATGGCGTTGGGTCCCGATAGCAATGGACGAGTTTACACGCCCCGCCCTTGCCACGCCCACGAAAACTCGGCCCGAGGTTTGGAAATATAGTCGCGAGTCTGTTTCGGAAAAATGAGTGATACCACTCACAATGTTAGGACGAGTCCGCAACCTTACCAAGTCCTATTTACAGCGCTGTAGACTATCACTTCGTATTCGCCACTCGAAATGAAACACGATGTTTTGCTCTATGAGAACATTATTTCTCGTCCTTGGTAGTGCTCAAGTATTTCAATTACGGGGGTGAAAAAAAACAAGCCCACGAAATGTTCCTCGCGCAATCATTGCCCAGTAGGGTTAGTTTGCTCATAAAACAATGAGAGTGGGCTCTTGTTCAGTTTCCCAAAGAATGATAGTAAAGGTAAATCGATGATGATAGAAAGGAACTAGAAAAAAACGTAATTCGCAAATGCTCCGACACTGGCGGCGGTCTCCTACGGGAGAAAACGACCACCGTGGTGAACCACAGGAGGTGTTTTGTTGTGTGGATGACCGGACTAGAGAGAAGCGGTCCCCTACAGTAGAGTGTTGCCCGAATATTCGTTTATTCGAATAACATTCGAATATTCGAATAATTCGAATACTCGAATATTCAAAGAAGTGGATTATTCGGGTTATTCGAATAATCGAATATTCAAAGAAGTGAAATATTCGTTTATTCGAATACTCGAATATTCAAAGAAGTGAAATATTCGGTTTATTCGAATATTCAGCACGAATAATTTGGATATTCGACAAGATCGCACTCCATTTTGCCATGCTCTGCGAACGCGTAGCTAGATGCCTCCGAGGGCGCGGCCTGTAACGCCGCCCCATTCCATGTGGCAAAAATTTACGGGTTCTAGCTACGATAGCTAAAACCCACCTATTCTTGTGTCGACGGTACAAGGGTGCAAATTCTACGCGTATTCTACGTAAAAACGAAGGCTAAATTCAGTACATTGATCTCTCTGTCGCTAAACCCGTATATTCTTGCTATAATTTTGTAGCGAGAATCTACGGATTTCGCGACAGCCTGTGTTGAAATGCAATCTTAAACCCGCGCTGACTACGCGGAACGCTGGGATGCCGTTCGAACAGTGTTGGACCAGTCAACTCACAGATTGCTTACTTGAAAGGCTGTGGCTGGTCGTGGGGGGTATCTCCGTGTCGCTCTCTGGGTCACCATGGTGAGGATAATGTTGACCATTGGGATGCGGCAGGCCGTGGGGAAGAAACGGCGAAGCTGTAGATCGCAGCTGAGATTGCCTTTCTAGAACGAATCAGGACTGGGTGGGTCGATCGACCGAGTGCAGTAAAGAGAATAAGCGTAGAATATGCGGGTGCCGTAGCGAGAATTTACGTAGAATATGCGGGCGCTGTAGCTAAAATTTCACCAACTGAGGCTAAACTTTCCGTAATTTACGTAGAATCTCGGGTCAAAATTAGACTAGATGCCTCCGAAACCCTGGGCATCTCCGGTTTCCGTGTGAGGCATCTAGCTACGCGCTGGCAGAGTAGGAAGTTCGCCATCGCATGAACCGCGCATAACTAAACTGAACTCAACTAAGCTAAACCAAACTAGACCGAAGCAAACCACAAATTCGGCGGCAATTTAGCGGTTATTTTGCGGCTATTTCACGGCGAGCATTATTTGGCGACTGTTTCGCAGCCAGCTATATTTAGCGGCTATTTCGCGACTATTACTCGGGGAAAAGGCATTTTGCGTCTGTTTCGCGGCTATTTCTCGGCCAAAACTCAGAGTACACGCTCGTAAACGTTGTTGAGATAACTACGGAAATATAAAGTATGGCTCAGAACACAACGCCTACGCATTTTGAAGCGTCAAAAACGATCCACAATGACGCTACACGAGCGAGAAGTTGGCCCCGCCCCCGTATCTACCCGCCCTTGTATTTGCGTCCTCCTCCAAAAAAGGGGTGCTGGGCCATTCTCGCCATCGACGACGCTCGTGGGTGGTACAATGAGTACAATAAGTGAGCCATACACATCGGCGATGGTGGGAATGGCCCAGCACTCCTGTTTGGGGGAGGACGCAAATACGGGGGCGGGCTGATACACGTGCGGGGCCGACTCCTCAGTCGTGTAGCGTCACTTTTGGTCGTTTTTGACGCTTCAGAATGCGTAGCCGTTGTGTTCTGAGCCATGCCACTCAACTTCCATAGTTAGTATCTCAACCACGTTTACGAGCGTGTATGCTAAATTTAAGTGACAAGAGTGCAGCCGGTTCAATTACCCAAGTATGCGGTATATTGGCCCCGCCCAGCATCTGGAAGCCCTGCCCATCCGGTGGCGGCCTCAGTGGAGGTTAAGCGACCCAGCCGCGACGCGTGGGTGTACCGACCACGCTGCGTGTCGGTGTGTCGACCGCGACGCGTGTCGGTGTGCAGACCGCGATGCGTGTAGGTGTGCTGACTGCGATGCGTGTAGGTGTGCTGACCGCGATGCATGTCGATGCGCCGACCGCGACGCGGGTCGATGCAAAGTAGTTCCTAAGCCACATAAAAGTCTTGCAGGATGTGAACCGCTGCTAAATAGGCCGCTAAACGCGACAGGTCAAAATGTCAACAGCCCGACAACAGGCGGACGTCGCTGGGCAACGGGCAGTTGTCAGGCTTACAATGCGAGCGATTTGAGTTGTCAAGAGGGTGCAGTTTATGAGATGACAAATTCTCAACCTGTTATCGATGCCCCAGTTTGCCCGAGTGGATTGGATGGGATAGTACGCGACAGTGTTGCCCAAATATTCGTTTATTCGAATAATATTCGAATATTCGAATAATTCGAATATTCGAATATTCAAAGAAGTGGATTATTCGGGTCATTCGAATAGTCGAATATTCAAAGAAGTGAAATATTCGTTTATTCGAATAATCGAATATTCGAAGAAGTGGATTATTCGAATTATTCGTTTATTCGAATATTCAAAAAAAATTATTCGTTCCAACACTCTACCCTACAGGTCATAGAGCCGCATTGCGCGTCGCGCGCGGTACATCGGGCGTCAGTTATGCTGTGGCACCCGCAGCCGACGCAGGCAAGCATTTTATATGACGTCTTAAACCAAAGAACGGCCAATCAGACGTACACGTTGAACAATCGATGCAAACTCGCGCCGCATACGAGGCGCACAAGGATCGGGTGGACAGACAATGGCCATGCATCAAAGTCCGAGAGAGGACCAAAATCGAGTGAGGAGATCATGAAGTCTCCGTCTTTGACGCGACGAGGGTGCAAAGAGCTATGATTGAGCTCAATCCCGAAGGCAATTTTTGAATTTGGCAGACAAGTAGCCGTGGATGAGCTATTATTACGCTTCAAGAAAAGTAATCACGGAAAGCCGAAGGGTTTGGCTCAGATTCTTCCTTAAAGCCGTATTTGAAATTCCCTCCAAAATGGGATTTCGTTCAACTGCTGTGCACGGTTCGGTCTCCTACAGGAGACAGATAGGACTCCTACATGTGGCAAACAGGAGCCCTATAGCTGATGAGGCTAGGACTCCCAGCCTCAGCCGACTCCCGTAGGAGACCGCTGCCAGTGTCGGAGCGAAGTGTGGAAATTGGCGTCGATTTGTTGGCCTTGCTCAATACAGACATTGCTATTTACTTCACGACATGATCGTGAAGAGCCGCGCCTCATTTGTTGGTCATTTGCGGCCATGATTGTGGCTCGCGGCTCTCTGCTTGCGATTGTTGCGAAATTTTCGGTCGCGGCTGATTTACATTTACTGTGCTTATCTGGGCCAAATTCCGGTCCGCAATTGCGTCTCGACACGCTTTGCGGCCGCACGCTTTCGAGCCGGAAGAGCTTCCAGCGCCGCAGCCGCTGATCTGTTCACTCTAGGTAGGTTTTGAAAACTGGAAACTAAGAGCAATTGGGAAAAAATTTTATAAAAAAAGCCACATCGAGTCGGCTTAGGCGCTGGAAACCCGATTGAGTCGAGCGCTTGCGGCCGCAAAGCGTGTCGAGACGCATTTGCGGACCGGAATTTGGCCCCGAGAAGCACAGTAATACTCAGTCCCGAAACTTCGCCCGCGGCTTGCCAAAACAGCCGTCTTGGGCCGCGGCTGCAGTCCGCTTTATGTCTGAGGAGGCGTCGCTGAGAATGATTGTCATTGGAGCGCGTTAACTGACCCTCACAATTTTCGTCAAGCGCGTCGCGTCCTTAGCGGCGTTCCCATTAGAGCACGATACACGTTTTTTCATCGTTTTCGCTGTGCTCCTTCCTTCGTTCCTACTATTTCTGCTCCGAAACGTAAATTGAGCTGCAAAACTGCTCAGGTTTTTCATACAAGTCCTTATCCCTTCCTATGTCACCAAAACAGAGATATCACAAGTATTTATTTATTTTATAACACTTTATAACAGCAGTTCCACACAATACAATGGTACATGAAAATTACAATAGTGAAAATCAAGCGTTTTGTGAGGAAAATTCTTATGCACTTGGTAGCCATAATCAGGGGTAATTTCCAGTCACCAGGATGACAGCGGGGAGCGAAGTCGACGAAGAAGGCTTCAAATCCACGTCAGTCTCATTTTTCATCACGATCCTTCAATGTAGTCCACAGCCCCACAGCGTAAATTATTGAAGAGGCCCTGAAACACAGAAAATAAGTATATCGTAGCCAAAAAATGATTCAACTCGAGAAAACCTACCTCGTTGATATGTTAAAATTCCAAATATAGAATTGAGAGAAATATTCTAGCAAATCTTTGTGCAGAATCTGAACATATAATACATATATCTAGCCATGTCGTCTATCTGAAATAGTAAAATTAATGTCAGCGAAGGCAAAACCTCCATCTACCTCTACTCTTCTCCGAGTTCTCGAACAAATGTTACAAAACGTTACTGTTTTCATACCACATGTCAAATTGACCTGGTCAAAAACATCTGAATAGAATATGAAACAGAAAATGGGACAAGTATTAGTGATATGGTGTCTGTTAACTACCCCTGCATAACCACTGGCGACTTCAATTCCCTGCAAAGAAGAAGAAGAAGACTTCAATCTCCCTGACGTGCGATGGCAGGGCACCTATACTACCAATAGTTCAGTTTCCAGGAATTTTTTGAATGTGTGCTGCACTCATTCTCTGTCGCAGTACGTGAGATCGGAGACGTGTGGGGGTAGTATCCTAGACTTAGTGCTCTGCTGTGACAACGATTTCGTGTTGAATGCAGGTGTCTTGCCTCCCCTGGGTTCGAGTGACCACTCCTTGGTTCAGTATAGGCTCAGGCTTCGTAAACAAAACACCATGAAGAAGATGAAAAGAAATTTTAAGGCAGCTCGTTTTGACCTGATAAACGAGTACCTGATGAATGTTGACTGGTATAGTTCTTTTCAGTCGGAGGCTACGGTTAATGAAAAATACGAAATTTTAATTGCCATAATCCAACACTGCATTGAACTTTTTGTACCAATGCACATGGTCCCTGGCGGTCATCGCAGGCTTCCCCCATACCTCAAGGCGTTTCAACGGTTGAGCACAGATGCATGGTTTGCTGCAAAAGAACTCAATACCCCCGCTAGCTGGGCAAAGTTCAAGGACATGAATGGTAAGTTCGAGCGCAAGCTTAAAAAGTACAACGATAGTATAGAGAAGAAAACTCCATGCGTTGCGTGTGTTAACTCACCGTTCCGTGCGAAAAAGGACATCTCCTCAAAGTGATACTCCTTCTTTTCCAACTAACAAAGTATGATCACATTCCCTTTCTATTAACAGGTATACCAATGCATAAAGGATAAGGTCTCGCAATATTTGAAGTGCCTAAAAAAGGCGCAGTAAACCTCCCTACCAAAACACATATGGTACCATACCTTGGAGGGGGCGGACATCATCGTAGGCATGCGGCACGGTCGATTGATATAGCTCATATAGGAAAGAAAGAACAATGGTACATAATATACACTGAAAGTAAATGTTCATTTTTTGGTACACGGGTAAGCAGGATTACGAAGTGGGGCTATTCCCTCTGTCGAAGAACCGGCAACGTTTTAGGGGTGAAGAGACCTTCCCTGGTTGGAGGACCCCTGTACCCATTTTCAAGAGAAAATTGACTCTAAGGCGATGTGCTACAACAACTCGCAAAGATGCTGATTGGCTCTTACTGCAAAAATTCTATACAAAAAGCGCGCTCCAATGATTTTTCTCCCTCCAGGCGCTGCAACAGCGATTGTCCGCTACTGCAGGCCGGATTTTCACTCTGATATGGACAGTACACTGATCCAGCAGATTATGGCGCGTAAGGCGCACCGAATATTCCTTGACAGCGCTAAATAGCATCTCCTACTAACACCCCGTCAGAGGCCCCCCAGGATGTTTCGAAAATATATGCCCACAAGTTTCATTAGAACCTAAAAGAAAGAAAAAAACCGATATAAAAGGATCAATAAAAGAAGAAATTTTACTCCACCTTTTTGGGACAATGTCAGGCCGTTCATGTAGATTATAAATTTGTTGCCATCGGTTTGCAGATCTTGCTTCGGAAAAGCGTGGTGGCTCTCGCAAAACGTAAAATCAAAAAGTAAAACACGGCCATATAAGAGAAATGACTGCATGCCTGCAAGTTATACAAACCGATACGCACAAAATCGGATTGCTCAGAACAAAAAACAGTTGGTGAGTGCTGGTTCATTTGGCACTATTAAGGCTGTAGATGCGTTAGAATGAACGGAGGAATGATGAAAAGAATACCGCTGCTTGCAGACGACTCAACAATTGTTGCCACTGGCGTGGAGACGCCTAAACGATGTTGCGCTTCCAGTACGCGAGACTGTCAGTGATCTTGGTGTGCTTATTACCACCGACCTTAAGTGGGGATCCCACCATGTTACGTAAAGATACGTTGTGTTTCGTGAACTAGGAGCGGACATAATTGGGGGCGGGCGCGTCGCGTGTTGCGACGCGTCGCGTGGGGGTTCCGAGGCAGGGGCCTCATTCCGGTTTGTTCTGCGACGGTGATTGGTGGCGTCTCAGTCCTCGATGTGTTTATTTACCTCAGACGTTTAATCGTCACTCGTTTTTCGGCGGTACAGTGATAGGTCAGTCTGGTATGAAGTGTTCGACGACACTTATTGATCACGTGGATTGGTTCTCAAAGTGAGGCTTGACGTTGATCACTAAAGTCTTAGTGTGGGTTTTTCTTTCGTCTGGGACTTAAGAGACGTTCTTCAATTGGGACATTTTCTTAATCATTTGGCCAGCAGGGGATGCCCAGGCTGATTTTATGGTTCTCAATATTATTCTCGCTTGTCGAGCACATGATTTACGAATAAACGCTTCTCTTTCACTTCACAACTCCCCACCCACTTTACTTCCCCTGCTGGTCCAATTCATATACTTGACAATACTGCGCAACTATGCGATGTTTGTGTTTGAAAGAATTCCGCACTTCGATGCGATGATTGTTTATGATACGATTCCGCACTTGGATCCAATGAGAATATTAGTATAGTTAGGTGAAGTGGTCAGCATCATCTCTGAAGTTTTCGATAATGTTACGAGCAGGTTAGAATGCTAAAATCATGTTTCGATGGGCCTTATGGACGTGAAGAAACTTGCAGTTTAGTTTTCGTTAGTTACAAATAGCGCTATTCGGCAGGCAACCTAGTAGACGTCGGAAGCGTGACAAATATTTGCAGGAACAACTAACTGAGAGGCTTTTGCAACCTCTTCCTTTATTGATCAGTTTCATCGTTTTCCACCCTTCACTATGCTCGGGCGTTACACATCCTTTCTCAAATTGTTTTTCTTCACTGCTTATCAAGTTTCTTGTTTGAAACCTGTCATTGTTTGCGTTAATTTTGAGACGAGGTAGCAAGCGCGAGTAAAAAAAAGATAACAGCGTGTTCAGAAGTCAGGTTTCGACGGCTTTGTGGCATTTGATTAACAGAAATCTCAAATACACAAAATTATTAGCAATACAATCATATTGGACTGCCTCGTTGGACTTGCGGCCACATTATATATGCAACATTCCGTTTAGCTTCTTCCGTTTAGGTGAATGTGAAAAAATGAAAGAAACCCAGGACAAAAAAAGAAAGCTAAATAAGAATCCCTTCTGGAACCCTTGCTAAGTACCTGAGATATCGTGCTCTCTCAAAATGACTCAATTTCTAGGCACAATTTTCAGATTGGGGCTAGCTGAGATCATCAATGAGACTCTAAAAATGCGCTCCCAGAGTGTTACGGCCACCCAAAAACGAATTTGGGATTGATAATCTAGCACATCTGGGTCGATAATCCGTGCGAATGTCTAACAACTTTGAAAAGAATAACACCAAGAGCTCTACTGAAAAATTATTTGGTGGTTTTCCAACTGACGATATTATATTATACTTATGATGTAGTTATTAACTGATAATATTGTTTTAAATTAGATAGACAATCTGAATATCCTTATCAAAAAAGATTTGGCATAAAGATTAGAGTTACTAGAATACGTTTCTTGTACCTTATGGCTATTTTGTTTAACAAAGAAGTTTTCGGGCGATATTTTGAGCTTTCATGCTTTGTAAAAAGGTTTCGAGAAGTTTTCTACGACCTTCTCTTCGTGGCGAACTGACGATGTTTCCAAGTGATAAAACAACGGAATCAGCAAAAAATCGAAGTTGTTCAATCACAGCCACAAAATCCCCTTCTGGAAGAAGATGATGGAGCAGTCGTAGAATATACGAGGAACAGAGAGAGGGCCGTGCTCACACCTACAGCCAAGGTTTATTGCCAAAGTAGCCGGGGTACACGTCAGCAGATGGAGAAGATGTGAATTGCATGTTCTACAAAGTACTGCGTAATGCCGTAGAAATCACACTTCTAAGCAAACTTCTGCTCTCCTGTGACTGTGTTAATTCAAATGGGCACAAATGGCTAGCATCTGAATGAAGAATATATGTACGATGAAGCAATAATGTTCCAAGTCACAGTTTATAACAGCTTTTGGTGACTAGATGACATGTGTTAATTTTCACAAAGCCGATGCTAGATTAACTGAGGTTTCTTGAAAAAGTATTTTCTTTCATTTACATACCTGATCATGGTGCCAAAAATGAATAAAAAGCTTTCTGTTTTTGCAAAAAAAAACGAGTTTTCTTCGCGTGAAATTGCTTCTTTTTGAAGCACTAACTTCATATGTAGCTGAGTAGTACGAGCATTTCCCTTTTTGAACCTGTTTATATCACTAATTATTTATTTACTTGACTTACTTGGCTCAAACGGTTAGCTTTCGCCTGACGCGGTCATTCCGCATCTTCATCTTCACAATTATTTATTACTGTATCAAACAACCGATTCTAAGTTTTTTTTCAGTTTTTGAAAACAAAATCAATACTTAAATAAAAACTTACTTAAATAAAAAAAGCAAAATAAATATTGCTGATTAGTGGTTTGTTTTAACTTTTCAACTAGGAAAATTGGCGTCTCAAATTTATCGCACAAAGAAAAAATTTTAAGAATCAAAGTTTGTGAAAAAAATTGCTATATTTGCTCTATTGAAAGAATCCCGTGAGTCCTTGTGGGTGTCATCATCTAGTGCTAATAGAAGCCGAATGTTCTTTCATTAGAGGTAGATTAGGCGATTCTAAAGGAGACGAGTATCGACAGATATAATTATTCACTACTGCTATCGCACTATTTATTCAAATGCAAACTTCTAAAAATAAAAAGTTTCACGGGAAGCAATTAAGAGCCTGGTTCAGTGTTAGAAACCGAATATTATATGACGCCTTGCCTAAACAGCCTGAGCAGAGAAGAAAAAACTTTTTTTTATCAAAAACCGCAGTTATTTCTGCATTAAGTGCTCACTGTGCTCACCTTGGGTGGTGGTTCAGTCAGGTTACAACACTTTTATGCTCCTATGATCGGTTTTAACCGCTACCAATACATAGACGCACATGCAAGTAACTAACACACGGGTGTAGCCCCGCGCCCGATCGCCCGTCGTCGCAATGCGAACTTCGCGGCGCCGCGACCTCATGGCAACGGCGGAGGGTTCGCGTCGCGATCAGTCGATCGCGGCGAGACACTAATAGTTGGAATCAACATTTTAGAGAGTTACAGAACAGTTACGAAAATGTTGCGAACACATAAGGGCATGAGGCTGCGCAACTTACGATCACGATTTCAACAACTTACGGAAGACTTCAGTAAGTTGTTGAAATTAGTGTTCGCAACATTTCTGAAATCTTCAGAGATTCCGGCTCATCTATAGCCGAAGAGATTGATTCCTGGTTCCTGTGCCAGATGATTGGGATAGGGTTTCGATAACCGTAGTTATTTTGGGTTAGTCCGTGCGAGGTTCAGTTAACTAGTTCCGCAACTGGATGCGACATTTGTTTTTGTTGAAATTCCGCACTTGGATGCGATAATTGGCCTGATATGATTCCGCACTTGGATGCGATGATTGGTCTGATATGATTCCGCACTTGGATGCATTGAGAATACTAGAGTAATCAGTTGGGGACAGCACTATTCCGGCTCATTACATAGCCGAAGTGATGAATTCCTGGTTCTCGTGCCAGATGATTATGATCTGGTTTGATAAAAGTAATTAGTTTGGGCTTAGATTCCGTGCGAGATTCACTTTAACAAATTTCCTTAACAGGTTGCTGTGCTTGTTTCGATAGAATTCCACTCTTGGATGCGATGGTTTTCTGATAAGATTTCGCAATTGGACGTTACGGTCAGTTAAACCCCTATCCACGCTTGGATACGGGGTTCGATTCCGCACCCGGGTGCGACGCTTAGCTTGTACAGATTCCGCACTCGTTTGCGATGGTTGATAGATATCTTCCACTGTGCGACATGATGCCTGGTTTGATCAGATTCGAAAAATGGATGCTATGGGAATACTAGTATAATTAGAAGTTATCCGCATTATTCCGGCGCATCAATAGCCGAAGAGATAATTTTCTGGTCCCCGAGCTAAACATATGATTCTGTATCAGAAAATGATGTAGCTGGCTCACTAGTTATAAGGGTGATAAGACAAGCTAACCGTAGATATAAGGGACCAATAAGGGTCGGTGCAATCTGCAGGGGCTTACCCATCTGATGGGTTCTAAAGATCCAAGACATCCTCTCTCGCACACAAGCTATTACACCTTACGCCCGTTCTGACGTTGCACGCTCATTATTTTATTGGAGTCGTGTCTAGATATACGCATCACTCAGTTTTGAGTAGCATTTCCGAGCGCTTCAAAAGTGCTTCAGTTAGTTAAGAGTAGTACGTACAAAATCAGTCTGCGCTATTCCCACTAAACAATCGTAGTTAGGTCGCATTCCCTCACGGTTTGGTATGTCGTCTCACTGGTATATAGCGTCATTGTCGGATAGATGGCTGGCTTATGCTCTCTACAATCAGAGCGAAAACACCAAGTCTTATTTACGGCCATGACCCGTGCGTTTGGTGATAGCCGCGGTTCATTCTCAATCTTTGGGCACGTAGATAAGGCCTGATTACGCCTGGTTCTACAATTTCTCTTGCGCTTGTAAGCCACGGTTAATCGTAAATGACTCAAGCCGTAACAGGCGGAGCAGGATGGTAAGCCCCTGTTCAGTGCTGACGATTTCTGGAAGTGCTTTCTATCAAAGGCTCATTTGGATGAGTGTTTCAGCTGCTTCTCCGCACCTCACCAGTAGTGAGACGAAGGGGCCTAACAGCTCTATCGTTACGTAAAGATTCTATACGCTTTCCCATATTTTGATGGTTATTATCCATTGTTCAGATTCCTGAAAGTTTAGGTTCCTGGCAAAAGTAAAGATTTGGCATGGCCATAGAAATATACTCAGTTAAAAAGGGAAGACAAAGAAAAATGAAAAAAGGTTTTGAAATATTTCTGAGAACGATTTGGCGTAGAATAATTTGTTTTTCGGGAAATGAAGTGAAATAGTTGAAAGTATGATTTGGCAGTCGAGTTTGAACCAACTATTGATAAGAGTTGTGCAGAACGAGAGATCGCCTTGTCTGTGCTTGTCCGTAGAACATATCAAAGCGAAATCGCGCGTGAAATGGGAAGCATCGAAACTATTTCGGGAGCTGTAATGCGGCGGTCTTCACGTATTAGGTGAAGCAAAATCAACACGCGTGATTTTGCTTTGATATTTTCTACGGATAAGCACAGACAAGGCGATCTCTCGTTTTGCACAACTCTTATATCAATAGTTGGTTCAAACTCGACTGCCAAATCATACTTTCAACTATTTCACTTCATTTCCCGAAAAACAAATTATTCTACGCCAAATCGTTCTCAGAAATATTTCAAAACCTTTTTTCATTTTTCTTTGTCTTCCCTTTTTAACTGAGTATATTTCTATGGCCATGCCAAATCTTTACTTTTGCCAGGAACCTAAACTTTCAGGAATTTCATTTATTTTTCCCAAAGGTTTCCTTTCTAACATGATTTATGCCTGGTGGTGTTAGGTGAAGGTAAACCCACTGATGTCCTGCCCCCCCCCCTTCTGTGACGTCCTGCGCACTCCAACTGATGGCCTGCACACTTTCTTTGACGTCCTGCACACTTCCACTGATGTCCTGCACACTTTCTACGGCGTTCTGCGCACACCCATTTGAGTCCGGCACTTTCTACGGTGTCCAACGCACTCTCATTTGGGTCCCACACACTTTCTACGGCGTTCTGCGTACACGCATTTGGGTCACAAGCACGCTCACGCCGATCATTTTTCCGCAGGGCTACCGTAACCCTCCTTCAAAAATTTTATGAGTGTCAGCTTGGATATGAGCACATCGTAATAGCCAACAAACGTGTTTGCACAATTTCGACCTCCTCAGCCACTTCCCGGCGGCTTCTCGAAGAGAGCGGTGTGCGAATGAATGCATACCGCTCCTCTGC
Organism: Aplectana chamaeleonis; assembly: GCA_029168955.1. Classification (NCBI taxonomy): domain Eukaryota; kingdom Metazoa; phylum Nematoda; class Chromadorea; order Rhabditida; family Cosmocercidae; genus Aplectana; species Aplectana chamaeleonis. The sequence continues at coordinate 350,816 of JAPDOI010000441.1, forward strand.
CCTTTTATACCCCGCATGTTATGAGCGTGTGTTATCGTTCATTATCATGTTTTGCTCAAGAATGGTTACGGTAGCCCTGCGGAAAAAAATGATCGGCATGGGCGTGCTTCTATCTGGGTCCCGCACACTTTCTACGGCGTCTTGCGCACTTTCACTTTGTCACCGCACACTTTCTACGGCATCCGGCGCACTCCCACTTGAGTCCCGCACACTTCCTACGGCGTCCGGCGCACTCCCACTTGGGTCCCGCACACTTTCTAGGGCGTTCTGCGCACACCCATTTGGGTCCCGCACACTTTCTACGGCGTCCGACGCTCTCTCATTTGGGTCCCGCTCACTTTCTACGGCGTCCGGCGCACTCTTATTTGGGTCCTACACACTTACTACGGCGTTCTGCGCACACCCACTTGGGTCCCGCACACTTTGTACGGCGTCCGACGCTCTCTCATTTGGGTCCCGCTCACTTTCTAGGGCGTCCGGCGCACTCTCATTTGGGTCCCGCACACTTTCTACGGCATCCGGCGCACTCCCACTTGAGTTCCGCACATTTCCTACGGCGTCCGGCGCACTCCCAATTGGGTCCCGCACACTTTCTACGGCGTCCGACGCTCTCTCATTTGGGTCCCGCTCACTTTCTACGGCGTCCGGCGCACTCTCATTTGGGTTCCACACACTTTCTAGGGCGCTCTGCGCACACCCATTTGGGTCCCGCACACTTTCTACGGCGTCCGGCGCACTCTCATTTGGGTCCCACACACTTTCTACGGCGTCCGACGCTCTCTCATTTGGGTCCCGCTCACTTTCTACGGCGTCCGACGCTCTCTCATTTGGGTCCCGCACACTTTCTACGGCGTCCGGTGCACTCTTATTTGGGTCCTACACACTTACTACGGCGTTCTGTGCACACCCATTTAGGTCCCGCACACTTTCTACGGCGTTCTGCGCACACCCATTTGGGTCCCGCACACTTTCTACGGCGTCCGACGCTCTCTCATTTGGGTCCCGCTCACTTTCTACGGCGTCCGGCGCACTCTCATTTGGGTCCCGCACACTTTCTACGGCATCCGGCGCACTCCCACTCGAGTCCCGCACACTTCCTACGGCGTCCGGCGCACTCCCACTTGGGTCCCGCACACTTTCTACGGCGTCCGACGCTCTCTCATTTGGGTCCCGCTCACTTACTACGGCGTCCGGCGCACTCTCATTTGGGTTCCACACACTTTCTAGGGCGTTCTGCGCACACCCATTTGGGTCCCGCACACTTTCTACGGCGTCAGGCGCACTCTCATTTGGGTCCCGCTCACTTTCTACGGCGTCCGGCGCACTCTCATTTGGGTTCCGCACACTTTCTAGAGCGTTCTGCGCACACCCATTTGCGTCCCGCACACTTTCTACGGCGTCCGGCGCACCACACTAGGGTCGCGCACACTTTCTACGGCGTCCGGCGCACTCCCACGTGGGTCCCGCACACTTTCTACGGCGTCCGGCGCACTTTCATTTGGGTTCCACACACTTTCTAGAGCGTTTTGTGCACACCCATTTGGGTCCCGCACACTTTCTACGGCGTCCGGCGCACTCTCATTTGCATCCCACACACTTTCTAGGGCGTTCTGCGCACACCCATTTGGGTCCCGCACACTTTCTACGGCGTCCGACGCTCTCTCATTTGGGTCCCGCTCACTTTCTACGGCGTCCGGCGCACTCTCATTTGGGTCCCGCTCACTTTCTACGGCGTCCGGCGCACTCTCATTTGGGTTCCACACACTTTCTAGGGCGCTCTGCGCACACCCATTTGGGTCCCGCACACTTTCTACGGTGTCCGGCGCACTCTCATTTGGGTCCCACACACTTTCTACGGCGTCCGACGCTCTCTCATTTGGGTCCCGCTCACTTTCTACGGCGTCCGACGCTCTCTCATTTGGGTCCCGCTCACTTTCTACGGCGTCCGGCGCACTCCCACTTGGGTCCCGCACACTTTCTACGGCGTTCTGCGAACACCCGTTTTGGTCCCACACTTTCTACGGCGTTCTGTGGCGCACTTCTGAGTCACACCGTGCGGCGTTCCAAAAAGTACTTCGGAGATCCCGCCGTATTGATTGAAGCGTTGCCCCGTCAAATCCTGAGCAAAAGCCTATCAGTAACGGTGTTTATTTCACTAGTTCATTTTTACGAATAAGTAAACGTCGGATGGTTTAAAATAACATGTTTACGGGTTTTTGTCTTTCTTGACCCTCAATTTTGAGGTTCCGCAAAAATTGAGCAACCAACTTCAAATTTTGACAGGAGCTAGGTGCAAACAAAACCAGCTTTCTGGCCAAAAATGAGCTCTCTAGCTCAACGATAAGTGTTCCAACAAGATCGTGAACGCCAACTGAAAAAAGAAAAGGAGATGAACATTTTTTTGACCAAAATGACGTGGTTTTGACACTTTTTCTCGAATCTCAGGGAACCAATCCGGACCATTATTTGAACAGTTATTTAGCTTTCTAAAGTACATTAAATGCAAAAAGAACGGTCTCCTTACGTTCACTCTGGACCCTGATACTGAGATCAGGGGGTTGCGCGATGGCGAATCAAAGCCAAATCTGGTGAGCGCTTCGCGCTCACCACAATAAGAACCTCGGATCGGTAGGGCTTTTCTGCCCGAACGAAACCTTTCGGACGTTGGATTGTATCCAAATAATTATAGGTTGGAGCTTTTCACATTGCCTATACAGTGTAGGTCTATACAGTGTAGTGTCTCTGACTCTCTTCGTTTTGCCTCTATCCATCGACATTTTCTAGTAAATTTGGGCCGTCAGCCATTCTCGTCGGTCTCAATTGTCATTCGGTGCGCTCTTTTCCATAGGATAACACTTTCTACATGGTCTTGTCGGTTGTACTATTTGCAGTAGGAGTAGCTTTGGGCCGCACTGACAGCAAGAGACTGCCAAGGTTTAAATACTATGAATTTTTGCGCAGCAGAACGATTGTTAGGTGCCTAGAGCTTGAATCGAGAAGAGGTCCGACTTCTAGGTTTCCAGGTTCGGACGACCGGGTCAATTCCTATCCGTTCTTTCCAATTCGTTCGACGAGGGGTCAACTCAGGGCATATTTTTTGTCGACAAAACGCTTAGTTTCAATGGTGGTCCACATGTGCCCCTTCGATAGAAGTGCACATTCAAAGTATCTAGCAGAGCAGAATGGTCGGCTCGTTCGCTAATGGGTTTTTCTCCTCATTTGATTCTTATTGCGGTTTGACAAGCGTTGCTTATTTCTCGCTGGGTAGCTTTGGACCCTCCGTTTCGAACCGAGACAAGGCTCATAACCTTTGTAATATTTCCCAGTGGTGCGAGAGCTATCATTCGCATACGCCATAATCTAGCAAATTAGATCAGTTCGTCTCCTGTATTCTCCTTGCCCCTCTAGCTTTATAATTCCGTTCGTTTCCGTGTCCGCGTGTAGTTCACGAAACTGAGGTTTTGCCGAAGTTTATCGAGGTAAAAGTGGTGTTTCGTGAACTAGGAGCGGACATAATTGGGGGCGGGCGCGTCGCGTGTTGCGACGCGTCGCGTGGGGGTTCCGAGGCAGCGGCCTCATTCCGGTTTGTTCTGCGACGGTGATTCCCTCCCACCCGCCCAAGGTTGTTGCAATAGAATATATGTTTGAAAAAAAATCGCTCTTAGGTTTTAATATCTGCCAAATTTCGAAGAGCAACCAACTTACATGGTTTTATGCTTCGGTGGCTGGTTCGAGCCTTAGAACTTTATATGCCTCAAGCTCCCAATCGTGGGGCTCAAGCATCGTATGAAGCCGATCATCCTTCGGTGTCCTAACTGTTTTTGGCTAAGCGCGTTTTCAATAATTTCATATCTCATTCGGTAGTGGCGGCAGTGCTACAGTCTTTTACGACTCCATCCAAGCGTGGATGGAAAGGTTCGGGATCTCAATCTCAACCCGGGTGAAAAAGAGTTCTTATATTCAGGATTAAAAAAGACTCCAGGGTCACGTGCGTTATAGTTTTACGCTCATTAACTAAGGGGTCGGCCAGGCCCGCTTGTACAGTATTCATAACTCCCTCCACTTGGCACCGCTCAAGCTAGCTAGGTTTTAGGATTAAATGGGACTAACTTACTTGAGTCCAAACTGGTTTTTGTAGTTGGGCTTTCCCCTGTCAAAACGTCCGGTAGAGTCGGGTTCCACTTTAGCCCTTGAATTGCAGCAGAGGCACGCCCAGCTTCGGGTATGTTCGGCAGCTTTTGCAGGCCTCAGATTACATTTAATTGGTTTTTAATTCCCAACAAGGTGTCACTCTTTATGGCATCAAATTATTAGACTTGGCTATGAAGCCAGCGGCTTTACCTTACTTTCTTCTCACTTTTCTTTCAGGGGTGGCGCAGATGCTCTCCGAAAAGGCGTTCGTTCGAAGGACACCAAACGCGTTGAGAAGATGAGAAACCTCCGTTGTCTGCTATCGTATATCCAGCCACATGTCGACCTCAGATGAAAATCACGTTTTGCTTAGTATCAGTTACAGCTTCTTCGCTCCAATTCTAATGGTTCGTATTGATCCATGTCAAGTTCAACTTCTGCCGTACGGTCCAGTACTAGTATAACTGTTGCTTCGTTTATTTGTCCAGCTTATTATGTTTCGGTGTGATCACGATCTCTCTCGCCTGTTTCACTTACTTATTGTCAGACAGTAACACAATAGATATATATATATATATATATATATATATATATATATATATATATATATATATATATATATATATATATATATATATATATATATATATTAGCTGTGAGCGTTCCTTCCGGTTAGTTTGGAGTGGTATATGCTTCCGGTTCGTATGTATGTGGTATATGATTCCGGTCAGTATGTATGCAGTTAACTTGTTGCGTGTGACATGTATCGGTGCTGTACCGCCGTTCGTTTCCGCAGAATAAAGCCGTCACACACATCCGTTCGTTTCCGTGTCCGCGTGTAGTTCACGAAACTGAGGTTTTGCCGAAGTTTATCGAGGTAAAACTCTAGTCACCGTCGCGCGGCGAGGCGTGATGGAGCGCGCTTGTCACACCGCGCACACATACACACACACACACACACACACACACACACACACACACACACACACACACACACACACACACACACACACACACACACACACACACACACACACACCGCTAGTCGCATAGTGGTGAGGCCAATGCTGGCAGAGTTTTGATTCATATCACATACCTTTTTTCTAGGATACATTTTTAGCCCAAATACTGACATTGGATCTATTATTCGAACTAATTTTCAATTGTAGTGGAAAGCGACCACGCCAACACCTGCTGAACTAACACCACCTGAGTATTTCGTTAATGTTGACAACTTGCTCATTCATAGGGGTTTTCACGGATTTACGCTTCTTTCCTCAACACGTGTTCAATGATGTATTCAACATTACCTTCTAAATGTATCAAAATATATTATATAGGCTCGCAAAAAATCAATAATTAACAACACATTTCTTCATGAGAAAGTTTGTTTATGAATTCATGCTATGGGATGCTATTTTTGATAACCCAGTTCTATGTTAAGCTGAGCTCCAGTTATCTCCTCCTCTGCGGGCAAATTCACTTTCTCTAGATGCTGTGGTTCCGTCTCAGAAGAATCACTTTCCAGCTCGTCGGCTTCCAAGTCAAAATCGCAAACGTCTACAGTACTGTCCTGCTGATCTAGGTCACCATAGGTCTTAACGGCATGCCTATGCTTACAGGAAATGCCCTTTCCATTATCTAGGCACTTGCAGAACCAAGAGTAGGGGCACACGTCGCAGAGACGACAGTGAACGTTGCTCTGGAAAAAAAATCGACGGTTTTTAAATCTTAAAATTCTAAGTTCTGAATATACCATCACATTGCAAGAGCATCTTCCCTGCCACTTAACGATGTAAGATTTATCTGAGTCTGCCGACTCAACGTTCCACTGATTGCTTCCAATATAGACAATTTTCTCCCGGCGATTCTCGTAATGTTCAACCGCTCGCCTATGGCGCCTATTCGTTTCCAAGGCGCGGAAGGAACACTTAAGAAGTCTGCGACGATCCTAAAAGATGACACGTGATGCTAATAATACTATTGTCTTTGCATGTACAGCCTCGCTCTAACTCGTTGACTACCCTTCTGGATGTAGCTTCCCGCGCGATGGCACCTGATTTCAACCATGTACAGCCTCGCTCTAACTCGTTGACTACCCTTCTGGATGTAGCTTCCCGCGCGATTGCACATACTGGACGACAAAGGCGATTGATTTTGCCAAATGTGAATTGTCTGTGGAAATGCCGCGAGGAATTTCCTCAGAGAATTCACGTCGGAGCTGACAAGAGGCCGCGATTTTCTGAGCTCTGAAACCAGAGATTAAACTCAAATTGGAAATTTGACTTTGTGTGTACGATACTTTTCTTAGGGCCCATAACTCTCCTAATTTCGGAAGGGGAGGGAAACCCCGGGATGGTCCAAAGTTTGTCGGGTGTGAAAACGATGGCGCGGACGAGTTCCGACGCCACCGAGGAAAATCAGTTAAACCAAGAACACTGAACACAACACTGTTTAACACTTCTCATTTACAAAATTGTCATAGTTACCGTATGTTGTGTGACATAAAGGCTTGTACTGCCACACCCTTGGGTGGTGTGACAGTTTGAAGTAGGTTGAAATACGCATAATATAGGGGGGGGGGGAGAAAAATTCCGTACCCCCGTCAAAATTTGGTCCACGCGGAGTTTCGACCCCTTGGAGCAATTTGGAAAGCGTTTGGCACATGCATCAAACTTTATAGAAATCCCAATGGTGGAAAATTTTGATGTGGATGCGATTTACTTTTGACATCCCTCTCCAGTACGTACGTTTATTCAGGCCGAATATATTTTTGCTCTCCAAAGGTCCAGGGAAGTAGCCCCCAGCATTTCTCTGAAGCTTCTAAATACATAATTTCGTTGTATAAGTATGCTTTAACGACATTGGCTGCTGAGTGTCGTATGTACAGTCGCGCTTGCGATGAGCTGGATTCGGTATTAAGTTTGCATTTGTGCGGAGGTTTCCCCGATTTTGGGCCAGGGGTTGGAACCCCGGAGTGCGAAAAACTTACAACGCATGCGAGAATTTCGCCCACCCGGAGTTTCAATCCTTGGTACAGAATCGAGTTATTTTTTTTCAATTCAAAGATTTGCCATTTCCCCAAAAACATTATTTATGCACTTGCAGATCGCGGCTGGCATAGCAAAACCTGCACCGCTTAAAGGGACGGGAGGAAAAAGCGCTCCAGTGCCAAAATATTTTTCGCTCCCGAAGCTCAGTAAGGGGGTTTTTAGAGTTCCACCGCGGCGCGGCGCGATTTCATACCTCATATGCGAATCGACGAGCGGCGCGTTATCGATCGATGCCCACTGAGAACATATCATCGCGCCGCGCTGCGATGGAACTCTAAAATAGGCCTAACTGTACTCCTCGCCCAGTGCCAAAAATACCACTAGGCGTGAGATTGAGTGCGGGGTCCGTAATCACGTCGCGCCAAGTGGGTGTCTGGTTAGCATTATTCATCGGTAGCCACGCGCGTAATCAATGAACGTTGCACCAAGGAAACATGACACCACATCAATCCGAATAATGCTAACCACTCAGACACTCGAGGGGGGCAAGCCTCGTTCATTTTCGCTCAGGGGGGCCAGCCTCGAACCGTAATTGTGGGCGGAGATTCGAGGGGGACGGCGCTCCGACCACCGTTGAGCCAGCCCTCTGCACCGCGTTGCATGACTTGCAAATCGAGCAGCTTTTCAACGGTGGAGCACACAATCTCAACACTCATTTTCGTCATTAGTTTCACCACTTCATTATTATTCTTCTGCTTTCACAACTCCGACTCAGAATTCCGTTTCTTCCTCTAAGTAGATTGAAGTTATCTATTCATTTACGTTGTGTTCAGGGCACTATTCCACCTTCTGATGTTTTTGTGTGTGGGATCTTCGTCGTTTTGCCGAGATGAAAGAAGTCAACTCCTCCAAAATGATCTGATTGAACTCCATGGAAGACGGGTTCGAGAAGCTGTCAGCTCATCAATAGGTATTTTTTACCGTTCCTTCGCAGCGCCTAACCACCAGTTAAAACTTCGATTTTCAGGCACGATGTGCGCGATTACAAGTGCGCCTTCGTTGATGGTGGATGTGATTAGACAGCTCAGGAGGTAGTTCCTTTTGCAGTGAAGTTTGTGATGCAGTCTTTCTGATGAAGATTGTCTCCATTGCAGGACTACGTAACTTCGGGACCGTACGAGGAACGATTGGAATGCAAAGGCAACGTTGAACCTGCGGAACTTTGGCATCTACTCGCATCGTTATGCTGTAACAAGTTGTTTTTCCTTCCTCATATATCTGCCACTTTATTAGTATCCTATTGTGTGGACATCTGATCGTGAAAGTTGCGATTTTTGTGTTTTTTTTTCTATGTGAGGTGGTTTCCACAGATTACTGTATCTTCAGATTCGGCGCCTTTCGTAAACAAAGACTGTGTGTTAGCAAAGGTATTACAGTGAAATGAAAAAAAAACGAAGAAGATTGAGGAAGCCGCCTCGCTTTGTATGTACGTCTGTGAACATTCGGGTAGACTACCAATAAAATGAGGAGTATTCTGATTACTGTTATAAATTTTCATGGTTCTCCAGTGTTTCATCAGTATAATAAAGTTAGAAATCATCTTGAATGACGAGGAAACGGCGAGAACGGAGCAAATCCTAGGGTACCAAAAATATTGGCTTTGGGATGACCCGCGTAACCACTGCGGATGAGAACCGGGGTAGGACGGTCCCGCCGCGAAGAGACGATGTGGGCGCCAGCCTCGTTCCACTGGCACGCCAGCCTTGTCATGGAAGGAACTCAGACACCTGGCCGGTTGTACGGCGGCGGAAAAGGCCTTGCCGGTGCAACGGCGGGAGCAAAAACGGGGAGGAGTCGAGTTGTCCGTTGCACCGCAGATAAAGTAGGCACGCGACGCAGCCGCTCGCACAGAAGCGGTTGAACGGCGCACGATTTCTCCAAGTTTCCTGCAATGCTTTTCGTTCTCTCCCCACTTTCATTCAATCGCTGGCTGTTCTTTTTTCTACAAATGTTCATTATTTGTGCCCAGATTATCACGCACATCGTCATTTCATTATGCCACACTGGATTTCATGAAACACCCATTCCACTTCAGATATTGCGTTGAAATGTTGGAGTACGATGAGGAGCTCCATAAATGGCTTCCCAATAAGGTAGGTTACACATTCTCACCCTCTTGTATGCGTGTAAATTCGAAATTTTCCAGCGTATTGGAAAGCGAGCAGCTACCCCTACTGACGCGGACTAATGAAGAATGGTAGAAACGGCCGAAATCGACACCTGACAGTTTCCACATCTCCTGCTGTACGTAATCCTTGTCGTTGACTCTGTTGCATTTAGCTTTCTTAAATTATATCTCATCTTCCGTCCAAAGCTGTGGCGTAGATATTCAAGATGTTGAGTATGTTCTGCGAAAAAAAAACATGGCAACCGAAATAAAACGGGCGGCATAAAACAAAAAAACGAAATTCAGCGAGAAGGTGAGATGTAATTCAGATGTTTTGGATTTATGAATTTTTCATGTTAAAGAGGAAAAATCCAGTACACGTGACCTCAGTTAGGTCGTAAATGACTTGTAATTTAATTTTGTAACCGGTGTATCCCTTGTTGCTGATAGTAGATATTTTAGTTAGATTTTATATAGTTTTGTAGACGTTAAAATTTTATGGTTTTCGTGATTGGAAGAAAAAACGGGGTTTTTTCGATGGGTTTTCATCAAAGGGTTCTCGAAAACGTGTCTTCTGAAGCGTTACCGGTCTCCATTCTCTGTTGTACCATTATCACACCAATTGCCGTAGTTTTTGTACCATTATAACACTCATTGCCGTAGTTTTTGTTCATTTGTTGTGTTGTACCGTTTCCTTGTTATGACCTTGTATGTTTTTGATTGATTTGACCACCCTTGGAGATCGCCCGCGAGACGAGCCGTATAAAAGACTGTCCATGATACCGACTAGAACCCTTTTCCTCTTCTTTTTTTAGCCCTTGTTTACCTCCGCTCTTGTCATATTTGTTTACTCATAAATCGTTGACTACTCGACTCTCCGTTCATCAAGCCGAGAACTCGGAACTTGGGGGCCGAACCGAACTTCGGCAGGATTGGTAACGTGCGCTCGTAGCCACAATATCGATCCTTGAAATAAAAGTGCGCTCATAGCCACTTCTGAGAGCAGACGAGAATCAATCGATATTGTGCGCCACTGGCCACAGATTATAACGCGCCAAAGGCCGTTTGAATTAACGAATCGAGAGCACAGTCGATATTGTAGTTGAGTTTGTTGTATAGGCGCAGTGTGCATAATCGCCTGAAAGGATAATATCAGTCAAGAAATGTCATCGATTTCAGAATCAATGAGTGGTCACAACGACTGTGGAGATGACAACATGGAAAAGTCAGCCGCGACAGCGCCGATCGATGGTGACAAGAAGAAGGAAACCAATGAGGTAGGAATGATCTATGTCAAAAGTGAAGAACAAATTAAAGATCTGATGAAAAGCATAGATTTCATTAGGATAGCGTGCGATACTGAAGTGAGCAAGGCATTCAGGCTAGGGGATCCTAGGAAAGATATTGTTATAGAGACTATAGAAAAACAAAGCAAGGTGGTAGTGGAAAAGGTTAACCAACTAGTTAGTGATTTGCTGGTAAATCAAAGCGGAGGTCAGGAAATGTTAAAGAGTACAGAAAATAAAGAACTCTATACTCTCCTGAAAGTCGCCAATATTTCAACTACCTCAGAACTAGAATCTTTGTTGGAACGAAAGGCTGAACAACACGAATTGATTGCCCAGTTATGCCGGATTGCCAAATGTAAAGAAGGACAGCTAGAAATAGAATTTGCCGAGGCCATACACAAATCAGAGTACCTCCAACAAAAATGGAGAGAAACAAGACAAGCTAATAATGAATTGCAAATTCAGGTTGACAACCTCACGTCAAAGGTCAAGAAAATGGGTAAACCGAGACAGCAACATCTGTTCAGCAGCGATGATACAGCCGACGAGGCCGATATGGACACAGGTAGGAGGTTATTAGACAGAGGAAATAAAGATTCAAAATTTTCCGAAAACAGGCAATTCAAAGAATGTCAACTTCAGGACACCCATTATGGTCGATCGAACGAAGATGCGCCGGACTGGATCCACAGGCACTCATGGCATACGCACAAGCACAGCTTAAGCAATCAAAAAGAACTTCCGTTGGTCACAGGTGGGTCTGAAGGCTTGAACTTTGGAGATTTAACAATAAGAGATTATATCCTTGCGTCCACAGTACCTGATGTCCAGCCTTTTTTCGGGAAGCAACGTGATAGTTTCAAGAGGTTTCTGAAGTCCTTTCTGATTAAGTACCCGAGAAACCACTGGGATGATAGAAGTTTGATACAATTGCTTGAGGGATTCCTGCGAAAAGATGCTCTAACGATTTTTGAAACGTTGCCTGGCCACACCAAAAAGTCCTTCGATAGTTTAGTCGCAGCAATGAAGGAAAGGCTAGATGAAGAGGGTAACACAGCATGCGTTAAAGCTATCGCAAGTCTAAGAACCTTAAAAATGAGGGAGCACCAAAGCGTCGGTGACTTCTGCATGGCACTTGATAAAGTAGCTAGTCGCGCTTATCCGAACGAACCGTTAGAGACAACAGCCCTTCAAAAAGCAGAGATTTTGTACTCACAATTGTCTAAATGGAATGGCAGTTATGTACTGGCGGAAGCAATCGAAACTAGTTCAAGGCGGAAAGTCTACGAAAAGGTCAAAAAGGCAGCACTGAGACTCGAAAGAAATCTGAAGAGAGCAGAGGAGAATAGCGGTAGCAGGGCACCAAATAAATTCCAGAGGGAATATAGAAAATCTCCACGAAATGGGAACTTTCACACCGAGAGTATGACGGAAAAGAAGAATGGAAGTCACAGCAGGGTGGATGATACGCCAACACAAGTAACAAATAGAGCGACACCGCAGTTATTAGGTAGCCCGAAGCCGTGTTTTGCATGCGGGAAACTTGGTCATTTCGCCAGAGAGTGCAGGACAAATCCACAATCGACAGGACAAAATCAAGTCAAGAAAGGAAATGATGCAACATCACTTTCAGCACAGCTCGAGCGACGGATTTGTCACACGATATGCGTACACGAAAATTCCATGGACGAGTTTTTCGGGAAAAACCTCTAGTCCCCATAACTCTTCTCAACATGAATATAAACGCGCTATTAGACACAGGATCACAAGCATCCATCGCACCACTCGGTCTTTTTAAAAAAGCCAAGGACAACGGAGTAGATATAGATTCTCTCGCTCAACGTGTAAACGGCTCTGAAAATGTTGTGATCAGAGACGCATCTGGAAACAAAATGAACATCTTGGATTCCGTAAAACTAGAAGTAGATATCTTTGGAAATACACGAGAGATACCTTTCTACATTAGTGCGTCGAACGACAATGTCGTAATGCTAGGGACTAATATTCTGCACCAAATCGGTTTCAAACTTACCCACGATCACTCAGGGAGGGATTACTTGAGAAACACTGAGAGGGAAGACACTGAAGGGAGTACGTCCGCCAGAGTTTGTGGTCGTGTGTACATTCCATCAGGAGCGGTACGCACCGTAACAGTGTCGTGCAAGGATGATACCTCGCCTAAGATATTCTGGTCCAATAACAGCATGATAGGGGATGGAATCTGCGAAACTATGCCCGACGGTAAAATGGAAATTCCGGTAATGAACACATCCGCGGAACCAGTGATTATCCCAAATGGCCACGTTATAGGAGAATTCGAAAAAGCAGAGTGGTTCGACAACAAGTGGTCGGCGCAAAATTCAGACGTCCTGGAGTTCCATCCAGTGGAAGAAGACGATTCCAGCAACAATTCAAGAAAGACAGATCTACTGGAAATAGTGAACAAGAACGGTAATCATCCCAGAGAAATGCTCACCGTAATCGACCAATACAGTGACGTTTTTGCAATAAAGGATGCTGAGTTGACCCAAACAGAGCTAGTCACCCATGATATTGATACGGGAGCACACTTGCCTGTCAGGTTGAAATCAAGACCAGTTCCTATCGGCGCGCGACAAGAATTCAAAAAGATCATCAAAAACTTGGAGGAGAGGGGTATAGTGAATAAGAGTAATTCGGACTGGGCGTCCCCAGTTGTTTTAGTGCGGAAAAAGGACGGTACGTTACGCCTTTGCGTAGACTACCGCGAACTTAATAAAGTAACCAAGCACGATTCTTATCCACTACCCTCCATAGAAATAATGATCCAGAGCTTGAAGGGAAAGAATTTTTTCTCAACGCTTGATATGATGTCAGGTTACTGGCAGATCAAGTTAACCGAAGAGGCCAAGCGTAAAAGCGCGTTCATAACAAGCGAGGGATTATTTGAATTCAATGTTCTACCATTCGGATTGAAAACAAGTCCTGCTGCGTTTCAACGCATGATGGATATCCTTTTTGAACAGAGCGGGCTGAAAGACAGAAATTTTCGTTTATATAGACGACGTTTTGGCCGCTACCGAAACACTGGAGCGTCATCTTGAAGTGAGTAAGATTGTCTTTGAAGCGTTCCGAAAGGCGAACTTGAAATTGAAACCGGAAAAGCGCGAATTTTCGAAACGCGAAGTTTCCTTTCTCGGACACATAATAGACGGTTCAGGTATACACACAGACCCTGACAAAATAAGGAAAGTCTGTGAGTATCCATATACGGACAATCTGAAAAACCTGCGAACTTTTCTGGGATTAACATCATATTACAGAAAATTCATATTGAATTTCGCCAGAATTGCAAAACCACTCTATGACCTCACCAGCCCAAGAAGTACCTGGAAATGGGGCGCCACGGAAATACAAGCTTTCAACACATTGAAAGAAAAACTGTGTGCAGCGCCTATTCTGGCCCAACCTGATGTTTCCGCCGCACAAGATGGATCCAAGCCATACATCGTGTACACTGATGCTTCTGGAGAAGGGCTAGGAGTGGTGTTGTGTCAGAAAGGTGATGATAATCTCTTGCATCCCCTCTACTTCGCTTCGAGAGGGTTGACAAAAGCCGAAAACACTATCACATTACCGACTTGGAAGGGCTTGCAGTTATTTTCGCACTAAAAATTCCACTATTTCATTTATGGGTTGCCGATAATCGTACGAACCGATCACTCAACCCCTCTTACATGTTTATTTCATCGGAAGAACGTCTCTTCAAGAGTCTTAAGGTGGGCACTAGAGGTGCAAAGATATGACCTAACCATAGAGTACGTAAAAGGACAAACCAACGCTGTTGCTGACGCACTCTCGCGAACAGCCACACCAGCGGAAACAGCGTTCTGTGAAGAAAACACCGCCATAGTAGGCAGCACGGAATTGGAGAATTGGATACAAGAGCTGAAACTCGATAACGACTACACACAACTGTTCAAGGCTCTGCAAGATGGTTGCAATGAGGCAATAATTCGTCTGCCGCGATGCGGAAAACCATTTCACATTGCAGATTTCTTCGTAACAGCTGACATGCTCATGGTAATCGTTGAAGGCACCCCAGTCAAGGTGGTGCCAAAGTCAAAAAGGAGAGAACTTTTTGAAGAGGCTCACAGTGGTACCATGGCAGGACATCTCAATGCCAAAAAACTGTATAGAAAACTGAGTAGAGAAGTTTTTTGGAACGGCATGCAAGCAGACATTGAAAAATGGTCGAAAGCGTGTACGCAATGTTTTCTTGCTCGCACTCACGAAAAAAACGTGCCACCATTAAAACCATTTGTCACCTCGGCACCCTATGAATTGGTGGGACTTGATTTAGTCGAGCTAGGGTTGTCGCAGAGGGGTAACCGCTACGCGTTAGTGGTAGTAGACCATTTCTCTAAATTCATGGGTGCATACGCTATACCAGATAAAAAAGCACGAACGGTGGCACAAACCTTCTTTGAACGATGGGTTTGTGAGGGTTGCCGATGGCCAAAAGCAATACACTCTGATCAAGGAACAGAATTCCTGAATAATGTGATGTCCGATATTTGTGATCTCGTGGGAATTGAACAATCTGTCACAAAAGGGTATAACCCACGAGAGAACGGCATTACAGAGAGAGCTATTGGAACGCTAACTAGGATGTTAAAAAAGAAAACCACTGTGCCAGCAGACTGGGATGTGATGCTACCGACAGCAGTCTTCGCGTACAATTGTGCACCTCACGAGGCTACGGGCGATAGTCCTTTTTACATCCTCCACGCATTCGATTCATCATACCCTTCCAAAATCATTCCAAAGGAAAAACTCACTTTTAACTACATAGACTACAGTGACTATAAGCATGAACTTTTGGCGAGTCTGGACTTAATACACGGTTGCATCAGGGAACGAAATGAAGAGTACAGAGCAAAAATGAAAGAACGATATGATTCAAAACACAAGGTAGAACGAAAAACGTATCCCAAAATAGGAGATCGCGTATTTGTCAAGCTGCCGCGAGAAAAGGCTAGCAAAAGCTTTCCAAAGCTGTGCAACGATTTCAGGCGCCCATATCGATTTGTAGCCGTAAGCGATAACTCGGCACTCTTAACGATGCCAAACACAAACGAAGAGCCGATACGCATACAACACGATATGATCGTGAATGCCCCCGTTGAAATTGACGATACACCATTGAAAACCAACACCAGACGCAAGGGTAGAAAAATAGAAAATGCTGGAAAGCAAACGTTTGGAAATGTTACTATTAATGTGATTTGCAGGTCCATGTCAAACGGTGCAGACAACTCAGCACTCAGTTTATTTCACGCTTGTCCTGGAGGAGAACGCCGTGTGAATAAAGAAGATGAATTCGAATGTTCGATAATAGGAAAAAAATTTGGAGATGTTGTTAAGAATGTTGACGAATCGATTGCATACTTGCCTATCACTACCATTTTCTCATTGGCCCGCTTTATCTCAATTTTTGAAAGCGAGAGAGAAACGGATCGACGCAACTTTCTGATGAAGGACAAGAAGTACAAATTCGTGACAACGAGTGGTGCTCAGAAAGCGTACGTATTTTTCAAACGTCACTGCCTCCATACGATGCAAGATTTAATGCGTCATGACGGTAGCTTTCTGATGCTACGACACGACGGTGATTGTGGCCTAACGATCGAAAACGTCAACGAGCTTGTGAATGAAGGCGTTCAATACGCCATGTCCCACTCATGGAACGAGATAACGGTTGCGAAAAAGGAAGAAAAAGTTGTCCTACTGATGCCGTCAGGATTTCGATATTTCAAACATGCTATTTCGTTCGGGATGCTGACAAGCCCCATAGTTTATGACGACCTCAACGATCTCTGTCAGAAGCTGAAGAAATTGGATGAACCTTATGGCATCGTCTTCATAGGACCTGCTACAGACGAGACGCCGAGTGATAGCGAATGGATGAAAATTACCCTGGCTTTGACACACTTGGTACGAGGAGGATCCAAAATAATAAGGGTGGCACCCCCGAGAGAAGAAAAGGCTTGGGAAACGACAAGACTCAAGATGACAGATGTCATGCAAACCATCCGCGAGTCCGCAGCTGCTGTAAAACATAAGGTAGTGAACAAAATTCCTTCAGCCGCTAGAGAGTGTGAACCAGCATTGGCGATAGGATTCAAGCCCAGAAAGCACGCCGAAGGTGCGTATCCATCTGCAGTCATTTATGACTTCCTAAATACTCTCAGAACGTATCTCGATGGCGACCTGAAAATTCAATCAATGGAAAGGGTCGAGAGAAAGGGAAGTAATAAGGAAAATTCTGACTCTGAAGAACCCCGCATGCGACAATATGGCTATCACGGACATCAGCACCGCGGGAGAAACATGCGCTTCCGACCGTACTTCTACAGAGGACGTGGACGTGGATGGAACAACTGAACCAAGCGCCGAGGACGACACTTCTCCAGGAGGGAGGGATGTACCATTATCACACCAATTGCCGTAGTTTTTGTACCATTATAACACTCATTGCCGTAGTTTTTGTTCATTTGTTGTGTTGTACCGTTTCCTTGTTTTGACCTTGTGTGTTTTTGATTGATTTAACCACCCTTGGAGATCGCCCGCGAGACGAGCCGTATAAAAGACTGTCTATGATACCGACTAGAACCCTTTTCTTCTTCTTTTTTAGCCCTTGTTTACCTCCGCTCTTGTCATATTTGTTTACTCATAAATCGTTGACTACTCGACTCTCCGTTCATCAAGCCGAGAACTCGGAACTCTGTTGTTAGTTGAATATATTGCTGACTTTTGACTTAATCGGTTGGCTTTCGCCTGACGCGGTCATTCCGCATCTTCACCGAGGTGTGCCGTCCTAGTAGTCAGCCGTGTCCATTTTTCACGGTCTTCAGCCACAATTTGAACACATTCCATCCAGCTGTCACTATTCCATTTCCTGCGAAACGAAACATCGCGCCTGAACTGTCTTTCGATGCCGAGTGACTTTAAATCCTCTTTAACCACATCCGTCCAGAACTTTCGCCTACGCCCAGGTGGCCGTTTCCAGACAGGATTTGGAAGCATTTTTAAAGCGTGTTGTACGAGACGATCCGGCGTTCTTCTTAGTATATGCCCGAGCAGTCGAAGTCGACTTTCCATTGCTGCTTGAGATGGCGTTAGGAGATGCTGGCACCTCCCTAGTGTCAAGCGTTGATGTACTGCGTCGATTTCGTTGTAAAGGTCTTCGTTATGGCATACACGCGGCCAGAAATATCCAAGCAAACGCCTAAAAAGCTTCCTCTCCGTGCAATCCAACCTTTCCATCTGCGTTTTCGGTGCTGCCCACGTCTCCGATCCGTACATCATGATAGGGCGAATAGCGGATAGGTAGACGCGCAACTTGACTTCCTTCGCGATGGTGGTAGACCACAAACACTTGGTTAGAGAATTGAATGCAGACGTAGCTTTCGCACATCGTTGTCGAATATCCGCTGCATAACTACCATCGTTCTTCAGCAAACAGCCCAAATAACAGAAATCGTCCACCAGTTCGATACGTTGTCCGTCCACACAAACTCCAGTTGAAGGCCTCTGAGAGACTCCACATCTGCTTGCATTTGTCGGGACGAAGACGAAGTCCATAGGCTGCGGCATACTTCGAAACGAGGTTCACAATCCTTTGCAGTTTTGCGTTGTTTTCAGCGAATAACACATTGTCGTCGGCGTACTCCAGGTCGACAAGGGTGTTAGGATCACATCCGCAGGAAACTGTTCTGCAACTCTACGCATGATGTCATCAACGGCGAAGTTGAAAAGAAAAGGTCCTGCAACGGCTCCTTGCCTTACTCCTGTTTTCACCTCGAAAGCTGACGTAAATCCGGCAGGTGTACGAACTGCTGCTGTTGTTCCTTTGTTCATGTCCTCGATTAACCGAACATACTTTTCCGGGACTCCATCTGCTCGCAGAGCATTGAGCAATCGATCACGATAAGGAGAGTCGAACGCAGCTTCAAAGTCCAAAAAGCAAGCTGTAATGGCTTCTGAAAACCGCTGCCACGATTCAATTACTTCTTCTCACGACGAACACTTGGTCGATGGTCGATCTTCCAGGTCGAAAACCGGCTTGCTCATCTCTGGTCGTTCCTTCACGATGTTTGATAAGTCGCTCGAGAATGATACGTTCTAAAACCTTTGTACATGACACGAAGTAGAGAGATTCCTCTGTAGTTCTTAGGATCCGTGACGGATAGCTTCTTGTGAAGAGGTACGATGATCGCATGTCTCCACGAATCGGGTATCCTTTCGCTCATCCATATGGCACGGATGGTGTTGGTCATTTCACGAATCCCAGACGGAGGAAGAGCTTTCAGCATTTCAGCAGTGATGTTGTCATCTCCACCTGCCTTTCCATTCTTCATTTTCCGGACACAATCCAAAACTTCAGACTCAGTCGGCGGTTCCTCACTGACATCGTAATGTGCTCTCTGAACATGCGGGAGCTCAGGTACTGATGGCGCTGGACGATTCAGTAGTGAACTGAAGTAATCCTTCCATATTGGCAGCGTCGCATCACCAACTGCAACTCCATTGGTAGTGTTCAAGACAGGAGAACATCTCTTCATCTTCCCGCTATACTGTCGCAGCAACGTGTAGGCTTTCTTCGGATTCTTCTCCTCCCAAGCCTTCTCAAACTCCTTAGCTCTACACGTCCACTCTCGTTCGCGGTCACTTTGAAGCTGCCGACGCAACTTCCTCCTCAGACGCTTCTCCTCCACGAAGTTTCCTGCAGTTCGTAGAGCACATACTCTGTTGTAGGTAGATGTTGTTTCTTCTGAGACGTAGGCGAACTTCTTCTTAGGCTGTACAACCGGGAGTGCCTCTTTCGAAGCGTCCTGGATGCACTTGACAAAAGAATCCGCGTCGCAAAGTTTCTTCTTAGTCCGTACTCCGATGTGAATAGAAACGCGTTGTCGGAAATTCCTTCTGCACTCTTCATCTCTGAGACTTGTCATGTCAATCCTCTGGAGAGGCTGAGCCCCTCGCTTCCTCTTATGAATCCTCGCAGTGAAGTTCAACAGAACAGGACGGTGATCCGAATCGAATGCGACATCCCACACAGCTCTAGATCTTCGAATGTCCGATACTGGAATATTCCTCGTCAGGACATAGTCAAGCTGTAGTTTCAAAGTTGTCATCTTCCGCTTCCGCTGCTCTTCTGGAGATAGCCGGGTTGGTCCCTGCCACGTAAGCTGATGGCGGCGATGATTCCTCTTGAATGTCGATGCAATAATCAGACCACTGCGTTCACAAAAAGTCGACAAGGCGGTAGCCATTGTCCGATGTTTGCTCCACTGGGTAGAACCATTTACCGAGTACTTCGGATTCCTGATCAAGTCCCATCTTCGCATTTGCGTCAATCCCCACGACAACAGCATGTTGACAAGGTATCCTGGCCAGCAACGTATTGAGTTCCTCATAAAACGCATCCTTCGAATTGTCTTCGGCGGTTTCAGTGGGCGCATGAGCACTCACTATCCACAGATTGAATCCTCTGTGATCCCGCAGTCGTACGAATGCATTCCGACACGACGTTGAGCCGAACTCCTTGACCATACCATTGAAATCCTTCCTTACAGCTATTGCACAGCCTCCCACTCTCCTATCGTCAGCGTTACCGCAGTAGATGGTGTACTCTCCGACGCTGATGACGGGTCTATCTCTGAGGCGGGTTTCCTGCAAAGCAGCAAACGGTGCATGGAAATAGCTCAGAAGTCTGGATAGCGCAGTTTTTTGGATATCACTCGACAGCGATCGACAGTTCAGGGTGGCGAAATTGTGGCTTGTGGCCAAAGACTCCATGACTCCCTAGGTACGGATCCTGAGGTGTTATGGACCAGAGGCCTTAGTGTGCCGGACGGCGACACCTTTATGCAATGTGCGGGATACTTTCGCGATATAGTTGTGCACGCTATATCGCTCGAACGTTCCCTGTGTACACTCAAACGTCTGCTGGGTTCAGTAGAAGCAGGGGCACCAACGAGCAGGTACCAACAGACTTGTATACACACCCCCGAATATATTGCTAACCCACTTATATCTATATATTGGTTTCTCTTTATGAAAAAAATTTTGTTCCACATTGTGTTCTATAAAAAAAGGCTAAATTTATTGTTGTTGAAGTTATCTGATATAGTTGAGATGTTCGCCTTATTTGTTGTAAAAGTGATCGTGGCAGTTCCTCCTAATAAAATGTGAATTCGATGTTATTTTCTAGAAATTCACAACGACGTGAAGCAGTATATGTAGCATGTGGGCAATAAATTATTCCACTCACAGTGCATTGTGAGTGAACTAGTACGATAACGCCTTAATAAGGAGCGAAATCCTGCTCCATATTCGTGTAGAATCGGTTGCTTCGAGTTTCGAAAACGTTTGAATAGCGGTGGAGAATCGGATGTTTGGCGGTGGGGCGTCGGTTGCACGCCGGTGCAATGTCAGTGGTCCCTCGGAGTGTCTTCGCTGCGCCACCGACATTCCCGCGCCGCACAACCGGCCAGGTGTCTGAGAAGGCTGGCGTCCTGGTGGAAGTGAGGCTCGCCCCCTCGAGTATCTGAGCATGAGCTGCAGACACCCACTTGGCGCGACGTGATTACGGACGCCGCACACTATATCACGCCTAGTGGTATTTTTGGCACTGGGCGAGGTGGTAATGCAATTTTCGTCGATGTTACGTAAATCTACATCACCTCGCCTCCGTCGGGGGCGCGCGCTCGCGTCGCGGCGTAGCATTGGAGCGCTCTTTCTCACCGTAGGGTGCAGTTCCTCGACCGTACACTACTTCAGCTAGGTGAATTGCGATATTTAGTGTATGTGAGGAGTACACCGGCTCCCAAACAGCGTTTCCTGCTACTATGCTGGGGTAAACGTCACTTAAAGACGCGATTCTCGCAAAAAAATATTAAGAAAAGGGAATTGATAAAACTTCAAGCGGGTTCGGGATACTAATTGCAAAACACGTGTTTCTTCACACATTGTTCATCACAGTACGATTGCATAAGGAGGTGGTGCTCTAATATTCATCTCTCATCTGTAGTCTAGTAGCTGTAAAGCAGTAACAACAACAGCAATTATTTGGCTTGAGAAGCACCAGTGTCGTTGTCGAATAATCTAAGCGTTTTAGAAGAGTCGAATAGACGGTATTTTTTGCTAAAATGGGTTCCAAGAAATAGGTTTTCAGAATCAATATCAACTGAAGCACAGGAGTCTGTTCGCTTTTGCATTTGAAATACTTATATGCAACCCTATAATCTGATACTAACATATCGTTAATTCCCGGAAACAGGTCATTTTAAGCACACTATACTGCTTAGAAAGTGAATGCTGCAGTTTTACTCAGAGAAACTGTGTGCGTGGTGATTGGGAAAGTATGCTGAGTAGTTATTGAATCGAAAATATTCTCCATAGAACACAATTCCTCTCTTATTTCTCCAACAAGGTTGTCCAGATTATCGAACTCAAACCCAGTTCACCTCTACTAGCGCAGAACATTTCGAAACTCAGTGAAGGCGAGCCAAATCGACTTTGAACAATTTCCCGCGCTGTGGGAAGTATGTTAGTCCTCTTTCGAAACAGCCGGCTGTTACGAGGAACATAATTCTTCTAATATGGCTGACGCTGATCACTATTTGTGCCCTGTTTGCAGCAAGGTGCTCCATAAACAGAGTTTCTACCGGCACTTGAAGAATGTTCATCACTACTCCGACGACCAGTGCAATGAACTGAAGGAGGAACGGAATTTCCCGAAGTCGCAAATCACATGTCCTGTCTGTGGGAAGAAACAAGGAAGTCAAGAGGTATTAGCCGTTCATTGTCAAGAGAGACACACAGAAGATGGAGCTTGCGGTCGTCCACAGGACTATAATCCAAAGACAAAGGGAGCTCTGTTACCAGGCTCTACACGCAATCGCAAGCGTATGTAAAGAATTTCCTTTTTTCGAAAACTTTCGACAAAGGTAAAAATATTTTAAAAACGCTAATTGTGAGTATTTCAGAATTACGCAGAAGTTGAAGTTACGGCAAAGGCACTGGCTAGAGAAAACATTGACGAAGCTCTTGAGAAGCTGAACGAGCTCCTCGAACAAATGAAACTCACTGCAGCCATGGCTAGGTCTGCAAGGCAAGAGGTTCAGCTGGCACCTCGTCCGGAATTGACAAACATACGAGCAAAGCCACGTCTTCAGATGGTGAAGCTGCATACTGTAAGTGCAAATAGGGAATAGTTTTGCTCCTGTGCGGTAATGGAAGATATATATTCAGCGAGGAAAACTGAAGAAAAACAGAGCGAAGCCTGGCAAATTTAAGGACCTACATGAGCAATTACAGGAGATGAGGCGCAGGTCACCCAGTGACGGAGCTGGACCGTCCAGTGCCGTATGACTCACAAAAAACCAAATTCTTTGTGTTTTACACTTCTATATTGTAAAATGTTCTTTCTGGCTCGTAGATTGCTCTGAAAAATTTGGAAACGATGTTGTTAGACGACAACTCACAGATGAATATTGGAGCACCGACTTCTATGCATTCATCTTGCAGTGCACAATCTGTGAAAGAACACGTGTTGCAATTAGTATACCGAATCCACTCGAAGTTCCACCAATTCCCTTTTCTTAGAATTTTTGCGAGAACCGCGTTTTTGAGTGACGTTTTTCCTCACACTACAGTTATCCGAGCCTCTTGGAGGCTAATGTAACCCTAACATACACTAAATATCGCAATTCACCTAGCTTGCATAGTGTATAAGCGAGGAAGTGCAGTGGGTTGTGAGAAAAAGCGCTCCAATGCTACGCCGCAACGCAAGCGCGCGCCCCCGACGGAGGCGAGGTGATGTAGATTTACGTAACATCTCAGAACGTCGGAGGGCCGTGTGCCCGGGAATTTCCGACCAAGGGCGAGCGGCGGGGGCCATGTTTTGCGAGCGGAGAATCATCAGGCGCGAGGCGGGGGCGCCACCAAATTTCGTTAGCTCGGTCCTGCACGGAAAATTCGAAACAGAGGAAAACATGTTCGCTCAGGCAAATCGTATTACACGTTGAACGCTAGAATCAAACCCGTGCCACATACGGAGCACAATTTTATGGTAAGTTCACTGCAGGCAGCCTTGAGTAAGTACTTACATCATCGCGCACTTCGCGCGGTGGCAGTAAGGTAAGTTCCCCAGTCTATCGAATAGACTTGAATGGGACACCCACCATGTGGTTTCGAAAATTTTGGAGAAAGGTAGAGCACCCGCCCAGGTTGTGAGAGAGGTGGTTCTCGCAGATCGTTATACAAGGAATCAATCATTTAGGCGATGACACTGCGGAAATGTTCTGCCTGGGCCCCGCGCCCTTTCGCATGGATGTCCGGGCTTCGTGTCCATTATGAGTCATGGGGCTGGGGCGGGGACCTGTTGGGCGCCAGGCGCGGAGGGGGGCCCCGCCTCGCTGAGTGGTGGGTACGGGGGCGCGGCCCTCCGACGTTCTGAGATCATTTTCGTCGTTGCGAAGGATTTTAGGGTTATTCTTCCCAATCTGGTAAGAAGATTTCATAAGCATTGGAAACACTCGAATTGACAAAATCATTCACATTTATACACTTTTTTCCGTTTCTACAATTGTATCATTTTATTTTGCCTCTTTTTTTTACCAAGTTATGGTTTCTAAACGGTGCGTATGATCCATATACTAAAATGTGGTTGCTTTTATTTTCTTTTTTTGAGGTTCAATTCTTTCGTTTATTGCATAGAAAACGGAATCCATCGTTCATTTGGCTTGTCTTCATAAATTGTTAACGGAGTGTGCTACAATTCGCCCAGCTCGTAGAGAAATCATCAATAAATTTTGGCTACGTAGTGAACTTCGATGACAAGAGCCGAATTTAGAACTAAGAAAGAATAAAAACAACCAGGTTTTCGTATTTGGATCATATTTACCGTTTGGAAATCATAACTTTTTGAGCATCGATCGAGATCGCGTCGCACGTCGATCCGTATTCAAAGCATGCCATCGCGGCGATCAACGATGGAAGTTCTATAATAGGCCTTAATTTGAGCTCCATTCTGAGTATCAGATCGTAGAAAATCGGTCGAGTTCTAATTAGAGTATCGTTATAAAGCTCTGTCAGTTGTTGCTCTAGTCCCACCCGAAAGGTTCTGTAATTATCAGGTGTCATGTTGTCCACTGTTTTTATGTATTTTTATTTCTCCTCATCTCGTTCCTTTTGTGAAAAGACATACTTTCTCATGTAAAAGTTGTTAAAATCAATGCTTTCAGAAGTATCGTATCCAATCCTGCTTCCTTCTGTGGTATGATGTCAAGTGAAGTCGCTGTGATCTCGTCTTCTATGTTCTAACTGGCTGTGTTATTCTAACGCACCATGTATATCCCGGTATGTTGCTTGCTTACTGCATTTCCACCAAAGAAGTTGTCCGCAAACAGATCTCTACTCACATCTTGAATGATCATAAACTTGTTAATCGTGGAAGATTTGGGCCTTTCAGGGGCTCCATTCAAATTGAAGGAAAAAATCTTCGGGAGGGTGAGTGGTTGGTATTGTGCCCTCAGTGCGCGTATTTTGGAACTGGGATTTCGATTGACTTTGGTAGTCGTAAGAAATCTGTTAACCTAGAAGCTTCCACAAACTCTGAGAGTTTGGACGAGAAATAGCCACGGAATACTTGCTCTCCGCATAAAAGCCGAGAAATGGCCTGGAAGTAGCTAGATGCCGCCAGCCGTGAAATAGCCGCCAATAAGTGCTTGCCGCGAAATAGTGTATTCAGGAAAGTATATGACGCATTCTTGAAGCATGATTCAGATGCCAACACTGCCGTCTGTTCAATTACCCAAGTCTGAGGTACTTGGACCCCGCTCAGTCTCTAGAGGCCCAGCCCAGCCGTTGGTGGCTTCGGATGGAGGCTCGGCGAGCGGGCGACAGCCGCATCGCGTGTCGGTCTGCCGCCCGCGTCTTGGTTCTTTTTGGTTATTTTCACTATTTCTTGGTTATTGCTTGGCTATTCTGCCAAAAGCCTAGAAATAACCGGGAAATAACCCTTCAGGAGCCGTTGCAGAGCCTGGTGGGCTATTTCTCAGCCGAAACTTTCAGACTAGACGGATGGGAAAAGTCAGCAGCGAGGATTAGCGGACCATTGTCACAAACCCCTTGGACAACCTTTCGTTGCGCCTACGAAAACCCAACTCGTCTGCATAATCTCCGTTGCTCAAAATCACGAATTTTGTGAACCTACAGTTCACCTCCGCACTGCCGTTCAGTCCGCAAAGTGCACCCTGATTGCGAAATCTTGCTGCGGCGCGGTTGCGAACATCCTCAGACAAGGATGTGGGATCACCCGGGCGCTTTTGGCCTTTGGTGCCCGGGTGATCCCACCGCCCGGGTGATCCCACATCCCTGTCTGAGGATATTCGCAACCGCGCCGCAGCACGATTTCGCAATCAAGCGCACTTTGCGGACTGAACGGCAGTGCGGAAGTGAAGAATATACGATCGTTCGTAGGCAGTTTTTTTACGAGCGATCTTAGAGACACTGTTTGGATCATCTCGAAACGTTCCCCAGGATGAGCAGAAAAATAAGCTAAAAAGTGGTTCTGAGATTGGACTGTTGTAGCATATACGCTGAAATGATATTGACTTTATGTCAGAAATCGAAGATTTGGAGCTGGTAGGATAGGAAACTGTCAAAAAAACGACGAAAACGCCATGCAAAGAAAGAAGTACCGGGCTAGTCTTGTATTGGAATGAAAGTGGACCAGTTCCGCCGCAGCATGCACACTCGGTTGAAGGATCGAAGCTGGCGAACAATAGGTTGAGATAGCGAAGCAAATAGACTCCTACGGCCTGTACTAGAGCGTTACGTTGTTGAAAGCATCAATAACCAACCAAAGTGATCGTATTCAAGCAATCTATTCAGTCTAAATTGTATGGAGGGCGGGAGCAGTAAAGAAAGAGGTCGGAGACTCCATGCTTTGGTGGCTCAATATAGCTCGAATACGGTCATCTTGACTCGTCTTTGACGCTTGCAACAGCGTGAGTGTTCTAGTAGGAGCAGTGCGACCCAGCTGAGGTCTCTATTTCAAACCCTTTTGCGAGCGTGTATGCTGCCCCTAAGGTTCGTGCAGGTGAGTCACCGAAGGGAGCATTGGAATCTGGTCACTCATCGCTATGTCAAGCGGGCCGTTTAGCACGACCTCAGTGGTGCTATGATTCCATTTTCTCGGTGACCGGAGTTTTCGGATTGTTTTTTCACGATCCCTTCCTAAAATTTTGTTTTAGACTGAGTCTCTTACGGTCCCCTCCCGAAATTTCCATTTTGAGGCGGAGATTTACGCCCCCCCCCCCCTTCAACTACCCGTTGAGAATTTTCGCCATTGCGCTTGACACCAGGGTCAAGCGGGGTTGCGAAATTTCGCAACGGGAGGTTAGGGGGGGTCGCAAAAAATGAACCGAAAATAAAAATTTGGCGAAGATATTCCAAAAATTCTCGATATTTTTGGTCATCAAAGGGAAGAATCGTAGCATTGCTCAGGTTTAGACGCTTGAGCCCGACTACTGAACGAATTTTCGGCGTCTGAAAGTTTTAGAAGTCAAATATATTGAATATTTTGGTTTTCCGAACTAACTAAATGTCCTAGAAACCATATACCCCGATGCCATAAATGAATCATGCCTCGGGGGGATCGCAAAAAATTTTGATTTCGAAAACGAATTGCGATGGTTGGGGGGGTCGCTCCGATTTCAAAAAATTACGCAACGCTCCGCCTGACCCTGCTTGACACTGGTCATGTGCTTGGGGAGTTCCAATCATCTAAGTAGAGCAATTAAAGGCTACAAGGATTTCACTTTTTAACTCCCACAATAGCTCCTGCTGACATTAAGATTTCAATTACTGTGAAATACCCATTTCACGATTTTATCAATTTGCATCTCTTTAACTCCATAAAGGCACAGTTCAACCTCAGAATCGCGCACCAGATTTGGTTTTGAACCGGCCATGCGCGCAACTGCTTTTTCGACATATGAGTTTAGAGTAAACGGGGAAATTAGTTCTAAATTGCATTGAAAAGAGCGCAAAAAGTTGAGACTAATGTCTAAAAATGGTTCAGATTGGTTACCTAAGGTTTGAGAAAAATATGAAAACCCGCTCGTTTTCGTTGTTAATCTCCTTTTTTTTTATTCAGACGGCGTACACGATCTTGTTGGTACACTTAAAATTGAGCTAGGAAGCTCATTCTCGGACAGGAGGCTGAAAATGGATGCAGGTCGCTCCTATTCCAATTTGAACTTCATAACTTAACTTTGAAGGGTCCCTCAAAATTGTGGGTTTCTGTACTGAATTAGCCGTGGAGCACGGAAACTGCTTAGGCATGCTACGGCTGCTGTGTGGGTGAATCTGCAGCCAATCAACACAGGTCGTCGAAGGTATAGTTAGGTCCGTGGCTTGTGTCCTCAAGAAAAAACATTTAAATCTGAACCGCGGCTGCCGGTATGGTATGCTGATCAGCTGCG
Organism: Aplectana chamaeleonis; assembly: GCA_029168955.1. Taxonomy (NCBI): domain Eukaryota; kingdom Metazoa; phylum Nematoda; class Chromadorea; order Rhabditida; family Cosmocercidae; genus Aplectana; species Aplectana chamaeleonis. Next base: position 378,936 of record JAPDOI010000441.1, read on the forward strand.
CTCTTCTCCTGGCCTGAATCGATTAGCGCGCCAGCCGCGTATGAGATTTGAATGTTTTTTCTTGAGGAAACAAGCAACGGACCTAACCATAAGTACTGAACTTTTCAGAATTCGTACTAATGACACGTCATCGATCAAAAATCAAGATTATCGATTTTCGAGCTTATTGCACAAAATGCCGCGAGGAGTGGTGATTGTTGATGGGTACGGGTCTCTTGACTTGGGAATTTTACTCATCAAACATTATCGATTAATACCAATCAATAATATCGATTTTTTGCCTGTTACACAAACTGCCGCAATGAGTGTTGATGCCGATGGCTCTAAGTCCCTTGTTTGGGAAATTCTTCTCATCATGCACAACCGAATATTTATGATCAATAATATCGATTTTTCACCTGTTGCGCAAAGCTCGGCGACGAGGGGTATTTTTATGGCTGTGGGTAATGTGTTTCAGAAATTGTTGTCATACGACAATATATTCTGTTAGATGTTTCATCATTCTAAGATGGAAATCGTGAAGCAAAGTTGAAGTCAGAAAGGGAACCTTCGGAAAAATATGTGAAATTTCTGGAAATTTAGCTTCCTGGCAAAAGTAACGATTTGGCAGTGCCGCCTAAAAGCAAAAAAAGCTTTAAAAATATCTTGAAATATTAAAAAAATAATTAGGCGTAAATTAGTCTGGAGTAATAAAAGAGCTAGGAAATGAAGTGAAATAGCCGAAAATACGATTTGGTGGTCCATGATTTAACAAGCTTCTCCGGTAAACTTATCAAAACGAAATCAAGCGGAATGCAGCGTCGCGTTCAACTAGCTTGACCTATGCTGATTCCCTTATTACAGCTTTCAAAATGGCCTAATCTTTCCGTTGCGCGCTTGATTTCGTTTTGATAAGGTTAACGGAGAAGCTTGTTGAATTATGGACCACCAAATCGTATTTTCGGTTATTTCACTTCATTTCCTAGCTCTTTTATTACTCCAGACTAATTTTCGCCTAATCATTTTTTTAATATTTCAAGATATTTTTAAAGCTTTTTTTTGCTTTTAGGCGGCACTGCCAAATCGTTACTTTTGCCAGGAAGCTAAATTATGTCTTTGGGATCGTACAAGACCTCTAAGGAACGGAGTTGTGGCCTCTCAAAAATTGAGCTGCGGAAGCGTTGTGGACGAGTTGTCCGAGGCTTGTAACCTCCGCCTTTTGCAGCCGATGTTGGCGAGCCGACCTGAACAAAGAGAGCGGTTGAGAATGAGGGGAAGAACGGAGCTATTAATCAAAAACCATAGCTCATCTCGCCGCTGTTGAGCTCGAAAGATCGTCAAAGGGGCGTGCCAAAGTGGCTTCCTGGTACGGGCGCCCCAGGGTGGCTTCCCCCTATATCTCGCTTATTCGGAGGAACTGAGAGCTCGCACTTGGCAGGTGTTTTATGGTGTGGGTCTAGTTTAAAATTATGTGGAAATCCCATATTCCTTTTTTGAACTTGGACTGTGCCTTTAAGGCTCTTGTTCATCCTTCCTTCGTCTTATTCTAGGAAGGATTTAATTGAATCGTTTGCAATTCTCAATGTGATCATTCAAAATGTTGGTAGTTTTCTCATTGTTGTGGTTCCTAACATCTGTTATTGGTCAGGTTGATCGCGAGACTAAATTCCGTCTGCCAGTGCCTGGGGAGGATGGCGACCTTCGAGAGCACCGGGCTATCAAATGCATCGCCTCCAACAGAGAGAAAATTTTCGTTGCTGTTGTTACTTCAGATTGTATATACATCTGGCTTGCTCACGTAAGTCGTTTCGTTGTATGTTTCTGTTTTTCCCGCCGAGATAATGTTGCTTAGCGTATCAGAAATCCGCACTAATTTAGAGCTTTTGCTGGAAAAAGATTCTCTGTTCATTTTTTTTCGCTATTGACCAACTACGACAACCGTTGCTGCGTTAGTGATGGGTCAACGGCGAGAAGACGGGTTAGGAATCCTTTCAAGCGAGAGATCTAAGGCCATTGTTATACCCCACGAAAGGCCTGTCGCGGTCGCAGAGCACTGCTACGTCGCTGTTGCTGAGGGCCAGCCGTCGCTGTCGCTCAGGGCCAAGAAACACCCGGCACGATGCCAGATTTGGCTGGGTCGCTGGCGCTGACACCCGTCGCAGTGCACTGCACTGCGACGGACAGCCGCGTTAGCGACCGATTACCGCACGGTTTCCACATTTCAGGCATGACATCCCCTTTCGAGCCAGCGACCGCGACAGGTGCTGCAAACTGTTCTTGCCACAGCATTTTTCTACTGTGTGGGCCTGGTCCCGGCACGATTCGTAACAGTTGACCGCACCTGACGCGGTCGCAAACTTCTGGTATAACAATGGCTTTAGGCGGCAGTTTTCCGCTCCCCGGACTGTGTATTTGGACTTTGTTCATCAAAATTCCCACGTTTGCAATCTGGGAACAGTGGTAAACTTCTCGAAAGATCCTGAGGAGTGAAGACAGGATGAAGCGAGTCATTTGCTGAGGTTTGTGCTATCCTACGCAGTTCGAAACCCCTGTCCACCACGATGACCATCAGGGTCCTTTACTGGTTATGAAGCGCGGCAGTCTCAAACCATTTTCCTATGAAACCTGAGGTTTGTGATTTTATCTATAAAATTCTCCAGACCTTTTGATAATTTTTTCGGATCCCAACCTCTTCTAGATAGGTCACACTCCTCGCTAGACCATCACAACCGCCTTCTATGATAAATATACACTAAGATAGTTTCAGAGTATAGACTGGAAAAGCACGAAATCTCCGTAGTTCTTTCACAGGCGGGCGCGCAGCGGAGGTCAGAGAAAGCGAAAGAGTGTATGGCAAACGGAGAGAGCAGCACGCGCAGCGCGTTGAGTGATGAAAGGGAATTTCATTTTTTTACAGCGGATATGTCATCTTACAAGGAAAACGTCGAAATGGTTCATCGCATCTCTTCGCCACCGCTCGGAGCGGAACCGGTTCTTTCCTGATATGACGTCACCGATCCACACTGCTACCTCCATTTCTTCATTATAGTTCTCGAAACTAAATCAATCCTGCTGGACGCGTGACCGTCGTCATCATTTCCTCTTCTTCTTCTTCGCAGCCACATAGAGGGATTTGTCATAGGCGGAGGAACTGGGCGACCAGTAGTGGATTCGTCCATAGGTCCATTGGTGTCAGCGTGGTAGGTCTCTCCGGACAGCTGAATAAATGTGCGGTATCATGGCCGATGGTACCGCAGTCCGGGCACACATCAGATTTGCTGCTGTCAATCTTGCTGACATAAGACATTAGCATTGTAGAGTGACCACAGCGTAATGATGCGAGCGTGCATCTTGCCTTCTTCCGAGTTGAGACTCTGAGGTGCAGACGGGGGGCGGTATATCTCCTAGTATAGGATTTATGGCCGCCTTCACAAGATGACACCGTACGAACTTGGTGTGCTCCTCGCGCAAAAGACGGAGTTGGCTTTTTTTGGAGCATCGGCGGATGGCTTTCTTATACTTCTCTCTCTAACGGGGTCACGCATTCTCCAAGATGGGTGATTTGGTTGTTTTATAATGTTGATGCGCAATTGCTGGGCCTGGAGCTGACAGTGCTCGGGACAGGGGCTCTCTACCCGCCTTTTGCGGCTCTAAATCCACTCGGGACCACCTCGATCGCGTTGAGTGGCTTGACGTTTCATTCTGCAAAAGCGGGACAACCCCTCTCTCGGTGTGTAGACAGCCCCTATCCCACAGTGCTCCTTCACTGGTAATAGACGGCTCTCAGCTTGCAGGTGCTTCTTCTTCTTCTTGTCAGCCATGAACAGAGCATCGCATCAAAGGCGTAGGAAGCTAGCCACTTAACACGGTCTGTACCATAGATCTCGAGCAGAAAACATTGTAGGCCTGGCGGGACATCGAAATAGATGCAATGAATCATGTCCAGCACATTCACAATCAGGGCATCTATCAGGGACTGACTGATCAATCCGATGGGCGTAGGCCTTCAGATATATGGAGTGACAGCATCGCAAACCAGCGAGGATTGTTCGGGTGCGTCTCGGTAGATCGGCTTCGCTGTCGTCGACTCGTGGGGGTACGCCGCCATAAATTGAGTTGGGCTTAGCATCAGACAGGTACTCTGCCACAAAGCGCGTATGCTCAGCCATCTGGAGTCTTCTGCGGGAGAGCTCGGATGTAGCCCAGCGTTGTTGATTGACAGCAGACTGGGAAGCATTGAGCGGCGTGCGTATGTTTCTTGATTGGGGCCGGACGACAGAAGACGGTAGTTTGGATGGGTCGGGATCCAAGATGTTCAACCTACGCGTGGTGGATCTGTGGAGTCGACGTATGGAGGCTCATCAAACGAACATCAATCACTCCATGTGGAGTTTTTTCGCATTGGGATTGTAGATGGCTGGCCGCTACACTCCTCTGTATTCTACTTCTACGAGCTGGCGTCGAGAGGAATCCGGGACCGCGCAGCAAGGCACCACGATATCCCTGCTGTCACTGAGGGCTGCCCAACATGCAAGCATTCAATAAGGTGGTTGCCTTGGCTGGGTGCACCTCAAATGCAGGTGCTCGATTGGGGAACTCCTGGGACATCCGGTGGCGATACGGAGAGCAGCATTTTGTACTCGTTGCATCTTTGTCTAGGAGGATTCTGAGACGAGATGCTGCCATACCGGTGCGGGGTACTCCAGTCAGGAAAGAAAGCTACCTACTCCCCGGTAAAAGTTTCTTTGTCACGAGTACAAGGCGAGGTCCGCAGAATAGAGTGACAGTAAGAGAGCTGTGCCGCCTCCCGCTCATGATCACGGCCGAAGCGTTCACTGTGGCGCAAGTAGAGAAGATTATAAAGGACATGCGGAACTCCAAAGCTGTCGGTCCGGACGGCATTTGTCCTGCTGTACTGAAGAATTTCCCGACTGAGATCCTTCCGCTCATCGTTGATATGATTAACACTTCGTTTAGCTCTTGCACTATTCCGCAAAACTGGAAGACAGCCAACGTCATCCCGTTGCCCAAGCCTGGCAAACCTCAGTCATCAGTAAAGGGATATCGTCCCATTAGCTTGATGTCACCTTTCGCCAAGGTGGCCGAAAAGCTCATTGTCAAGGATCTAGCGGAGCACAACGAGAAGCAGTTATTTCAACATGGGTTCAGGAGGTTACATTCCACAACTACTGCGTTGCTAGAAATTACCAGCTATGCTATCGACGGGTTCAACTTTAACAAGCCATTGAGAACTGTAGCTTTTGCGTTGGATCTCACCAAGGCATTTGATAAGGTTAACCTTGGAGTCCTGTCAAGCAGCATACTGAAGTCGTCAATATCATCTTGGCAGAAGCGCTGGATATCGGCCTTTATTAAAGGTCGGCGGGCAAGAGTCATGTTTCAGAACCATGTCTCCAACAGTATTCCTATGGCAGCTGGAGTCCCTCAGGGCGGGGTTCTATCGCCAGCCCTCTTCAGTCTGTACCTCGAAGATATGCCTGAGCCTCCACAGGACATCAAGGTCGTCGCGTATGCTGATGACATAACAATCATGTGTCGAGATCGGGACTTACAGGTGGCCGCCAATAAGATCAACGAGTACCTGATCACACTGAAGAGCTTTTTCGACCGCAAGATGCTAAGGATCTCTGTAGCCAAGTCGTCAGTGTCCGTTCTCACGACGGACCCATCCGAGCACAGCGCTCATCCGGATGTCGTGTGGGATGGAGACCGTTTGCCTGCTGCTCGCTTTCCAAAGCTGCTCGGTCTTGTGCTCAATCCGTCACTCAAGTTTCATAAGAATACCGAGCAGAAGCAGGCAGTCGTTAAAGCTAAGCTCAACGTTCTCAGGGCCCTGGGCGGCACTCTGGGGGTAGCAGCAAGGAGACTATACTCACAACGTATAAGGCAATTCTTCAGTCCGCCCTGGAGTACGCGGCACCGGTTCGGCAGCATCTCGTCCAGGGGTGTGCGTAAATGAAATTTCAAATTTCGTAAACCGTAAAACGTAATTGCGACGAAACCACCGTAAATCGTAAACCGTTAATCGTAAATCGTAATCAGCAAATAATAACCATAACCATTAAAATTATTATTACTATGGTGAAACAAGGCAAACTACCTACTGTCCACCGTTTCACGTACTAAGTACATATTAGGTTGCGTTCATTATTTGACAGCTAACCACGTTCAAGGGATATGATATACTTTGTCACTGTCATCAGTGAGAAGCATGTAATCTAGCACAAATGGCGGCGGGACCCGCATCGGAGCAGCGACATCGGTTGTCGTAGGAAGAGTTATCGCGAGTGAGCCGCAGCGACGTGTCGCGGAGGGCTGACATACTGCAAATGTGCCAAAGCCTGTCGCTGTCGCTGTTTAGCACACTGCGAATGCGATAGGTCTAAAAGGCGAGAGCTCCGGGACAGACAGTCGCTGTCGCTGTGCAGAGCGACGCGACCGAGAGGTATACCATACCCCTAATGTCACCGTCTTACCCGTATTTCTTTGATATCCCTTGTCACTCATTCCACAGCTACTTCCCAGGTCTTGAGAAATCCGCATGTCCACTTCAGCTGTCCGCGTATCTGCTGGGCAGCAGGGACACAATCATACTAGTAGTGCCTATCCCGAAACGCTAACGCCGTTGTAAGCGTAAAACGAGCCAAAATGACTGTATTTGAGCGATTCTCAAAAGCAGAATTTGAGAACTCCTCCCATTTGCTAACGATACCGCAAACCAATCAAGTGGGTAAGAATCGCACTGATATGTACTTTGAGCTCCCTGCTGAAGGTTGGCTCAACCTCAGTGCACGTACGTTGAACAATATGACACCGGGCTTGCGCCAACCTTCAATAGAGATGGCAAATTAACATTCAGATCCGTGGCAACTCCATATTATCTAGAGCACAGTATCGGTCGCCCAACCCAAGTTATTTTTTACTACAGCCACCAAATCACTTGCAGAATCGTAGCTTCATGGTGACACTACTGTAGATTGGTAAAGGCAACGCAAGCATAAAAAACGCTTCCTAAATTTTGCCGTATTGTGGAGTTTAGTCCCCATAGTTAAGAAATATAGTCAAAGTGCCCCATCAAACGCTCGCATTTGTGAGAGATAAATGTTTCAGAAAAAAAGGGCGAAGATGAGCGTTCGAACTTGCGCTCACGCCTTTTCTGAGGGTCCGTTTGCTGCGGACGAAGAGAAATTAACTGGAGGAAACGATTTTGAGCTTCGAACGTTTGGGGTAAAAAACGAACGCTCCTGTTGTTGTTTTTTTGGACTCCGAGTAGGCGTAATCTACTCAAAAGACGGGGCCAGGAGCACTATATCAAGCAAATTTTAGATCGATTAGACTGCCTAGCTCGATGTTTTGACGCTAATCTAGTTATACAATTTAGGACATTTGATCTCCATGAAAAACGCGGGAACGAAGTTCCTTGTGAAGAGTGCTTTTAGACTGCATTGCGTCGTAGGCGGCAGCTAGTGAGACGTGCGCGGCGCGCAACGCAGATCTCTTATCCAGCGCCTCCAACTCCGACCGTGTGTCCCGAGTTATGATGATAGAATCACATCAAAGACTGATAACGGGATCGTGCTGTAGTCACACGACTGGGTTGGTCCCATCTCCTGACCAAATACATTAGTATATGCAAAGTGGGATCAGATCAAGTCAATTGAAGATATCTTGCGATTTACTTCCATTGCATGTATTTTTGTTTACGAAAAATTACGATTTACGGTCCAAAATGTCGTAAATCGTAAACCGTAATTACGAGACCAAAAAACACCGTAAATCGTAAAATCGTAAACCGTAATTACGCACACCCCTGATCTCGTCTCAGAATCCTCCTGGACAAAGATGCAACGGGTACAAAATGCTGCTCTCCGTATCGCTGCCGGATGTGCAAGGAGTTCCCCAATCGGGCACCTGCATGCTGAGACCCGTCTATTTCCAGGGAAGGAGCACTGTCAGCTCCAGGCCTAGCGATTTCGCATTAACATTATAAAGCAACCAAATCACCTGTCGTGGAGAGTGCTAAACCCCGTGAGAGAGAGAAGTATAAGAAAGCCATTCGCCGATGCACAAAGTCAATTTGCAAAGATGGCACGACTCACAGCAAGAACGACTCCGTCTTTTGCGCGAGGAGCACACCAAGTTCGTACGGTGTCATCTTGTGAAGGCGGCCATAAATCCTATACTAGGAGATATACCGTCCCCCGTCTACTCCTCAGAGTCCCAACTCGGAAGAAGGCAAGATGCACGCTCGCATCATTACGCTGTGGTCACTTTACAATGGTAATGTCTTATGCCAACAAGATTGACAGCAGCAAATCTGATGTGTGCCCGGACTGCGGTACCGTCGGCCATGAAATCGCACATTTATTCAACTGTCCGGAGAGACCTACCACGCTGACACCAATGGACCTATGGACGAATCCACTACTGGTCGCCCAGTTCCTCCGCCTATGACAAAACCCTCTATGTGGCTGCAAAGAAGAAGAAGAAGAAGGAATGGGATTGTAGGAGGGGCATGAGGTGGTTGGGGGAATATATATGTTGAACAGAGAAAGGGAATGGAAGGACCTTGGAGCATGGAAGGCGGAGTATCCCGGGATGTTAGGATGAGGACGTGTAGGTGATGGAGAGTGCTTGGTTTCTTGAACCATGATCACGTCTGGATGGTAAGTACGTGCGAAGAGAGAGAGCTCCGAAAGTTTGGCACGAAGGCCGTTGAGATTGATATGTACAATGGAAAGGGGGCGATTTGAGGAAGAGGAATCAGAGTTGGTAGGTGAAGAGCATAAAACACAGCGAAAAGCAGGGTTATGATGCCTCACAGAACTGAGACCCGAACAGGAGAGATGCACCCACCTTTGGCATCCGAAGCACTGGACGCTTGTTTTCCTCCATGTGACATCCTTGCCGCACGTGGCGCATGGGTACTTCTGAGCAGGTCCAGGATTACTTTCCACGCCGGCCCTCAGGAGAATCTGAAGGAGAGACGCGGCCGGCCAGCTCCTCTCCTATGACAAAAACCCTCTTCGTGGAGGGGGTGACGTCGGTTTGCATAGAGGTGATCTTCTTTCCTCCACACTGCCACGGCGTGAACGTGATCATTTCCTGCGGGCTCAAGCTGGCCACATCTGGGTTTTTTTTTAAGCAATGTATTACATGCTTATCAATCAGGCAGGTCACGGCATGGTAACGAGGACTTTCTTATTGCGGGCTATGCCGAGATGGTATCCTCGTTGCGATCAGTGGGAGGATAAACCTCATTGCCCGCTGGCTGTTAGAAGTGCCATACTCTCGTAGGAGGCTTCCTCATCTTGAAAATACTCATTGAAAAACAAAAATCCGCTGTTGGAATTTCTTAAAGTTCGTGCGAAGAGCAACCACTGTTCAAAATGTAATCGGATAACACTCCGAGCTGAACCACTTGCAACCGGAGAGTAACCGCGGTCGCCCGAATAGATCTTCGATTTTCGCTTGTGCGGAGAATCGCTGGAGTTGCTTTCTTGAATTGCTCCGAGCGGCGATTCGTTTAAGTTCTAGAACGAATTACCTTATGAGTACCTTATGACCCGCTGTGGAGGTATAATCTGTGCAACTCGATCCGAGTCCTTGATTTTAAAGGCACACGACACCCAAAAAATTATTCTTCGGATTTCATGCTAGTCTTGGAGAGAGTCACACGCTGATCACAGTGGTATCTCTGAAATCGTCCAAGACCCTCTCTGAACAGAGTTATGGCTCTTCAAAGATGCCTACATTTTGAGGGTGAAAAAATAGTGGACGAGTTGTCTCAGGCCTGTATTTCTCTTTATTCGCAATCGCTGCTCGAAAGCGAACCGGGATAAGGAGGCAGCCCGGCAGTGGACTGAAGAACGACGGCTTGTTGGAATTCATTCATCCATTTAGCCGCTATCGATCTCGGAAATCTGCTAGGGGGTCGGGCCTGTGGTGGTGAGCGAAGGGGGCCGGGCCTGTGGTGGTCGCCTATATCTCGCCTATCTAAAGGAAATGAGATCTCGCATTTGGCACGTTTCATACAGGAGGAGTTTCAACACAATTACATGAAAATCTCAAAATTCATATCTGAGGGTGTACTGTGCCTTTAAAGAGCTCACAAGGGAAGGAGTTGGCTGTGCCTGGGTGCTATGCTTCATAGATCCCGGTGGGATGCTTTTTAGATTTCGCGCGTTTGTTAGATACGTATCGATTGACTTCCCTTTTACGACGGGAATGTATTCGGTGCTCATCTAACACACACTTGGATAGCTCCAAACATCTCGCCGAGATGTGTAGCATGCCACCGCCAAAGTGAACAAACAGATATCAGCAAGGTACATTCTTTTTGCAGGTGCGATAAACCGTTTAAAAACACTTTTTGAAATTCATGTGCATAGTATTCTTGGCGATGGGATAGTTTGTATGGTTTCTTCTGTTTTCAGCCTCACCTTTTGTTATGCACACTGCGAATTTCCGCCGGCGATGTTCTAGAGAGGGGTACTTTAAATAAAGCCTATTGGAATTACGACTCCTCTCATATCGTTATCACGGTAAGTATCACCATTATATAGCTCGTATACTTGATCGTATTCATTCCCGAGGTCAGCGAAAATTTATTGCTCTAGTTTTTATTTAATCTCGTGAAATGAAAAAGTGAAATTCCGATCCGCAGCTGCGAACAACCCCTGTTGCGACAATCTTTCCACGCAGGATCGCGCTGGGACAACGACTACTGTGCTTAATCTGGGGCAAATTCCAGTCCGCAATTGCGTCTCGACACGCTTTGCGGCCGCACGCTCTCGAGTCGGAAGAGCTTGCAGCGCCGCAGCCGCCGATCTGCTGACTCTAGGTGGGTTTTGGAATTTGGAAACTACGAAAAATTGAAGAAAAGTGTATAAAAAACCACATCGAGTCGGCTTTGGCGCTGGAAACCCGACTGGCTCGAGCACGTGTGGCCGCTAAGCGTGTCGAGACGCAATTGCGGACTGGAATTCGGCCCAGAGAAGCACAGTACATCTTGCGGCGTGCTGCAACAGCCGCTGTCCCAACTGCTGACCGAAATTTCCCATAACGACCGTGCTTTTTTGTTTATTTAAACCTGCTTTTTTGTGACCTTTACGATTTTTTTCTTTTTATTCGTGTGTCATAATTATTATTCGTTTCAGACATCTCGTAACAATCTGTTGATATATCAGGTTATTGTATCGGGCGAAAATTGTTATAATCTTATCGACCCCCCTGATGTTCAATTCCGACGTTGTTCACAAGAGCTATTTCTTCGTGGACCGCGTCCTTCCCTTTCTTTGACTCCTTCGGTGGTTGTCAATCTTGTCGCATCTGCAACTTGGTTCGTTCATCTACTCAGTTCCTGCACCTGATCTTAGAATCATACATGATTTTTTCAGCTGTGTTCCGCTCCGCGAGGAATTGTTTGTCTGCTTGAGAAATGGATTTATCCACCACATCTCATGGGAAGGTCAGGTTCGAGCTGACTACTCGATTCGACTCTCAGCGGTGCCGTTCGCTCACGATCAAATGCAGTCGAAACGTTTGTGATTGATTCCCTCTTGAGTAGCGCTATACATAGGGTGGCCAAAAAGTAGACGTCTACTTAGGCGCTCTTCATATTCCTTACCTAACTCTGAAGGTGCAAAGCTAGTTGGGGGCACTCAGGATTGCAGTGTTTCGATGTTTTTGAATATTGATTGCGTTTTTTTGTCATGGTATATGATCGGACGATATCACAAGGTTGCCGAGTTGAACACAAAACTTAGGTGTCCGGCAGGAATTGAACCAGCATCGAATCTCCAGAGTTTTCGAGTGTGCCGCATAATAAATGGCCGCTGCAGTGTCGAGACAAATTCATTTGCAAGTGATTCCATACTTCTCAGATCGTCGTCAGCTGGTGACTCCGGAACAGAGGAATAGCACAAGAAGAGAAGATGCTAGAAAGTCGCTCTGTCTCAGAAGCGTCATGGTGTTGGGCCGGATCTCCTCTAGCTGCAAGAATCATTTGGTTTTTATCGACTCCAGCGGAAAAACAAAGGCCGCTATTTATCAGGAGGGAATTCTTATGAGTTTCGTCACCTAGGGAGAAAAGTCATAGCAAAATGGCGTTTAAGCAAGATTGGCCACCCGCTAACGGTGCAAAGTTGACGATCTCTTATCTGGACGAGAATTTCAGGGGATCTCGCGAGAGATCACAGGCGCGCTAAAACCTCAGTCTTGTATCTGCCTCATTTATCCATATGGTGTTGCATAGAGGAGCATATAAAGACAAAAGTGCGACTACGACTTAGTTGCCAATCGCGCTGGACAAGGCATGGGGCGATTCGGATGTGAAGTACTGGCGGCCAGAGTACAGTTAGGTCCGTGGCTTGTTTCCTCAAGAAGAAAAACATTTAAATCTAAACCGCGGCTGCCGGTATGGTAAGCTGATCAGCAGCGTTTTTCTCTTGGCCTGAATCGATTAGCGCACCAGCCGCGGGTGAGGCTTAAGTGTTTTTTGTTGAGGAAACAAGCCACGGACCTAACCATAGATTCCGCGATGGCAAATATCTGAGCTCGTGTCAGAGCAAATGGGTACATCTCGAGAAGCCGTTATAAATGCCTCGTCCTGATAGTTTCTTGGTTATTCGAGGAAAAAACACAGAAAAGATGAAAAAAGACAGCTAGACGCGTTTTCCATTTTCTTATAATTTTCGCCCATCCTGTACATATTATACTTGAGCCAAATAGAATGATCGAATCGTAATCCGAATGAAAAAATCGACTTCGATTGAATTAATTTGGTCGGCTATTCGAAAAATTAAATTCCGTAGAAATCGAAAGGGCGATCATTCGAGAATAAGGCGATTTTCGATCTATTCAAAAAACGTGATCCTCGGATAAGTTGATAAGTCGATCACCCAGAGGGAGCAATCTCCGACTTATTCGAAAAGCCGATCATTCGAAAAACGTGATTTTCGAATATGTTGGGATGTCGATCATTTGAAAAAAAACTTCGATTCGCGCAAGTAAAGTACACATCTTTAACTTCAAAAATTTCATTTGGACATTTCTAGTTCCAACAATATTCTTGTTGTTGTCGTTTTTAGCTGAATATGTGGCAGATCAGGATGTTCATGTCATTGATTCCGTGTATGCTCCACTGGTAGGAGGCTACTGCATTGTGTTGTCAGATGGTCGCGCGGCACTTCTAACTTCTTCCGATTCTCGATTCCATCCTAGTGTAGGCTAATGATTTTTCAAAGTTTTCTAGAACAGAAATTAGCTTTTTTTGTCTTCCAGACCATTCTTGGAGTGTGGGCCTCGAGTATGAAGGATGCCACGTGTTGTGATGTTAATCATAAATTCCGTTTACTAACGTTTGGATGTTCTAAGTGAGTTTCCGCTATTATCCCGGCTAGGTATGTGCTCAGAGTCGTCTAAATAGCGCATTTGATTTGACTAGCTAAATACCTGTCATAAAAGTAGGATAGTGTACTGGATGTGGCCCACTTTGAGAGAATGGGATGTGTTTTATTTTCCATGAGCACCCGTATTCAACCACCTGATGACTTATTTTGTCCTTGTATCCTGGTTCATCATGAAAATCGCCAACAAAACCTCTCCATTGTTTTTTTTTCGAATAAATGGCAGCTTTTCAGTGGCGATGTTGCTGCTTTCCATTTGGATGATGCTAATGGTTCACTTGTGCAAACTTTCCGGGTTTCTCTAAAAGTTCAAAATGGTCCAGGTAAGCTTTCGTGACGTGCCTTTTGATCTGAAACGGAAAAATCTCTAGTTTGCGATTTCAGACGTTGTTAACAGAGTTGGTTGTGTTTCGGATATTGAAGTTCTGACTAATGGTGGAGCATTTGTGGCTGTTTGGTCATCAAGAGCGCCTGCCGCAAATGGCACAGAGTCTAATGTTGCTCACTTACCTGCCACTCTTGCCGTTTTCACACCATTTGGAACGCAAACATGGTGCTCGTTGGAATCTATACTCGATAGGTTAGTAGCTTTTCTTGTTTCAAGTATAAATTTCAGAATGCGAAAAAATAAAAAATTTTTCTGCCTAAGGCCGCCGTCAGAGATGGTCGATGAACTGAGTCCCACCCGGTCGATACGCACCGAAATAGTGACAGTCGGGTGCAGAAAAATCAACCCACTGAGTCCGACTGCAACCGCAATCCACCCAGTCGATACGGGTGTTCAACGCGCGCACATGGGCAGGTCCATTGGAGCGAGGTCGGTTATTCTGCCCCGGACTCAGTCGGACTCGGTTGGTTTTTTGACCAAGTCTGACGGGGGCCTAAGATTTAATTAAATTCCATGGAAGCGCTCATTATAATATCAAAGGCATTGCTCACGATGGAATGAATGGGCGTGCTGGCTGTTCATAGCTCTTGATTATGAAAGATGATAAGAAATTGTTAAGCTCTTCCATTGGCTAGAACAAGCTACAGTATCCTCTATCGTGATCAGGTGTTGGAGATAAAGAACAGCCAACATGCCTATTCATTTTATCGTGAACACTGCCTTTAATACACCTTGCTTGGCAAGGTTGAGTGAGTCTGCCAGAATGGAGGATCAGGAGGAAAAGTCTGGGGAGTCACTCCATTCTCGGATCACCGGTTTTCGCTTTGACGGAGGACTGAACCCGGGGGGGGGGGTTCAGTAACAAAATTCTACTGGGGGGATTGAGGAGGAGTTACCCCAATGATTTTGTGAAGCCGTTTTCCAGTTCACATTTTGAAAGATTCCCGCGGCTCCGAACTGAAACTTAGCGATTTTTATCTGCTCTCTTCCCATAGATTACTGCTCAGTTTAGTGATGGAGCTCCACCAGTGTCGTATACCTCCGTGGATTGGGGTCCTGAAGGATATCATCTTTGGTTGGGACGTAGTGATGGTCTGTCAATCTTGCCAATGGCTAGATCAGCTGCTTTATGTAACCCAGTCATGGTTAGTTCGCCGTCATATAATAAGTCAACGGTATACTTTGTCGCTGTCATGAGTGACAGTCATGGCATTTAGCACAAATCGTGGCGGGACCATCATCGGAGCAACGGCATTGGCCGTCGTAGGAACAGTTGTCGCGTGTTCGTAGCAGCGACGTGTCGCTGAGGGCTGACACACTGTAAACGTGTCCATGCCTGTCGTTGCCACTGCCGCTGTGCAGCGCATTGCGACAGCGACAGATTAAAGGACAGGGGGCGGTCGCTGTCGCTGTGCAGAGCAACGCGACCGTGTGTCGCAAAAGTATACCATTGGCCATAGTTTTGGCTTGGAAGGCCATTTCTCATACGTGGACAGACTAGCCTTTTAGGATCATTCGAACCACGTGATTTTGGTCTGCAGCTCGAGGGTTCTAGTCAGTTCAAGACGGGAGCGAGAAGGTGTTGCCAGCGCTCCTCATGCTGTTTGGACAACGCTAAATCCACCTCATGAGTACATCGCTTCTAATTGGCCAATTCGGGTGCGATACTCCCTTATGCGTGCTTTCGCATTCTCGCTTTCCTCTCATCCTCATTCCGTCTCATTTGAAGTTTGCTGCAGTCGACCGCGATTCTGCAAAACATTTGGTGGTAGCCGGTTTACGTGGCTTATCACATTGCACTATTCCAGGAGGCAGATGGAAAATTTTCGGGAACGAAAGTCATGTGAGTGTTGGAATTGTGCTGTTCTGATATGTTTGGCTATTGTTCGGCTTATCGCTTGAATCAATTCAGGAGTCCTCCCTTATGGTAACAGGAGGTGTGTTGGTTTGGGGTGGCACGGTAGGAACCGCTTGCTACGACATGGATTCCTCCCGTGAACAGTTACGCTTCTACCCTATCGCCAAGAAGCTCGACAATCGATTCGCCTCTATATTTGATCTCGAGTGTCGGGTCATTATGATGTCGCTGAGGTGAGTTTGGTGTCACTTAATGTTTTCTTTTTGAAACTGTTCAAGTCATTTGCGAAGTTTATTCCCATTCGCCGCATCCAATGTGTGTGGAATATGCTTTCAACTTTAAAACTGCGACTTTTAGCACAATGAGGGTGCGTGCTACTGGAAAGCACGTTCTCTTACTGTGCTCCAGATTGCAGCACCTGCTCCAACAAGTATGACTCAATGCATCTCATAGTACGCGCTCAACTCCAGTAGACGACATTGCGGACGATATACAGGCTATAAAACGGCGAAATTCACATGGATACTGCCCGTGCTGGAGCGGAGCAGAGGTTAGAGACAGTGAGAGACCGGAGGGCAGCCGGAAGTTGCGGGACAAAACTAGTCGGGGTGGGGGGAGGGCACTCAGGATTCAGTTAAAGAATGAATGATACCGCTTCTAGAAATTGAAGTATTTAAATGGAGTCTCCGCGGAAACAATGACGGATAGCGCTATCGGGCATATGATACCAGGGGTGCGTTCCAAGAACATTTCCATGGCAAAACGCGTCCATGGAAACGTAGCCACGGCCACGTGGGAGCAATTTTCAGTTTTGATTCGCATCCACGGAAAGCAAACTTGTGCATGGGAAGGTCGTGTTTCCTCCCACGGCGTCGCGGGAACGTTCTTGGAACGCACCCCAGCACAAATTTTCATTAAATCATTTCATTTTATCGAGTGCCTCCCCCCGACTGGTTTCGCCCCATTCTGTTCACGGCAGAACACTTTTCTGTCACCATACAAATGAAGCGGCTTCTTTCATATTTCTCTTTTTTTGCGAAACAACCGCTCCGCTACTAATAGAGTGAGGATCGAATATTCTAGTTCGAATAAATATTCGAATTTTTCGAACGAATTTTTATTCGAACATTCGAATATTCGAAAAGTGTGAATATTCGAACATTATTCGAATTCGACTATCCGCAAAAGGTGAAAATTCGAACATTATTCGAATTCGACTATTCGCAAAAGGGGAATATTCGAATATTATTCGTATTCGACTATTCGGAAAAGGTTAATATTTGAATATTCGGACATTATTCAAATTCGATTATTCGCAGAGGTGAATATACGAACGTTATTCGAATTCGAATACCCGAGCTGATTTTTACAAAAAATATGAAAATCAGCTCTAATGCATGAAGGAATCGACATACCTTTCAAGACTGAATTTATTTTCTTCACTACTCCATTGTTCCATTTTTCCGAACGCAAGAGCAAATTTTTTCCCCACACCGTCTGATGAGGCTACTAGGGCGGTTCTAACAGGGGGGGGGGGCACATGGCAATCGCACTTGGCCTTTCTCATTTTTTCAAGCTGCTGCGCAATGATAACACCAACCATAGCTTCGTTGGGTGGAGCCATGTACTCCAACCTTCACCCCTGGGCAGGTGAAGTGGGGAACCTTCATCATTGGGAGAACCGGTGACAACCAGTGAAACGCTCCGATAAAGAATGAAAGTGACCCAACACTCATGCAAGTCATTTTCAAGATTGAGTGGGTGTAAATGCCGGTTTTTCGTCCATAACTCGTTTGTGCTCAGAGATAGACCTTTGGTGAAAGTTTGTTTCGGTATTCACATACAATTCTGCATTGAAAAACGCTTTCAGTTCTAAAAAATACGTTCTCCTTCTTCCAGCCGAATTCAGTTTATAAAGTGCATTTTTTAGCCTGAAATTATTTGTTTTTCGTTTATAACTTTTTTTGTGCTTGGAGAAACCTTTGGTGAAGTTTGTTTTCAAAATCTTGATGGAATTCTTCGTCAACTTGTGCTTCCAGTTTGAAGAAATATTTTCTCGATCCTTCAGCCTAATTTATTTTACAAAGCACCGGTTTTTCGCCTATAACTCTTTAAACTTTGGAGATAGGGTTATGGTGAACGTCGTTTTTGAAATCTACGTAAAATTCTGCGTCGAGTGACATATCGGGTTCCTAACTTTGCTTGCTTCATAAGCCAGAGAGGTCGGTGGAGCCGATCCCCGTTGTTGGCTCCGGCAGAACTCTGCGTCCCTCATTTAAACCATAGAGGCGAGAGCACCCTACGAAGATAACTGTGAAAATCGGCTTCACCGACCTGGCTGACTTACGGGGCAAGCAAAGTTAGGAACCCGATATATAATTCGACGCCGAATTTTACAGAGATTTCAGAAACAACCTCCACCAAAACCCTATCTTCAACGGTGAATGAGTTCTAGGCGAAAAATCGGTGTTTCGTAAAATGAGTTAGGCTGAAGGATCGAGAAAATATTTCTTCAACCTGGAAACGCTATTCGATGCAGAATTTTATGGGGATTCCGAAAACAACCTTCACGGAAAGGCTGTCTCCCAGGGTAAAAAGTTATGGACGAAAAACTGATTGCTCTTAGTGAAAGAAACGTTAATTCATAAATTGAAATCGGCTGAGAGATCGGGAACGTGTTTTCTCAAATTGAAAACATTAGTTGACGCAAAATTTCATGATGATTTTGGACACAGCTCTGTTCAAAGATTCATCTAAAAGGGTAAAAATGGTGTGAGCGAAGAGCAGGTAGTTTTTCAAAAATCGCTTGAAGAAATTTTCCGACAAATTTTGACTCCAAGACAGTTCAGAGGAAATTTCTCATGACCTACGCAGATCATTTCATTAAGAATAGTGAATTTCTAGAGGAGGTCATCTAACGAGAAAATGATGTTTCAAAGTTAATGTCTAAAAATAAAAAATACATTGAATGCAAGAAAAAGAGGACTAAGAAAACGTCAAATTTTGAAGTTGCAAGTCTATAGGAAACCTTCACCATTCTCCACTCAGGTATCCTAAACAACCTTCACCTCTCGGACCGTTGTCTCCAACCCAACGTACCTATGACACCAACCCGGGGTTTTCCTTCCCTTCCGAAATCGTTGCGGCGCGGAGAAATAGGGGGGGGGCAAGTGGCCGCGATAACAACCTTTGGGGTGCTAAGCACAGATTCGACATCCGTTTCCGGTGTTACGGAAGGTTGCGGCACAGTGCCGTGGTTTGTCGACGTTTTAGATTTGGCCGTGCTATCTCGCCAGTCGGGGCCACTTGTCCACTGCACCAATTTCTCCTCGCCGCAACGCTTCTGGCAGGGAGGAAACCCCGGATTGGTGTTATATTTGCGCGGCGGCACGGAAAAATGGGCGCGCCCTAGTGGGATGGCTATTGGTACTCACCCTCCTCCTTTCTAGTGATAGCACCGATTTGGCTAAAACTTCCGAAGCTTTTTTTGAGCTGTGGATTAAGAATCTCTTATCCTTTTCGCAATTTTTGAAGGATTAATGGCTCAGACAAAAACGCGCTCCACGCCCGCTGAAAGTCGCCAGCGGAATAGTGGCCGTGGAGCGCGAGATCCGAAGTTTCGTCGCCCACGGTAGTAGCTATCGCGGGGGCGATAGCGACTGTCGTGGGCGAGTAGCTGCTTCCTGCCTTGGTGATAAGCCCCTCTGAGCATTTTGTTTTCAAAAATATACTCACGCACCGGTGCACGACGCGGTCGCACGCCAACAAGCGACCTGGACAGTGTACCGAGCATCAACTGGGGCCATCAGCGATTGAGCAGGGCCTTCAGCGTCCAGGCGGAGCCAAGTACCGCGAAATTGGGCAATTGAACAGACGGCATTGCCTTCATCCGAGGTCTTGGCTCAGAACCGCGTCGTATGCCTCCCTTGGAAACTAGCGTATTGAGCGTCAAGCATCTTTTTGTGGGCATGCTTTCCCGTGATGGGCACGCTCTCGTGTCAGGAGGGCAAGCACTCGCCTATCGCGTGTCTCCGGGAAAGTGGGAAGATCGGAGTGAGCGTCGAGCTCCTTTTTATCTGAGAAGGTTTAGGGGTAGGTTCTCTAGGCGAAATTTCAGTCATATCGGAGACTTTAACGATTTAATTACCCTATACTTAAGAATCATGACTTAACCCATACCCTACTTAAGAACCCATTAAGAAGGATCATGAATCCCGTGAGAGAGAGACGTATCAGAAGGCCTTTTGCGGATGCTCCCGAGAAAGTTAATATACAAAGATGGACGGACTCCCAACTGAATCGTCTGCGTCTTTTTCGTGCGGAGCACACCAAGTTCGTCAGTGATCACTTGAATAGGATGACCGTCAATCCCATATTGGGGGTCGTACCATCCATAGTCAGCGACACCGAGATGGAACTCGGTAGGCGGGCTAGAAGTACCCTTGCCTCGTTACGCTGCGGTCATTCCCCTATGCTGATGTCATACTTGCATAAGATCGATCGCAGTAAGCCCGTCGAGTGCCCGGACTGTGGTAGCCGTGGCCACATAACTGAACACCTATTCGAATGCCCAAAGAGGCCTACCACTCTTACAACAATGGATTTGTGGACGAATCCGGTTTCAGTCGCCCGTTTCTAGAACCTTTGACAAAAACCTTCCTGCGGCTGCAAAGAAGAAGAAGAAGAAGAAGACCCTGTAATTACCGGGATCTTTCGAAGCACCGAAAGTGGACCTCTTATTCATGTTCAGCACCGCGAATAAGCTCCTTAGGCTAAGTTAGAGCGGAAAAGTTGATTTTGTAGCATTCTTTGCGTTGTAGTCCGTACAGGTTTAGAGATGAGTCGTGCCTCATTAATTTCATTTGTAGGTGGAAATAAAAGGGGGTTTAGAAGAAGAATTCAACTTGTTATTGCCGCTCACTTCGTAGTTGCGCGATATTGCTATGGATGCTTAAATTACTCGTCATTCGAATTTCGAATATTTGTTCGTTCGAAATAAAAAATGAACGAATTTATTCGAAATTCGTTCGTTCGAAATAAAAAATGAACGAATTTATTTGAAATTCGCTCGTTCAGTCTCTTTTTAAAAAGTCCGCACTCTAGCTTTTAAGTGATGGGGAAGTGTTTCGCCATGAAGTAACTGGAGGGTACGTCGCGTGATAATTCGATGATCGATAATGATGATGCAAAGTTTCTGAAACTCGTGCTCCCTGGGAAAATGATGATTTGGTAATGTAGTATTTCCAACAAATTAGAAGTCAAAAAGTGTCTGAAATACAAGAGAAAATGCTTTTTAATTACTCCAAGTATTAAGAAAACTGGGAAGTTTAGTGAAATGACTAAAACATCGGGTCTGGCGGCGGTCGAGTATGGACCAACTATCGATAATACAAGTTATCGGATTTTACAAGCTTTTCCGTTAGATTCATGAAGGCAAAATCAAGCACGACATGGATTGGAGCGTCGCGTTCACGTTGCTTGACCTATGCTGATTGCGGGATTCGATTTTACAAGCTTCGTGTCCGGGAGAAGCTTGTAAAATCGGATCCCTCGTCTGTCACTACTTATTGTTAGTTGCTGTTCGACTACCAAATCGTATTTATAATAGTTTCTTCAAGCATTGTCGAGTGACCGCGGCGCAGCGATGCGAGTGTGCATCTAACCCTTATTCCGAGCTGGGACTCGGATGCGGAGACTGGGAGCGGTACTTCTCCTAGTATAGGATTTACGGCCGCTTTCTCAAGATGAAACCGTTCGAACTAAGTGTGCTCCTCGCTAAACGGACGGATTCGTTCTTAACATAGCGCCCAACCTGACCTATTGTTGGGATGATGACCTATTGCCTACAGCGAAATTTCCCAAACTGCTTGGCCTCGTTTTGGACCCATCGCTGAAGTTTCACAAAAATGCTGAACAGAAGCAGGCAATTATCAAGGCAAAGCTTAATGTGTTGAGAGCTCTAGGAGGAACCTCCTGGGGTTGCAGCAGAGAGACAATCTTGACGACATATCTAGCTTTTCTGCAACCTGCATTGAAGTATGCTGCACCTGTCTGGCAGCATATCGTGTCGGACAGTTCCTGGACTAAGATGCAGCGAGTTCAGAATGCTGCACTTCGAATAGCCACTGGATGTGCAAAAAGCTCACCGATTGAGCACCTTTACGCCGAGGCCCGTATCTAGCCAGTGAAAGAGCATTGTCAGCTCCAGGCTCAGCAGATGTTCATTAATGTCCTTAGGCAGCCTAATCATCCGTTTAGAAGACTATTAAATCCCGTAAGAGAGAGATCTATCAGAGTGTCGTTTTCCGATGCTCCGAACAAAGTGAATGTACAGAGATGGACCGACTCGAATTAAGAACGGCTTCGTCTCTCACGCGCGGAGCACACCCGGTTCGTGAAGGATCATCTCGCCAAAGCGGTCGTCTACCCTATTCTCGGTGATGTGCCGCCCAGGGTATGTGATACCGAGTCCGAGCTCGATAGGTGCGCTAGGTGTATCCTCGCTTCGTTACCCTGCGGACATTCTTCAATGCTTATGTCTTACCTGCGTAGGATCGACAATAGCCAGCCTGACATGTGCCTAGACTGTGGAAACCAAGGCCACGACACTAAGCATCTATTTGATTGTCCGAAGAAGCCAACAACGCTCAGTACAATAGACTTGTGGACGAATCCAGCGCTGGGCGCCCAGTTCTTCAACTCGTGACGAAACCTTTCAGTGGCTCCTAAGAAGAAGAAGTTGTTCTTGCTGTGAGTCGTGCCATCCTTGCAAAATGACTTTTTTTGGAGAATCGGTGGTTTGTCTTTCCATGTAACAGGAGATCTTCTTTTTCTTTGCAGCCACATCGAGGGTTTTGTCATAGGCGGAGAAACTGGGCGACCAGTAGTGGTCAGCGTGGTGGGTCTCTCCGGACAGTTAAAGGCAGTGGTCGCGATCAAATATGCTTGTCGTCTTTTTCTCTCCAAATCCTTTCCTGGGTCTCGAGTAGTAGGACCTATAAGAAAAAATCGCGAAAAAACCATTGTTTTGGGCCGAATTTGAAACCTGAACTTTCTTGTCTTTTGATGGTGGACGAGCCCTCTCCACATCATCGGCATCGATGACCTCTTATATCAAGAACATCAGCTGGCTTGAAATTGAATGTCAATCAATGAACCTTCGAATTTATGTACACATCTAGTCAAAAACATTGACTGAAGTGATGCTTTCATTATTCAACTGTTTTTATTCGTTAAATTTGCATTTATTTCGTCCTCTGAATGTCGATGATTTTTGACTGCTCGGCATGAGACTGCGATCTGTTTCGTCATCGCTGTGCACGTGTGCACGAACTAGCTTCTTTGGGTCCTAGAAACTCTAATTGTAGACCGTTTTTCACCGCTCTACCTTCATAGTTTCTCAGCTGTTTTTGATCTAAGCTGATTTTTGCAGTTTTTTCGATAACGTTTTTCATCCTGACCACTGCCTTTAAATATATGTCTGGTGTCATGGCCGATGGAATCGCAGTCCGGACGAACATCAGACTTGCTCCTGTCAATCTTGCTGACGTGGAACATGAGCATTGTAGAGTGACCGCAGCGTAGCCATGCGAGTGTTTCTTCCGAGTTGAGTCTCGGATGTGCAGATTGGATGGCGGTACTTCTCCTAACATAGAATTTACCGCCGCCTTCCCAAGATGACACCGTACGAACTTGGGGTGCTCCTCGCGCAAAAGACGGAGTCGTTCTTGCTGTGAGTCGTGCCATCTTTGCAAGTTGACTTTGCTTGGAGCATCGGCAAATGGCTTCCTTTTGTCTCTCTCTCTAACGGGGTTAAGCATTCTCCAAGATGGGTGATTTGGTTTTTAATAATATTGATACGGAATTGTTGGGCTTGGAGCTGACAGTGCTCCTTCACTGGCAGTAGACGGGTTTCTGCATGCAGGTGCTGGACTGGGGAACTCCTTGCACATCCGGTTGCAATGTGAAGAGCGGCGTTGTACGCATTGCATCTTAGTCCAAGTGGATTCTGAGACTAGATGCTGCCAAACCGGTGTGGCGTATTCCATGGCTGGCTGAAGAATTCACCTTATACGTCGTGAGTATCGTTTCCTTGCTGCTATCCCATGAGGTACCGCCTAGGGCCCTGTGAACATTGAGTTTAGCTTTAACGGCAGCCTGCTTCTGCTCGGTATTCTTATGAAACTTGAGCGGCGGATCGAGCACAAGGCCGGGCAGTTTTGGGAATCGAGCAGCAGGCAGACGGTTTCCAGCCCACTCTACATCCGGATGAGCTCTGAGCTCGGATGGGTCCGCTGTGAGGACGGATACTGATGACTTGGATGCGGAGATCTTGTCGTCGAAAAACCTCTTCAGCGTCTTCAGGTACTCGTTGATCTTGGTGGCGGCTACCTGGATCTTCCGGTCTCGGCACATGATTGTTATATCATCGGCGTACGCGACAATCTTGATACCCTGGGGTGGTTCAGGCATGTCTTCGAGATACAGACTGAAGAGGTGAGCTGGTGATAAAACACCGCCCTGGGGGACTCCAGCTGCTATGGGAATACTGTTGTAGACATGGTTCAGGAACATGACTCTTGCCCGCCGATCCTTGATGAAGGCCGATATCCAGCGCTTCTGCCACGGTTGTATTGACGACTTCAGCAAGTTTCTTGACAGGATTCCTAGGTTAACCGTATCGAAAGCCTTGGTGAGATCCAAAGCGACAGCTACAGTTCTCAATAGCTTTTTAGCTTTGAACCCGTCGATTGCATAGCTAGTGATTTATAGCAATGTTGTCGTCGTGGAATGCAGCCTTCTGAACCCATGTTGAAACAATTGTTTCTGTTGTGAATAAACAAATGTCGTCGGGACCGACAGCTTTGGAGTTCTGCATATCCTTTGTAATCTTCTCTACTTGCGCCGCAGTGTACGCATCGGCCGTGCTCATGCTGTGGAGGCGGCACAGCTCTTTAACTGTCACTCTATTCTGCGGACTTCGCTTTGTACTCGTGACAAATAAACTTTTTCCAAGGGAGTAGGCGGCTTCCTTTCCCGTTTTGAAAACGTTGTTATCAAATTCAATGGTGGAGACGGTAGCTGGCGAGCTCTTTCCAGACAGCTTCCGTAGTACCTTCCAGGTAGCTGCACTGTCCGCCTTGAAATCCAACTGTTCCGTGAACTTTTCCCATTCTTCTTTCTTATGCCTGTCTAGATCTTTCCTGATCTCGTCATCAATTTTAGCGAAGACAATTTTAGCGGAGACTTGATGGTCGGGTGCTCTTCTAGCATCTCTAGTCCTGATTTTCTGAAGAATTTCTCTGGTGACGTTTGGATAAAACGTTTTAACGCGGCAAAAAGGAATAGCCGCCTTAATGGCCCTGTTGATTGCGTCAGACAAGTGGTGCTCCTTTTGGTGCACATTGCCATTCCACGGATAATCAGCCGCTAGGCGTAGCGCAACCTCGCTGAATAGGCACCAGTCTGGTTGGCCTAAATTAGAATGAGAACGTTGTCGAACACCAGAATAAGGAGTGAGAGAATTTGAGAGATCGATGTGCACAAAGACGGGAACATGATCACTAGACAAAGTTGTAGAGGTAGATCATGAGCAAGCGTTAGAAAGTTTGGAGGATACAAGAGTGATGTCTCGGCTAGAAGATCGGTCGTTGGTAGGGAGAGGAGTGGGCTGATCATCGTTTATCATGACCAGGTCACCCTCCTCCGCCCATTCCTCGACGTCATTTCCTCTAGCATCAGAGCCAAGAGACGAACAGAACATATGAGCCTCAAAGTCGCCCGCAAAGACAGACGAGGATGAAAGGGAGCAGTCCTCAAGCTGCCTGAGTGGAATAGGGTTATAGGAAGAGGGGCAAGAGGTTGTAGGGGGAATATAGATGTTGAAAAGAGAAAGTGCAGTTTTAAGGGGGAGATGGACCGGTACTCGAGAGTACCGTCCGTGGGAGTGTTAGGTATGAGGTGTGAGCGAAGAGTAGATAACACGAAAGTGGAAACTCCTCCGCCAAGATTTGAACTTGGAGCATGGTAGGATGTGTAGCCTGGGATCTTGGGATGAGGATAAGTAGTGGATGGAGAAAGCTTGGTTTCTTGAACCATGATCAAGTCTGGTTGGTAAGTACGTGCAAAGAGAGAGAGCTCAGAAAGCTTGGCATGAAGGCCGTTGAGATTTCTATTTACAATGGAAAGGGGGCGATTGGAGTTTGAGGAATCAGATGTGGTAGGTGAAGAGCACAAAACACATCGAAAAGAAGAGTTATGATGCCTCACAGAGCTGAGACCCGAACAGGCGAGATGCACCCACATTTGGCATCCGAAGCACTGGACACTTGTGTTTCTCCATCCATGTGACATCCATGCCACATGAGTACTTCTGAGCGGGTCCGGGATTCCTCTCCACACCGGCCCTTAGCAGGAGAATTCGAAGGAGAGCTGCTGCCGGCCAGCACCTCTCCCATGACAAAAACCCTCTTTTCGGGGTTGACGTCGGTTTGCATAGAGGTGATCTTCCTGCCTCCACACTGCCACGGCAAGAACGTACGACATCTCGGCAGCAACACGGATCACAATAGAAATGGAGAAGACAAAAAAGGCAAGAAAATATATGGGGTTTGCATAGTCGATGTAGCCTTCCACTCGACGCGCATGTTCGCGCTTGGCACTATTTGGAGATTTCAAAGCCTCTTTTTCAATCAGCCACTGGTTTTTCTCTGCATGCAATCTGTTGACAGGGTCGTTCTTGTATATTTTTTTATTAATCGAATGATTTGCTGCTGCTTGATGTATGAAGTCCTTCATGTGCTTCGTCTCTCTCAGATCAAGCACCGTTGTTAAAAGTTACATGGACAGCTGTGTTGCTAATTAGCTAATTGGAAACCCTCTTGGGGTCATGGTCATTATGTGTCAAAAGTGGGAGTGGGTGGCGAATTGAAAGAGAACAGTGCCGCTGCGCGGTTGCATGGCGTGCTGGTGTTTTTCTGCGCCTTTGTTGTACTGACGTGTATCTCCGCTCCGCGTCTCTTTTCCCCACCCCTCTGAGCATTAAGGCCCCTCAATACCATCTCATCCAATCCTGATTTACCCTTGAAATGCCTCTCTGGCTTTCTTCCATTATTCATGTTTCAGTACAGAAAAGAACTCTTGGAGTTCGTGGTTGGCATATCCTGGCATCATGTCGCTCATGAAGTGAATGGACTAGTTCGCGAAGAGCTACTGTTTTTTGGCTAATTCCATCTAACATTTGTTGTTTTTAGAAGCGATGCTCTTGTAACGTTCGACATTGAAGGGCGCATAATAATGCACCGTTTGTGGAAGAACGACGATGACCCTGACGATCTTGTCAAAGTATGTGTACCAAGTATTTACTCAAATCACCTTAAACTGAATTTGTTTTCGAATTCTGTATCTACCGTTTTCGTCGCAAAAAAGGCGTGTGGTAGCTAAGGTTTTTTGTTCTTGTCGAGCATTGGCCGATCTCCTGTAAGGAATGAAGCGCGATTTCAGGTCTCTGTGGATCGCATCGCCGAAATTCGTGTTGGAGATCTTGTTACTCATCCAGCATGTTTGGTTTCTATCCATTTGACACAGCTTAGTCTGGATTCATGTAGGGTCCTCACTTCTCCCTTTTTACAACATTTTCATTTTTTTCGCTTACTACTGCCAGTTGTATATATTTAAATGTTTTCAGCAGCTTCAACATTCTTCCCAGGTGTCGATACGGTCCTTATTAATGTTTCCGGGAGACTGCTAACACTAAATCCGCACAAAACAGCAAAGGACGTTGAGCCTGATGAATCCTTCCAGGTAATTGGGGAATTCATTATGCTCACACGATTTAAATTCCCATGCAGTGTTGCTTCCTCTGAGAGATTTTCCTCATTCAGCTAAATCAACCTATAATGGTGGCCTCATTTGTAGAGCAGGTTTGGCATTGTCGTGCTCTAACCGACAAAGAACCAACAGGTCTCCCTCACTTGTTGAATGCTCTTTGGATTAATTGTGGATCACGTGGGATGAGGGTGATTTGTTTATAGATTTCTGCGATACTGCGTTGGGTCTTGTAATGTGTTTTCCTTATAGGTTTGGTTGCCGCTGATCTCAGGTCGTCGTGGAATGCCTACTCAGGATACGACCTTCATTTCCAAAAGGATAATGCTTCCTTTCGAATTAGACATTTGTCCTCTGGGTGAGATGTGTTCTACTGATGGCTTTCTATCGGTGCCTTTCCACAGGGGTTTCCCTCTCATTCAGTACGAACTCCTATATATTGCAGTGATATGTGCTAACGATTGTGTTGCTATCGGAGTGGAAAGTTTGCCATTTGTCTTCTTCAACGGTGGAAAAAGATCTGCCCCACTCTATACATTACATAGGAACAGTGAAGTAAGTCTTTCTTTGCTTCACAGTATTTTGTACCGTACTCATTTTACGTAGACCAATAGTCGGCAGATTATCGATAGGGCAACAAACATATAGAGATGGTCTGTTGAAAGATTCTTGCAGTGCTCTACAGGCCAGTTAATGCGTGCGTGTCTGGTTGCAGCCCGCTGCTCGCACGCAGTTATCTTCATTCATTTCTCTTGCCCCTGCGTAGGTCGTTGTGTATCTAAACTTTGAAAACGGCGGGGTACGAGTGAAGGTCCGTGATTGGAGGATACATCGGTTACCGCTAAGTCCTCCTTTCCTCCCCCATCCTTTTCGCGGCTTCTTCTTCTTCTTATCAGCCACATCAGAGCTTCTTCTTATAGGCGTAAAAAGGCTGCGACATCGCACGGGTTGTTCCACATATCCATAGCTGTTAGAGAGGTTAGTCTTGCCGGACATGAAAATAAGTGAAATTAATCGTGTCCCGGGTTATTGCAGTCGGGACATGTATGCTGCCGAGATGTCGTACGTTCACGCCGTGGCAGTGTGGAGGAAAGAATATCACCTCTATACAAACCGACGTCACCCCCTCCACGAAGAGGGTTTCTGTCATGGGAGAGGTGCTGGCCGGCCGCGTCTCTCCCTCGGATTCTCCTGCTAAGGGCCGGCGTGGAAAGGAATCCTGGACCCGCTCAGAAGAAGAAGTACCTATGTGCCACATGCTACAGAAATGTCAATTGGAATGGGACCAGCGTCCAATGCTTTGGATGCCAAAGGTGGGTGCACTTCTCTTGTTCGGGTCTCAGTTCTGTGGAGCATCATAACTCTTCTTTTCGCTGTGTTATATGCTCTTCACCTACCAACTCTGATTCCTCTTCTTCATATCGCCCCCCTTTCCATTGTACATATCAATCTCAATGGCCTTCGTGCCAAACTTTCTGAGCTCTCTCTCTCTTCGCACGTACTTACCATCCAGACGTGATCATGGTTCAAGAAACCAAGCTCTCTCCATCACCTACCCGTCATCCTAACATCCCGGGATACTCCGCCTTCCATGCTCCAAGGTCAGCTCTTGGCGGAGGAGTTTCAACCTTTGTTTTATCTTCTCTTCCCTCCTACCTCATACCCAACACCCCCACGGATGGTACTCTCGAGTACCTTTCAATCCATCTCCCTCTTAAAACACCTCTTTCTCTCTTCAACATATATATTCCACCTATTACCTCATGCCCCTCTTTTTACAATCCTATTCCACTTCTCAAGCAGCTTTACGACTGCTCCCTCTCATCCTCAGTTGTCTTCGCGGGCGATTTTAATGCTCACACCTTTTGCTCGTCACTCGATTCTGACGCTAGAGGAAATGACGTCGAAGAATGGGCAGAGGAGTGTGACTTGGTCATCTTAAACGATGATCAGCCCACTCGTCTCCCTACCAACGGCCTATCTTCCAGCCCAGACATTTCTCTTGTCTCGTCCAACCTCTCTAACTCTTGCTCATGGTCCACCACAACCACTTTGCCAAGTGATCATGTCCCCGTCTTTATCCATATCGATCTCTCCAACTCTCTCGCTCCCTATTCTGGTGTTCATCAACGTTCTTATCTTAATTTAGGCCGAGCAGACTGGAGCCTGTTCAGTGAAGTTGCGCTTCGCCTGTCGGCAAATTACCCGTGGAATGGCGACGTGCACCAGAAAGAGTGCCATTTATCTGATGCGATCCGCAGAGCCATGAAAGCGGCTATTCCTGTCGGCCGCGTTAAGACGTTCTATCCAAATGTCACAAGGGAGATCCTCGATAAGATCAGGACAAGAGATGCCAGGAGAGCGGTCAACCATCTGGACCCCGTCGTTGCTGAACTTGACGATGAGATCAAAAAGGATCGAGACAGGCACAAGAAAGAAGAGTGGGAAAAGTTCGCTGGGCAGTTGGACTTCAAGACGGACAGTGCAGCTACTTGGAAGGTATTGCGGAAGCTCTCGGGTAAGAGCTTGCCTGCTACCGTCTCCACAATCGAATTAGAAAACGGTGTATTCAAATCAGGAATAGAAGCCGCTTATGCGCTCGGGAGAAGTTTTATCATCACCAGTGCAAAGCGTGGTCCGCAGAATAGAGTGACTGTACGAGAGCTGTGCCGCCTCCCGCTTATGAGCACGGCCGAAGCGTTCACTACGACGCAAGTTGAGAAAGTTATAAAGGATATGCGGAATTCAAAAGCGGTCGGTCCAGACGGGATGTCCTGCTGTCTTGAAGAAGATACCGAATCAAATCCTTCCGCTTCTCACTGATTGGATCAATACCTCGTTCAGATCGTGCACCATCCTGGAAGACAGCTAACGTTGTGCCGCTGCCCAAGCCGGGGAAACTTCAGGCTTCAGTCAAGGGATACAGACCTATTAGCTTGCTGTCCACGTTCGCTAAGGTAGCCGAAAAACTGATCGTAAAGGACTTGGCGAAGCACAATGAGAAGCAAGTGATTCAGCATGGATTCAGAAAGCTGCATTCCACCACGACAGCTCTGCTGGAAATTACAAGCTTTGCCATCGATGGGTTCAATGCCCAGAAGCTACAGAGACCTGTGGCTGTTGCCTTAGATCTCACCAAGGCATTCGACACAGTAAACCATGGAGTTCTGTCAAGCAACTTACTCGAATCATCAATACCGCCGTGGCAGAAACGCTGGCTATCGGCGTTCATCAAGGGCAGACGAGCCAGAGTTATGTTCCAGAACCATGTCTCCAATAGTATTCCTATTGCAGCTGGAGTTCCGCAGGACGGCGTTTTATCGCCTGCCCTCTTCAGTCTGTACCTCGAAGACATGCCCGCTCCCCCCCCCCTCCAGGATATCAAGGTGGTCGCCTATGCCGATGATATGACAATAATGTGTCGGGATCGGGATATACATGTGGCCGCCTCTAAGATCAATGAGTACCTGGTCACACTGAAAAGCTTTTTCGACCGCAAAATGCTAAAGATCTCTGCATCCAAATCGTCGGTATCCGTACTCACAACGGATCCTTCGGAGCACAGCGCTCACCCGCATGTCGAGCGGGACGGAGATCGATTACCTGCTGCTCGCTTTCCCAAACTGCTCGGTCTGGTGCTCGATCCATCGCTCAAGTTGCATAAGAACACCGAGCAGAAGCAGGCCGTCGTCAAAGCCAAGCTTAATGTGCTCAGAGCCCTGGGCTTTACATCATGGGGCAGTAGCAAAGAAACCATTATTACGACGTACAAAGCGATTCTCCAGCCTGCACTAGAATACGGCGCACCAGTTTGGCAGCATCTAGTTCCGGAATTCTCTTGGACTAGGATGCAACGCATACAGAATGCGGCTCTTCGAATCGCCACCGGATGTGCAAGAAGTTCCCCAGTCGAGCACTTGCATGCGGAGACACGATTATTACCAGTAAAAAAACACTGTCAGCTCCAGGCCCGACAATTTTTCATCAACATTGTCAAACAACCAAATCACCCCTCTTGGAGAGTGCTAAACCCCGTCAGAGAAAGAAAGATCAGAAAGCCATTCGCCGATGCTCCAAGCAAAGTCAATCTGCAAAGGTGGCACGATTCACAGCAAGAACGACTCCGTCTGTTGCGCGAGGAGCACACACAGTTCGTACGGTGTCATCTGGAAAAGGCGGCGGTAAATCCCATCCTGGGAGTGTGCCGCCCCGGGTCTGCACATCCGAGTCTCAACTTGGAAGGAGGGCCAGATGCACCCTGGCATCGCTGCGCTGTGGTCACTCTACTATGCTTATGGCATATGTTAGCAAGATTGGCAGCACCAAATCGGACGTTTGCCCAGACTGTGGATGCCACGGCCACGATACGGCACATTTGTTTGATTGTCCGGAGAGACCAACCACGCTGACCACAATGAACGTATGGACGAATCCAATATTGGTCGCCCAGTTCCTCAACCTATGACAGTACCCTCGACGTGGCTGCAAAGAAGAAGAAGAGGACATTTGTCAGGGATCGACTAATCGATCTTATGGACGAAGGCCTTGAGGTGCGAGGAGTGTCCACAACGTAGACCAGCCAGCATGACGCGTGTACGTCTGGGTAGGTCCATTTCGCTGCTATCTTGGGGGGCACGTCGCAAAGAATAGGATTTAGGGGAGCACTGGAAAGGTATTCTCTGACGAATCGGGTGTGCTCCGTTTGCAGCAGTCTGACGCGATTGAGCTCCGACGTCGCCCAACGTTGACGATCCAAGACAGAGACTGCGGCATGAAGCGGCGTGCGAATATGTCGGTAATGGGGACCAGATTACATCAGGGGGAAATTAGGGTGTGTGGCATTCCTTACTATGCCAACATGGAACTGTTGCGACTGGAGTTGAAAATGCTGCTTCACAGAAAATAGCGAACACTCTTGATGTAGGTGAGATACAGGTGTGGATCTTGGGCATCCAGTGATCGCGCGTGGAGCAGAGTTCTATGCACACTGAAGCTTGCTCCAAGAGGCTTCCGACAAGTGTCTTGACCATACTGGGGCTCCATATTCCAAAACTGGCTGTGCCATAGCCTTGTAAGTGGTTCGCAAGATTTCCTTTGAGCTACCCCATGTATTGCTTGCCAGAGAACGGAGAATGTTGTTACGTGTGTTGGCAGCAGCAGCTCGAATACGTGTGTTTTCATGAAAACGTAGTGACGGGACCAGGAATACACCAAGTAGACGAGGGTGTTTTGATAAGGGCAGCATATTTCCTTTCCAAAGAACCTTGGGATGCAGCTTGTGTTCGGCAGTCGCTGTAGTGCACAAAGTAACGCTGGACTTGGTTGGAGAGACCTTTAGCTGCTTCGATTCCAGGGACTTAGCCAGACTGACGAGGCATTTATTCATCTCAGCAGTTGCTCGATCGATGACAGGGTCAGTACAAATTATAGTGATGCCATCCGCATATAGACACAGGTCGATGTTAGGTGACGGCTTTGGAATATCAGACAGATACAGCGAGAATAGGCTGGGAGATAAGACTCCACTTTGAGGGACGCCTGCCTTCAGGGGAACAGATTTCGACAAGTGTCCATCAAATTTCTCACGAATGGAACGATTTTTGACAAAGTTGTCGGTCCATCTTTTGCACCAGTCAGGTATTCGAGTTCAGGATCGATTTATACAGCAATGAAGTACTGACATTATCGAAGGCAGTGGTTAAATCAACTGCCACGACTAGGCTTCTGCCAGCTGGAGGTTTCATGTTGAAGCCAGCAGTTATGTTTTCTGTGATTGACGTGAGTGCCGTGATGGTGGAATGAGCCTTCTTGAAGCCGTGTTGATGCACGTTATGTCGTAGTGCTTCTTGGAGGTGCGGGTTAATGAACTTCTCCGCTAACTTAGCGATAGGGGACAAAAGGGAGATGGGACGATGTGAAGTTGCCTCATCTTCTGGTTTACCGGGCTTGAAGATCGGTAGAACGATTGCTTGCTTTCACCTAGCGGGAATCACTCCGTTGCTGAATGACGAGTAGGCGAGATCGCTGAGTAGTTCAAGGAACTGTTCCGGCAAGCGCTTTAGATGGACGGTTGACACGCCGTCAGGTCCTTCAGCTCTCGATTTTTTCATGGACTTGATGAGGGAAGACACAGCAAAGGCGGGTTCTGCAGGTACATCATGACTACTGAGCTTCCTTATAGACCGGAGAGTGCGTCTGTTAGAACGATCACGACGCGATGATGCCGAGGCAAAAAGTTTCCCGAGTCGACATGCAGCCTTAAAACCGGACTCAAATTTCCTTGAAGGGAACTCAGCGTGTTTCGATCCGCTGCCAGTCTCTACCCAGACAACCGCTTAAGAATGCTCCAGGTCTTCTTTGCATCAGTTGAGAAATTCAAAGATTCAGAGAACTCCATCCGCCGCGTCCGCTTGTAATCATTAAGCCTTTTGGTGATCTCATCCGACATTTGTTGAATACTTGGATCCGCAGGATCGGCTCGGCGCTTCTCGTCCCGTAATTCGATCAGCTCCAGAACATACTTGGGAACGTTAGGATGAAAAGTTCT
Source organism: Aplectana chamaeleonis (assembly GCA_029168955.1). Lineage (NCBI taxonomy): Eukaryota > Metazoa > Nematoda > Chromadorea > Rhabditida > Cosmocercidae > Aplectana > Aplectana chamaeleonis. Next base: position 412,964 of record JAPDOI010000441.1, read on the forward strand.
CACACGTCCTGTAGGAATTGCGATTCTGGAGGCATTGCATATGGCATCAACGATGAACTTGTCCTTCTCATAAACGGAGCCGGTAAGCGGATAGCAGGCTACCCTACTGAGTAACACCTCCTTAAACTGGACCCAGTTAGCCTTACGATAGTTGGTATACAGTTTGCTACGAGAGCCAGAGAAAGGTGCAAGATGACTATTGAGAGACAAATCCAATGATGCGCATATGGGTACATGATCGCTGGCCATAACTACAGCAGTAGACCAGTTAACAGGATACAGCAAGGGAAGGTGAGACAAATGTGATATCCGGTGAGGACGGCCTGCCCGTGGAAGGAAGGCGAGTGGGGGCGTCCTCATTAATGGCAACAAGGTCACAGTCCTCCGCAAAAAGCTCTAGTAGTTCACCTCTGTCATCGGGATGTAGAGAGGAGAACCAGGATGAAGAGTGAGCATTAAAATCGCCAGCCATTACAACAGAAGACGATGGGAGGGCAGAGTGTACAGAATGTAAAAGTGGTGTGGGGTCAAACGAATTAGGACATGAGGAGGTAGGGGGAATATGATTATAACAATATCCATAGGGCAACTTTGCAATACAACATGAACACCAATGCATTCTACAACATTATCATTAGGAATAGGAATAAGGTATGGAGGGTTTCACAAATGTAGAAACGCCACCAAATGGGATGTGCGGGGAAGGTGGTACGACGTATAACCGGGGAGGCGGGGTAGGGAGGATGTTGGGCTAAGTTTAGTCTCCTGAAGGAGAATGACATCTGGACGAAAGCGTTCAATGTACAATGTGAATTCAGCAAGTTTGGCACGCAGGCCATTGATGTTGAGTTGAAAAATGTCTACACTTTGAAGAGGAACACTAGGGGGAGAGTTAGAGCAAGATATACAACAGTAAGCATCAGTATAGTCATTATAGCTGGTTAACCCCGAACATTTGAGATGTACCCAGCCGAGGCAACCACCGCACTGAACGCTTGCATGTTGAACAGATAATCCACAATGACAGCAGGGATATCGTGGAGTCTTGCTGCGTGGCCCCGGGTTCCTCTCAATGCCGGCTCGTAACAGTAGTATGCGGAGGAGTGCAGCAGCCAGCCATTTGCACTCCCATACAGAAAAAACTTCTCGTGGAGTTGTTGATGCCCGTTTGATGAGTCTCCTTGATCTTGGTAGTCGACTCCACAGATCCACCACGCTTAGGTTGAGCATCTCGGATCCTTTTCGCGGTTTGGACACATTACGACCACCACGCTGCCGAAATGTCGTACGTTCACGCCGTGGCAGTGTGGAGGAAAGAAGATCACCTCTATGCAAACCGACGTCACCCCCTCCACGAAGAGGGTTTTTGTCATGGGAGAGGTGCTGGCCGGCCGCGTCTCTCCTTCGGATTCTCCTGCTAAGGGCCGGCGTGGAAAGGAATCCTGGACCCGCTCAGAAGAAGAAGTACCTATGTGCCACATGCTACAGAAATGTCAATTGGAATGGGACCAGCGTCCAATGCTTTGGATGCCAAAGGTGGGTGCACTTCTCTTGTTCGGGTCTCAGTTCTGTGAAGCATCATAACTCTTCTTTTTGCTGTGTTATATGCTCTTCACCTACCAACTCTGATTCCTCTTCTTCATATCGCCCCCCTTTCCATTGTACATATCAATCTCAATGGCCTTCGTGCCAAACTTTCTGAGCTCTCTCTCTTCGCACGTACTTACCATCCAGACGTGATCATGGTTCAAGAAACCAAGCTCTCTCCATCACCTACCCGTCATCCTAACATCCCGGGATACTCCGCCTTCCATGCTCCAAGGTCAGCTCTTGGCGGAGGAGTTTCAACCTTTGTTTCATCTTCTCTTCCCTCCTACCTCATACCCAACACCCCCACGGATGGTACTCTCGAGTACCTTTCAATCCATCTCCCTCTTAAAACACCTGTTTCTCTCTTCAACATATATATTCCACCTACTACCTCATGCCCCTCTTTTTTCAATCCTATTCCACTTCTCAAGCAGCTTTACGACTGCTCCCTCTCATCCTCAGTTGTCTTCGCGGGCGATTTTAATGCTCACACCTTTTGCTCGTCACTCGATTCTGACGCTAGAGGAAATGACGTCGAAGAATGGGCAGAGGAGTGTGACTTGGTCATCTTAAACGATGATCAGCCCACTCGTCTCCCTACCAACGGCCGATCTTCCAGCTCAGACATTTCTCTTGTCTCGTCCAACCTCTCTAACTCTTGCTCATGGTCCACCACAACTACTTTGCCAAGTGACCATGTCCCCGTCTTTATCCATATCGATCTCTCCAACTCTCTCGCTCCCTATTCTGGTGTTCGTCAACGTTCTTATCCTAATTTAGGCCGAGCAGACTGGAGCCTGTTCATTGAAGTCGCGCTTCGCCTGTCGGCAAATTACCCGTGGAATGGCGACGTGCATCATAAAGAGTGCCATTTATCTGACGCGATCCGCAGAGCCATGAAAGCGGCTATTCCTGTCGGCCGCGTTAAGACGTTCTATCCAAATGTCACAAGGGAGATCCTCGATAAGATCAGGACAAGAGATGCCAGGAGAGCGGTCAACCATCTGGACCACGTCGTTGCTGAACTTGACGATGAGATCAAAAAGGATCTAGACAGGCACAAGAAAGAAGAGTGGGAAAAGTTCGCTGGGCATTTGGACTTCAAGACGGACAGTGCAGCTACTTGGAAGGTATTGCGGAAGCTCTCCGGTAAGAGCTTGCCTGCTACCGTCTCCACAATCGAATTAGAAAAGTGTATTCAAATCAGGAAAAGAAGCCGCTTATGCGCTCGGGAGAGGTTTTTTCATCACCAGTGCAAAGCGTGGTCCTGCAGAATAGAGTGACTGTACGAGAGCTGTGCCGCCTCCCGCTTATGAGCACGGCCGAAGCGTTCACTACGACGCAAGTTGAGAAAGTTATAAAGGATATGCGGAATTCAAAAGCGGTCGGTTCAGACGGGATATGTCCTGCTGTCTTGAAGAAGATACCGAATGAAATCCTTCCGCTTCTCACTGATTTGATCAATACCTCGTTCAGATCGTGCACCATCCCACAGAACTGGAAGACAGCTAACGTTGTGCCGCTGCCCAAGCCGGGGAAACCTCAGGCTTCAGTCAAGGGATACAGACCTATTAGCTTGCTGTCCACTTTCGCGAAGGTTGCCCAAAAACTGATCGTAAAGGACTTGGCGGAGCACATTGAGAAGCAAGTGATTCAGCATGGATTCAGAAAGCTGCATTCCACCACGACAGCTCTGCTGGAAATTACAAGCTTTGCCTTCTATGGGTTCAATGCCCAGAAGGTACAGAGAACTGTGGCTGTTGCCTTAGATCTCACCAAGGCATTCGACACAGTAAACCATGGAGTTCTGTCAAGCAACTTACTCGAATCATCAATACCGCCGTGGCAGAAACGCTGGCTATCGGCATTCATCAAGGGCAGACGAGCCAGAGTTATTTTCCAGAACCATGTCTCCAATAGTATTCCTATTGCAGCTGGAGTTCCGCAGGGCGGCGTTTTATCGCCTGCCCTCTTCAGTCTGTACCTCGAAGACATGCCCGCTCCCCCCCCCCCCAGGATATCAAGGTGGTCGCCTATGCCGATGATATGAAAGTAATGTGTCGGGATCGGGATATACATGTGGCCGCCTCCAAGATCAATGAGTACCTGGTCACACTGAAAAGCTTTTTCGACCGCAAAATGCTAAAGATCTCTGCATCCAAATCGTCGGTATCCGTACTCACAACGGATCCTTCAGAGCACAGCGCTCACCCGCATGTCGAGTGGGACGGAGATCGATTACCCGCTGCTCGCTTTCCCAAACTGCTCGGTCTGGTGCTCGATCCATCGCTCAAGTTTCATAGGAACACCGAGCAGAAGCAGGCCGTCGTCAAAGCGAAGCTTAATGTGCTCAGAGCCCTGGGTGGCACATCATGGGGTAGCAGCAAAGAAACCATTATTACGACGTATAAAGCGATTCTCCGGCCTGCACTGGAATACGGCGCACCAGTTTGGCAGCATCTAGTTTCGGAATGCTCTTGGACTAAGATGCAACGCATACAGAATGCGGCTCTTCGAATCGCCACCGGATGTGCAAGAAGTTCCCCAGTCGAGCACTTGCATGCGGAGACACGATTATTACCAGTAAAAAAAACACTGTCAGCTCCAGGCCCGACAATTTTTCATCAACATTGTCAAACAACCAAATCACCCCTCTTGGAGAACAGCAAGAACGACTCCGTCTGTTGCGCGAGGAGCACACACAGTTCGTACGGTGTCATCTGGAAAAGGCGGCGGTAAATCCCATCCTGGGAGTGGTGCCGCCCCGGGTCTGCACATCCGAGTCTCAACTTGGAAGGAGGGCCAGATGCACCCTGGCATCGCTGCGCTGTGGTTACTCTACTATGCTTATGGCATATGTTAGCAAGATTGACAGCACCAAATCGGACGTTTGCCCAGACTGTGGATGCCACGGCCACGATACGGCACATTTGTTTGATTGTCCGGAGAGACCAACCACGCTGACCACAATGGACCTATGGACGAATCCATTATTGGTCGCCCAGTTCCTCAACCTATGACAGTACCCTCGACGTGGCTGCGAAGGAGAAGAAGAAGACGACCACCACCTATTTTGCCCAAATTGATCGATGACATGGCGCGCTTCGGCTGGAGGGGGCGGAATCAGTCACATGAGGTCCTCCTCATCAGTTTCTCTGCCCGCATAAATCTTCGGGTGATTCATAGTTCCAGAGGTAAATATCAGTCTCATCCGTATATCTGCGCTTGGATCGAAAGTAGCCTTGTTCTTTATACAGCGTCTTTGTTTTTTTTTTGCATTTGGTTTTGTCTACGGTACACGACTAAGGGCAATCTCCCAGAACAAAACCAATCAACGTTCAATTATTTGGGCATGTTCAAAGCCCGCAGTCAGCCGTAGATGGGTCTGAAATAACCTTGAGTCGAGGGACAGTTTAGCGCGATGCGTACATGAATTGTATTCAATTTGTGGTTTCTGAAAATTTAGCTTCCTGGCAAAAGTGACGATTTGGTAATGCCATTTATAAGTAAAGAAAGTTTCAAAAATATTTTGAAATATCTTAAAAAATGATTTGGCGTAAAATAGCGTGGGTAATAAAAAAGCTAGGAAATGAAGTGAATTAACGCTATAAATAAATAATAATAAAAGATAACAGTGTCTCGCACTCGAAACTGCTGTCAAAACTACGAGATCTGAGGTTTCATCCGATATTGATAGAATGACTCGCCCGATTCTTATCTGCTCAGAAACTCAACGGGTCCAACCGCAGATTTATGTCGGGTCGAACCCCTTTCCGTTTTCGCCCCTCACTTCTTCCAACTGAGACGACGTGGGGGGAGAAATGAAATTTATTCCACCCCATGTCTTCTCACTTGAGACTACGTGGAGGAACAATGCTAAAGGGTCCGACCCGACAGAAATCTGGGGATGGACCCCGTTGGTCGGACCCGGCGAATGTCTGAGTGGTGGAACGTTTCAGGTGAGAGTCGAGGATTGCTATTCTGAGGTGAAAAACATAGAGAGCGGGGTGCCACAAGGGGGTGTATTATCATCACTATTGTTTAGTATTTTCACAGCGGCCATTCCTATCATTTTTCGGGACAAAGCTGTTACGATGAAATTCTATGCGGACGTTATAAAACTTTACAAGGTTATTTCTGAGCCACTCGAAACCCAAGTGCTACAGGAGGCAATTGACTTGATGGTTGGCTGGGCGAATGAATGGCAGCTGCCCCTCGCGCCACAAAAAGACTGTATTCATGCGAACTCAAGTAAATTCAGAACCCACGACACATTCTCGAGGATTTAATTTCTTCTGAAATTTAGCATAATAATTTTCCCCTTTTTTTCGGGAGGGATCGGTTTGGCTTTAGTGGTGTTTTTTTTCTCTCTCATTTATCGGCCATTTTTTTCTGTGTTTGTGTGTTTTCTTATTGCTTGCTTTGTATTTGTGATTTTTTTTTCGCGCATTGGCCTTATGTAAATGTAATGAACATAAAAACATAAACATAACCAAAAATACGATTTGGTGGTCGACCATTTCACAAGCTTCTCCGTTAAACTTATCAAAACGAAATCAGGCACGATATGGAGTGGAACGTTGCGTTCACCTAGCTTCACCTATGCTGATTCCCTTATTACAGCTTTCAAAAATGGCTTAATCTTTTCGTTGCGCGCTTGATTTCCTTTTGATAAGTTTAACGGAGAAGCTTGTGAGATGGTCGACTACCAAATCGTATTTTCGGTTATTTCTCTTCATTTCCTAGCTTTTTTTATTGCTCCAGGCTATTTTACGCCAAATCATTTCTTAAGACATTTTTGAAACTTTTTTCACTTGTGAATGGCATTGCCAAATCGTCTCAGCCAGGAAGCTAAATTTTCAAAATTTTGACATTTTTTTCCTGAAGGTTCCCTTTCTGACTCCAATTTCACTCCACGATTTCCATTTTGGAACGATGAAACATCTAACAGATGATATTGTGGTGAGCGCGAAGCGCTCACCTTATTTGGTTTCAAACTGCATGTGCGCAAACCCGCGATACCGAAATCAACGTTCTGAGAAAATTTGGAAAAGTGGTTCTTTTTCCATTGAAAAGAGCATAAAAGGTTAGGCTAAACACCCAAAAATGGTTTGGAATGGTCAACTGGTTTCCGAGAAAAATTGAATATCCCGCCAAGTTATGATGTTGATCTCCTTTTTTTCAGTTGGCGTTCACGATCTTGTTGGTACACTTAAAATAGGGCTAGGAGGCTCGTTTTTGGACAGAAGGCTGGAAATGGATGCAGGTCGCTCCTATCAAAATTTGGAGTTGAAAGTTCAATTTTAGGCGGAACCTAAAAATTGAGGTGGAAGATAGGCAAAAACAAGTAAACATATTTATAAAAACCAGCCGACGTTCACTTATCCTTAAAAATGAACGAATGAAAATCAACACGGTTCAAACAAGATTGTGCCCTGTTCGAGACGGTTTTGGTTTCAATCGATACGAATCCGGCGAGACCTTGGAGGTATTTGTCGGACCGCCGTATGGTGTGAGTAGGATTCAAAGAGCGCGCAGGATGCCGTTGAAGGCGTACGGGAAGACGGTGAGAGTGGCAGGACGCCGTAGATAGTGAGTGGGACCCATATGGGAGTGCGCAGGACGCCGTAGAAAGTGTGTGGGGCTATGTGGGAGTGCGTCGGACGCCGTAGAAAGTGTTTGGGACCCATATGGGAGTTCGCCGGACGCCGTAGAAAGTGCGCGGAACCCAAGTGGAAGTGCGCCGGACGCCATATAAAGGGTGCGGGACCCAAGTGGAAGTGCGCCGGACGCCATATAAAGGGTGCGGGACCCAAGTGGAAGTGCGCAGGACGCCGCAGAAAGTGTGCGGGACCCATATGGGAGTGCGCAGGACGCCGTAGAAAGTGTTTGGGACCCATATGGGAGTTCGCCGGACGCCGTAGAAAGTGCGCGGAACCCAAGTGGAAGTGCGCCGGACGCCATATAAAGGGTGCGGGACCCAAGTGGAAGTGCGCAGGACGCCGCAGAAAGTGTGCGGGACCCATATGGGAGTGCGCCGGACGCCATAGAAAGTGTGCAGGACCCAAGTGGGAGTGCGCAGGACGCCGCAGAAAGTCTGAGGGAACCAAGTGGGAGTGCGCAGGATGCCGTAGAAAGTGCGCGGAACCCAAGTGGAAGTGCGCCGGACGCCATATAAAGGGTGCGGGACCCAAGTGGAAGTGCGCAGGACGCCGCAGAAAGTGTGCGGGACCCATATGGGAGTGCGCCGGACGCCATAGAAAGTGCGCAGGACCTAAGTGGGAGTGCGCAGGACGCCGCAGAAAGTCTGTGGGAACCAAGTGGGAGTGCGCAGGACGCCGTATAAAGTGTGCGACATCCAAGTGGGAGTGCGCCGGACACCGTAGAAAGTGTGTGGGACCCATATCGCTTCTGAAAGGCACAATCCAACCTCAGGGGTAAAATTTGGTATAATAGTCTGCCCACCGTGAATGTTATTTGGGGCGCTGAACACAATTATGAAGTCGTTTTTCAAGTTTCCAGTAGATTACGAAAGATAACAACCGTTCTCAAAGGGAACCTTTGCTAAAATAAATTGAAATTTGTAAGTTATTTGCTTCGCTATGAAAGGGTTATGATTTGGCATTGAAGAAATCGCGAGAATCTCGTTAAAAGAAGTGAAATACTTCTTGTGTATGATTTGGCACATTTGGCTCGAGGGAACGCCAAAAAGTGAGTGAAATGATGGACCATTGATTTGGCCGTGCACTTGTTTAATAAACAGCAAAAATTGAGAGTAGCATTGAAAAAACAAATCACACCCGTATTTTCTCCAATCAAGCTAATATTTACAGCTTAGCTTTGCAAAGCTGAGAATCAAGTTTTGGCGTTCACCAAATATTCAGGAACGCATAATTTCGAACATTACTGATTTCTTCATGTCTATATATCCGCTAGCGGATAAGTAATGAACCACATTTGTATGAGAAACGTTATTTAGTGAACTTGAAAATAATTGGAGTCATACAGAAATGTGTGGGTGCTTAGTAAGACGGGTGTGATTTGGTTTTTTCAATGCTCCTCTCAATTTTTGCTGTTTATTAAACAAGTGCACGGCCAAATCAATGGTCCATCATTTCACTCACTTTTTGGCGTTCCCTCGTGCCAAATGTGCCAAATCATACACAAGAAGTATTTCACTTCTTTTAACGAGATTCTCGCGATTTCTTCAATGCCAAATCATTACCCTCTCATAGCGAAGCAAAGCAGTTACGAATTGTCGCATGAGTACAATTTTTGAAACCTATGACCGACTATACATTGGATCCGAAATTTCGGATACTCGGATTTCGGATACAGTATATCGCAATGTTAAGAGGACATGGTGCGGTGCGGTCACACACCAAAACTCCGGTAAAAGACGCCAGATTTCATTTCGATCGACGGCACAGCCGATTTTCTGGGTGAATTGCGGTTTTTCTTTTTTCATGTTTGTTTCGGCATTATTTTTGTTTCTGACTGTTTAAATATTGCGAATAGGGGCTTTTCTTAGTGCGTGAGAGAAATCAGCGGCTTGTTCGGGCTTCGAAGTGTTTTTTTCTCGAAATTCTGTTTTATACTTTAAGGGTCAGAAACAGAAATAATGCTGAAGCAAGCAAGGAAAAAAAAAGAAAAATCTGACTTACCCAGAAAATCAGCTGTGCTGTCGATCGATTATGAAATCTGGCGTCTTCCACCGTAGTTTTAGTGTGGGACCGCAACCGCACCACGTTCTTTTAACATTGCGGTAAACTGTAACTCAAAAATCAACGGTCTTGGTTATCCGACTCAAACGGATAGATTCAAAATATCAACATCGGATAATCCGAATCATTCGGATAGAGAGGCTAAACGGATATTCAGATCTCGGATCAATCCGAAATTTACGTCTTTTCGGTGATTCGGAATTCGGATCATTCGGATTTTGACCTTTTTTCGGTGAGTCGGAATCCGAATATCCGAGTCGGATACAAGTTGGTATAGTCTCAGATATTTGCCGGGTCCGACCCCAGCCTGAACGGGGTCCGACCCCAGATTTCTGTCGGGCCGGACCCTTCCTTTCTCCCTCCACGTCGGCGTAGTTGCTCGACGTGGGGGGAAAATAACTTTGCCTGACGTGGGGGTCTGCATGCAGAGGCTGTTACGTCGTCAATCTGCAATTCCACGCTTCGGATCGCTCCACCTTAGCTACCTAATAACTATGTTTAGTAACGAAATGGTACTCTAGCATTTCCAAAGCTTTCCCCCTCTCTTTCATCAATCAAACCACCTTTTCTTCTTCGTACTGCCCTGCTGGACTCTCTTTCGTTGTTCTGCTTCCCACCAGCGTCTGTTCTTCCTCTTCCTCACCCAATCCTTTCCGCTGCTTTGATCTGCTTCCAGTGCCCCTTATTCGATAAGGTATTACTCGTCTTTGGCTCTTTTTCTAATATGATGTAACCAGGCTTTCGTCTCGTTTCAGCTGTTCTAGACAGTTTTCTCCTCTTGTTCTTGCACCCCCATCTTTTTTCTTTTTAATTAATAACATTTATCAACAGATCTTCATAACAGAACACATAAAAAACACTCAGTAGAGTCACAGGAGCTCAGATTTGATGAACAGATCCATTTTTTTGTGCCACTCCTCAAAATATTACATGAGAAACATTCAATAATTCCACAGGATAAAAAGAAGCAAGACACTAAATCTACCAGCAGATGTACCTTTCATTAACAGAGCCTAAAAAACACTTGATGGTCTCGCAGGTACACGAAACCTATCAACAGATCTACTTTTTCAGAATGAAAACATGCGAAGATACCGAGAGTGTGAGGAAGAATGTGTAGAAAGGAAAGTAGTCAATATGTTAAATTAAGAATTTAACCACTCATAAGCTCAAACGATGGAAGAGTTTTGCAACTCATAGATCCCGCTTCTTTAACTGCACCATACAACGTGAAAGAACATTTCGAAACAAAGAAGCTTGCATTTGAGGTTGGTGCATATTAGCGGGAAATTGGGGCAGTGACTATTCAATTTAAATAAGGTAAAACTCACAAGTTGGATAGTCACCTTTTACAACCGCAGTGGTTGTATCACCATCCTGATGGAATTCTTTTCCTCGTGCTGGAAGGTAATTTTGATCGCTTCAGATATTTCTCCGCGGTCCGCAGCCAGCGGACGTATTCATGAAACTACTGGAGCCTCCGGGGAAGGTTTTTAGAATCAAGTGGTGCATACGACACGCGGACTTTGGACCCTCCCGGAAAGCTACCGTACTTTTATAAACGGACACAGGTCGTCTCCGTCGCAGCAGACCATGGTCTTTGCCACCAGCTGTACAATACTGATCATATCTTTTGCGTTTAGGGCAAAAAAGACGCAAAAACGCGTTTAGGGTGCGCTTCCCTCATAACTCTCTTTAAAGTGGTCCATCCGGGAATCCGAGGAGATTTTCGTCACTGTTGAGAATTAAATACTTCTTCTTCTTCTTTGCAGCCACATCGAGGGTTTTGTCATAGGTGAAGAAACTGGGCGACCAGTAGTGGATTCGTCCACAGATCCATTATGGTCAGCGTGGTAGGTCTCACCGGGCAGCGAAATAAATGTGCTGTATCATGGCCGATAGTACCGCAGTCCGGACAGACATCAGATTTGCTGCTGTCGATTTTGCTGACGTAGGACATGAGCATTGACGAGTGACCGCAGCGCAACGATGCCAGTGTGCATCTAGCCCTTCTTCCGAGTTGAGTCTCGGATTCGCAGACTGGGGGCGGTACTTCTCCTAGTATAGGATTCACCGCCGCCTTCTCAAGATGACACCGTACGAACTTGGTGTGCTCTTCGCGCAAAAGACGGAGTCGTTCTTGCTGTGAGTCGTGCCATCTCTGCAAGTTGACTTTGCATGGAGCATCGGCAAATGGCATTCTTTTGGCTCTCTCTCTAACGGGGTTAAGCACTCTCCAGGACGGGTGGTTTGGTTGCTTAATAATATTGATTCGTAATTGTTGGGCTTGCAGCTGACAGTGCTCCTTCACAGGCAATAGACGGGCTTCGGCATGCAGATGCTCGACTGGGGAACTCTTTGCACGCCCGGTGGCAATGCGAAGAGCAGCATTTCGTACGCGTTGCATCTTAGTCCAAGAGGATTCTGGAACTAGATGCTGCCAAACCGGTGCGGCGTATTCCATGGCTAGCTGAAGAATCGCCTTATACGTCATGAGTATCGTTTCCTTGCTGCTACCCCATGAGGTACCGCCTAGGGCCCTGAGAACATTGAGTTTGGCTTTAACAACAGCCTGCTTCTGCTCGGTATTTTTATGAAACTTGAGCGACGGATCGAGCACAAGACCGAGCAGTTTTGGAAATCGAGCAGCAGGCAGACGGTCTCCATCCCACTCTACCTCCGGATGAGCTCTGTGCTCGGATGGGTCCGTTGTGAGGACGGATACTGATGATTTCGATGCGGAGATCTTTAGCATCTTGTCGTCGAAGAACCTCTTCAGCGTCTTCAGGTACTCGTTGATCTTGGTGGCGGCTACCTTTATATCCCGGTCTCGACACATGATTGTTATATCATCGGCGTAGGCGACAGTCTTGATATCCTGTGGTGGTTCAGGCATATCTTCTAGATACAGACTGAAGAGAGCTGGTGATAAAACACCGCCCTGGGGGACTCCAGCTGCCATAGGAATACTGTTGGAGACATGGTTCTGGAACATGACTCTTGCCCGTCGACCTTTGATAAAGGCCGATATCCAGCGCTTTTGCCACGGTGGTATCGACGACTCCAAAACGTTTCTTGACAAGATTCCTAGGTTAACCGTATCGAAAGCCTTGGTGAGATCCAACGCGACAGCAACAGTTCTCAATGGCTTCAAAGCGTTGAACCCGTCGATTGCATAGCTAGTAATTTCTAGCAACGCAGTGAGTTGTAGAATGCAGCCTTTGAACCCGTGTTGAAACAATTGTTTCTCGTTATGCTCTGCTAAATTTCTCCACAATGAGCTTTTCGGCTACCCTTAGCGAAAGGTGACATCAAGCTAATGGGTCGATAACCCTTTACTGACGACTGAGGTTTGCCTGGCTTCGGCAACGGGATGACGTTGGCTGTCTTCCAGTTTTGGGGAATAATGGCACGAGCTGAATGAAGTGTTAATCACATCAACGACGAGTGGGAGGATCTCAGTCGGGAGCTTCTTCAGTACAGCAGGACCAAATGCCGTCGGGACCGACAGCTTTGGAGTTCCGCATGTCCTTTATGATCTTCTCTACGTGCGCCACAGTGTACGCATCGGCCGTGCTCATGAGCGGGAGGCGGCAACAGCTCTCTAACTGTCACTCTATTCTGCGGACCACGCCGTGTACTTGTGACAAAGAAGCTTTTTCCAAGAGAGTAGGCGGCTTCTTACCCGTCTTGAAAACGTTATTATCAGAATTCAATGGTGGATACGGTAGCTGGCGAGCTCTTTCCAGATAGCTTCCGTAGTACCTTCCACGTAGTTGCACTGTCCGCCTTGAAATCCAACTGTCCCGTGAACTTTTCCCATTCTTGCTTTCTTGTGCCTGTCCAGATCTTTTCTGATCTCGTCATCGAGTTGAGCAAACGACAGGGTCTAGATGGTCGGCTGCTCTCCTGGCATCTCTAGTCCTAATCTTTGGAGAATTTCTCTGGTGACGTTTGGATAGAACGTCTTAACGCGGCCAACAGGAATAGCCGCCTTCATGGCCCGGCGGATTACATCAGACAGGTGGTGCTCTTTTTGATGCACATTGCCGTTCCACGGATAGTCAGCCGCTAGGCGGAGCGCAACCTCGCTGAACAGGCACCAGTCTGCTTGGCCTAAATTGAGATAAGAACGTTGTCGAACACCAGAATAAGGAGCAAGAGAATTTGAGAGATCGATGTGCACAAAGACAGGAATATGATCACTAGACAATGTAGTCGAGGGAGACCATGAGCAGGTGTTTGAAAGGTTGGAAGAGACAAGAGTTATGTCTGGGCTAGAAGATCGGCCGTTGGCAGGGAGGCGAGTGGGCTGATCATCGTTTAGTATGACCAGGTCGCACTCCTCCGCCCATTCCTCGACGTCACTTCCTCTAGCATCAGAGCCAAGAGACGAGCAAAATGTATGAGAATTAAAATCGCCTGCAAATATAGACGAAGATGAGAGTGGAGCAGTCGTAAAGCTGCCTGAGGAGTAGAATAGGATCATAGGATGGAGGGCATGATGTGGTAGGGGAATATAGATGTTGAAGAGAGAAAGGGAGTTTCGAGGGGAGATGGACCGGGAGGTACTCGAGAGTACCGTCCGTGGGGAGTGTTAGGGTATGAGGTGTGAGGGAAGAGTAGATAATACAAAAGTGGAAACTCCTCCGCCAAGATTTGACCTTGGAGCATGGTAAGAAGTATAGCCCGGGATATTGGGATGAGGATTTGTAGGGGATGGAGAGAGCTTGGTTTCCTGAACCATGATCACGTCTGGATGGTAAGTACGTGCAAAGAGAGATAGTTCAGAAAGCTTGCCACGAAGGGCGTTGAGGGCTATAAGTACAAAGGAAAGGGAGCGATTGGAGGTTTAGGAATCAGAGTTGGTAGGTGAGGAGCACAAAACACATCGAAAAGAAGAGTTATGATGCCTCACAGAACAGAGACCTCGAACAGGAGAGATGCACCCACCTTTGGCATCCGGAAGCACTGGACGCTGGTATGTCTCCTGGTAACATCCTTGCCGCACGCGGCGCATAGGTACTTCTGAGCGGGTCCAGGATTCCTCTCCACGCCGGCCCTTTGCAGGAGAATCCGAAGGAGAGCTGCGGCCGGCCAGCACCTCTCCCATGACAAAAACCCTCTTCGTGGAGGGGATGACGTCGGTTTGCACGGTGATGATCTTCTTTCCTCCACACTGCCACGGCACGAACGTACGACATCTCGGCAGCAGAATTAAATACATTTTTCGAAAGTCAATGATGTCCTTCACCAGTATTATAGAGCTGTACTCTGCCGCCGAAGGAGGGACTAAAATACCGAGGCTAGAAAATGAAGAAATCAGCAATCCAATCTCGATTATTCTTGCAAAACCAGTTTACGGACCTATCCGAAACCTTTAAGTAGTCCATAAGAATACATCCAGCTTTTCCTGCCCCAGATCCGCCCTTGCGTTTCGCGCACGCGGTTGATCGTGTCATGCCTATATGCTTTATTGCGGAGTAAGACTTGTGAGGACTCAAAAGAAAACGCTTTCATTGCTGTTTCCGAAAATCTCCTGATTCTCGAATGGATCACAATGAATAGAGTTATGAGGGAAGGGCCCAAAAAAAACGCGTTTTTGCGTCTTTTTCGCCTAAAACGCAAACGATATGACCAGGATTGCAAGTGGCTTGAAAGGTTTGTCGAATTCTCGCGGCGATGTCACTGCAATTTCAACTGAACTCACCCCACTTCGCGCCATCCATTCTTTTTCTTAAAGGCAGTGTTTACGATGAGAATCGCTTTTCTGCTTTTTTGCCAATCTTGAAGACGGCCCCATGCTGATTTCAATGATGTCTTTGGAATCGTACAAGACCTTCTAGGGACGGAGTTATGGTCCCTCGAAAATTGAGCTAGGGAAGCATGGTGGACGAGTTGTCCGAGGCTTGTAACTCTCGTCTTTTGCAGACGATGTATGCGAGCTGACCTGAGTAAAGAGAGAAGTTGGGAGTGAAGGGAAGAACGGGGCTATTGATCGGAAACCATCGCTCATCTCACAATCTCGAGCATTCATTTGTTGACGTCGGTGGGCTTGGAAAGTGCATCTTGGGTGTGACGAGCTGAGGGGTGTCCAACTTTGGGGCCGTAGGGGACCGTTCCGAGCTCATTTTTCTTAGTTTTTTTTTCAACTTTAGGGTTGCGCTAGGCCCCGCAGCTGCCAATTTCCACCAAAAAAACAGACATGGCTTTTATCATGGACACTGCCTTTAAATATGTATTTACTAGTCACTCGCCCACTGTAGCATCAAAGTCACCCAAGGATCTAACTAGGAAAAAGAGACTTGCTGGCCGTACCTGCTATACTTAGTATACGAATCACTCCTTTTCGGATATCCGACCGGATATCCGAGATTTGGATAATCCGATATCCGAAACTTCGAAAAAACGCATTATCTGAATCGAACCAATAACCGGAAAATTCAAAATCGGCATTATCTGAATCGAACCATTATCCGACGGATCGAAAATTCGGATAAAATCGGATAATTTCGGATAAAGTTCGGATAGAATCGGATAAAATGCGTGTAAAATTTTGGATAAAACCGGATAAAATCGGATAAGTGATAAGTTTCGGTGAAAATTGCCCTAGGCCACGCCGTTTTTCCGTACCGCCTTCTATTTAGTACATCAACCCAGGTGCATAGTTTTTACTTGCTAGTTGTCCTGAAAAACCTGTGTGTGGATAATACTGTGCCTCCCAAAGACGATAGAGTAATTGAAGATTTGTTTTCGTATTTCAATTAATATGCATATTTGAAGATTGAAGTTTGTATGTGAACATGAATGCAATGAAGAACTACTGTTTGCTCAATCGTGGGTGTTTTCAAAGGCTTGCCTTGATTGCCTGGTTTATTTTTCACCTTTCTGCCTCAACTTTGTTCCGAAGATATCCGAAGTTATCCGAAATTATCCGACCGGATATCCGAATCATCGAAAAAATGGCATTATCTGAATCGATCCATTATCCGAAAATTTGAAAAAGCGCATTATCTGAATCGAACCAATATCCGGAATATTTAAAATCGGAATTGTCCGAATCGATCCATTATCCGAAAAATCGTCTTCGGATAACAAGTATAGTACCTACACATTATACTTGGGCAAATTGGAATTTTTTCGAATGATCGACTTTTCGAATAAGTCGAAAATTAGACTTTTTCGAATGATCGACTTTCCGATTTAGTCGAAATTTCAACATTTCGAATGATCGACTTTTTCGGATAAGTGGAAAATCCCACTTTTTCGAATGATCGACTTTTCGAATAAAAAGTCGACTTTTTCAATCGACTTAAAAAATTATCTACTCTTCCATTCAGCCATTCAGACGGTACATGAAGATGTGACAGCCTAATTGACTTTTTCGTTCCCGCAACAGCTTCATTACACATTTTTGCGCATATTTATGAAATCGGAATGCGAAAAAAGAATAGCCGAAAGGCAGTGTTCACGATGAAAAAAGTGTTTGAAATCCCACTAGGAATGGGTAGTGGAGGGACACTTTGTAACGTTAACGTCGAAGGAACGCATGAAAACGAGCCAGGAAGAGCTCAAAAAGAGCCCGACGTTACCTCTTTAAGCGCAAGGCAAACCCCAGAAGCGCATTGCACGCCCACCGACATGAACGAATGAAAGCGTGAAATCGTGAGATGAGCGATGGTTTCCGATCAATAGCCCCGTTCTTCCCTTCATTCTCAACTTCTCTCTTTACTCAGGTCAGCTCGCATACATCGGCTGCAAAAGGCGGAAGTTAAAAGCCTCGGACAACTCGTCCGCCATACTTCCCTAGCTCAAATTCTGAGGGACCATAACTCCGTTCCCAGAAGGTCGTGCGCGATTTCAGACACATCGTTGGAATCAGCATGGGACCGTTTTTAAGATGGGCTGAAAAACAGAAAAACGATTTTTATCGTGGACACTGCCTTTAAGTACAAAAAAGTTTAAAGGATTCACTAGGAATTATTAGCGACTTAGGGAAGTCTTTGAATAAAAATTACAAAATTGATAATTTTGGAAGCTGGCTTCAGCGTCTAACGGCTATTGTCCGGGGGAACAACGGCGGGGAGGTAACACTTGGGAACGTAAGCGAGTCTCCTAAATTTACCGAGGTATGGGGCAACGAGTGTACAGTCTGCTCGGATCGTGCTAATACTTGGCGGTTAATATTCGACTTTTCGACTATAGTCGGATATCGCACTTTTTCGAATATTCGACTTTTCGACGATAGTCGGATATCACACTTTTTCGAATATTCGACTTTTCGACTATAGTCGGATATCGCACTTTTTCGAATATTCGACTTTTCGACTATAGTCGGATATCGCACTTTTTCGAATATTCGACTTTTCGACTATAGTCGGATATCACACTTTTTCGAATATTCGACTTTTCGACTATAGTCGGATATCACACTTTTTCGAATATTCGACTTTTTGACTATAGTCGGGTATCGCACTTTTTCGATTATTCGACTTTCCGACTATAGTCGGGTATCGCACTTTTTCGATTATTCGACTTTCCGACTATAGTCGGATATCACACTTTTTCGAATATTCGACTTTTCGACTATAGTCGGATATCGCACTTTTTCGGATATTCGACTTTTCGACTATAGTCGGATATCGCACTTTTTCGAATATTCGACTTTTCGACTGTAGTCGGATATCGCACTTTTTCGATTATTCGACTTTTCGACTGTAGTCGGATATTGCACTTTTTTGAATATTCGACTTTTCGACTATAGTCGGATATCACACTTTTTCGAATATTCGACTTTTCGACTATAGTCGGATATCGCACTTTTTCGAATATTCGACTTTTCGACTATAGTCGGATATCGCACTTTTTCGAATATTCGACTTTTCGACTATAGTCGGATATCGCACTTTTTCGAATATTCGACTTTTCGACTATAGTCGGATATCGCACTTTTTCGATTATTCGACTTTTCGACTATAGTCGGATATCACACTTTTTCGAATATTCGACTTTTCGACTATAGTCGGATATCGCACTTTTTCGAATATTCGACTTTTCGACTATAGTCGTATATCGCACTTTTTCGATTATTCGACTTTTCGACTGTAGTCGGATATTGCACTTTTTTGAATATTCGACTTTTCGACTATAGTCGGATATCACACTTTTTCGAATATTCGACTTTTCGACTATAGTCGGATATCGCACTTTTTCGAATATTCGACTTTTCGACTATAGTCGGATATCGCACTTTTTCGATTATTCGACTTTTCGACTGTAGTCGGATATTGCACTTTTTTGAATATTCGACTTTTCGACTATAGTCGGATATCACACTTTTTCGAATATTCGACTTTTCGACTATAGTCGGATATCGCACTTTTTCGAATATTCGACTTTTCGACTATAGTCGGATATCGCACTTTTTCGAATATTCGACTTTTCGACTATAGTCGGATATCGCACTTTTTCGAATATTCGACTTTTCGACTATAGTCGGATATGACACTTTTTTGAATATTCGACTTTTCGACTATAGTCGGATATCACACTTTTTCGAATATTCGACTTTTCGACTATAGTCGGATATCGCACTTTTTCGAATATTCGACTTTTCGACTATAGTCGGATATCGCACTTTTTCGATTATTCGACTTTTCGACTGTAGTCGGATATTGCACTTTTTTGAATATTCGACTTTTCGACTATAGTCGGATATCACACTTTTTCGAATATTCGACTTTTCGACTATAGTCGGATATCGCACTTTTTCGAATATTCGACTTTTAGACTATAGTCGGATATCGCACTTTTTCGAATATTCGACTTTTCGACTATAGTCGGATATGGCACTTTTTTGAATATTCGACTTTTCGACTATAGTCGGATATCACAGTTTTTCGAATATTCGACTTTTCGACTATAGTCGGATATCGCACTTTTTCGAATATTCGACTTTTCGACTATAGTCGGATATCGCACTTTTTCGATTATTCGACTTTTCGACTGTAGTCGGATATTGCACTTTTTTGAATATTCGACTTTTCGACTATAGTCGGATATCACACTTTTTCGAATATTCGACTTTTCGACTATAGTCAGATATCGCTTTTTTTCGAATATTCGACTTTTCCACTATAGTCGGATATCGCACTTTTTCGATTATTCGACTTTTCGACTATAGTCGGATATCGCACTTTTTCGAATATTCGACTTTTCGACTATAGTCGGATATCGCACTTTTTCGATTATTCGACTTTTCGACTGTAGTCGGATATTGCACTTTTTTGAATATTCGACTTTTCGACTATAGTCGGATATCACAACTTTTCGAATATTCGACTTTTCGACTATAGTCGGATATCGCACTTTTTCGAATATTCGACTTTTCGACTATAGTCGGATATCGCACTTTTTCGAATATTCGACTTTTCGACTATAGTCGGATATCGCACTTTTTCGAATATTCGACTTTTCGACTATAGTCGGATATCGCACTTTTTCGATTATTCGACTTTTCGACTATAGTCGGATATCACACTTTTTCGAATATTCGACTTTTCGACTATAGTCGGATATCGCACTTTTTCGAATATTCGACTTTTTCGACTATAGTCGGATATCGCACCTTTTCGATTATTCGACTTTTCGACTGTAGTCGGATATTGCACTTTTTTCGAATATTCGACTTTTCGACTATAGTCGGATATCGCACTTTTTCGAATATTCGACTTTTCGACTATAGTCGGATATCGCACTTTTTCGAATATTCGACTTTTCGACTATAGTCGGATATCGCACTTTTTCGATTATTCGACTTTTCGACTGTAGTCGGATATTGCACTTTTTTGAATATTCGACTTTTCGACTATAGTCGGATATCACACTTTTTCGAATATTCGACTTTTCGACTATAGTCGGATATCGCACTTTTTCGAATATTCGACTTTTCGACTATAGTCGGATATCGCACTTTTTCGATTATTCGACTTTTCGACTGTAGTCGGATATTGCACTTTTCGAATATTCGACTTTTCGACTATAGTCGGATATCACACTTTTTCGAATATTCGACTTTTCGACGATAGTCGGATATCACACTTTCGAATATTCGACTTTTCGACGATAGTCGGATATCGCACTTTTTCGAATATTCGACTTTTCGACTATAGTCGGATATCGCACTTTTTCGATTATTCGACTTTTCGACTGTAGTCGGATATTGCACTTTTTTGAATATTCGACTTTTCGACTATAGTCGGATATCACACTTTTTCGAATATTCGACTTTTCGACTATAGTCGGATATCTCACTTGTTCGAATATTCGCCTTTTCGACTATAGTCGGATATCGCACTTTTTCGATTATTCGACTTTTCGACTGTAGTCGGATATTGCACTTTTTTGAATATTCGACTTTTCGACTATAGTCGGATATCACACTTTTTCGAATATTCGACTTTTCGACTATAGTCGGATATCGCACTTTTTCGAATATTCGACTTTTCGACTATAGTCGGATATCGCACTTTTTCGAATATTCGACTTTTCGACTATAGTTGGATATCGCGGGATATCGCACTTTTTCGAATATTCGACTTTTCGACTATAGTCGGATATGACACTTTTTTGAATATTCGACTTTTCGACTATAGTCGGATATCACACTTTTTCGAATATTCGACTTTTCGACTATAGTCGGATATCGCACTTTTTCGAATATTCGACTTTTCGACTATAGTCGGATATGACACTTTTTTGAATATTCGACTTTTCGACTATAGTCGGATATCACACTTTTTCGAATATTCGACTTTTCGACTATAGTCGGATATCGCACTTTTTCGAATATTCGACTTTTCGACTATAGTCGGATATCGCACTTTTTCGATTATTCGACTTTTCGACTGTAGTCGGATATTGCACTTTTTTGAATATTCGACTTTTCGACTATAGTCGGATATCACACTTTTTCGAATATTCGACTTTTCGACTATAGTCGGATATCGCACTTTTTCGAATATTCGACTTTTCGACTATAGTCGGATATCGCACTTTTTCGAATATTCGACTTTTCGACTATAGTCGGATATCGCACTTTCTCGAATATTCGACTTTTCGACTATAGTCGGATATCGCACTTTTTCGAATATTCGACTTTTCGACTATAGTCGGATATCACACTTTTTCGAATATTCGACTTTTCGACTATAGTCGGATATCGCACTTTTTCGAATATTCGACTTTTCGACTATAGTCGGATATCGCACTTTTTCGAATATTCGACTTTTCGACTATAGTCGGATATCGCACTTTTTCGAATATTCGACTTTTCGACTATAGTCGGATATCACACTTTTTCGAATATTCGACTTTTCGACTATAGTCGAATATTGCACTTTTTCGACTTTTAGACTGTAGTCGAATATTGCACTTTTTCGAATATTCGACTTTTCGACTATAGTCGGATATCGCACTTTTTCGAATATTCGACTTTTCGACTATAGTCGGATGTCGCACTTTTTCGAATATTCGACTTTTCAACTATAGTCGGATATTGCACTTTTCGATTATTCGAGTTTTCGACTATAGTCGGATATCGCACTTTTTCGAATATTCGACTTTTCGACTATAGTCGGATATCGCACTTTTTTGAATATTCGACTTTTCGACTATAGTCGGATGTCGCACTTTTTCGAATATTCGACTTTTAGACTATAGTCGGATATCGCACTTTTTGAATATTCGACTTTTCGACTATAGTCGGATATCACACTTTTCGAATATTCGACTTTTCGACTATAGTCGGATATCGCACTTTTTCGAATATTCGACTTTTCGACTATAGTCGGATATCGTACTTTTTCGAATATTCGACTTTTCGACTATAGTCGGATATCGCACTTTTTCGAATATTCGACTTTTCGACTATAGTCGGATATCGCACTTTTTCGATTATTCGACTTTTCGACTATAGTCGGATATCACACTTTTTCGAATATTCGACTTTTCGACTATAGTCGGATATCGCACTTTTTCGAATATTCGACTTTTCGACTATAGTCGTATATCGCACTTTTTAATTATTCGACTTTTCGACTGTAGTCGGATATTGCACTTTTTTGAATATTCGACTTTTCGACTATAGTCGGATATCACACTTTTTCGAATATTCGACTTTTCGACTATAGTCGGATATCGCACTTTTTCGAATATTCGACTTTTCGACTATAGTCGGATATCGCACTTTTTCGATTATTCGACTTTTCGACTGTAGTCGGATATTGCACTTTTTTGAATATTCGACTTTTCGACTATAGTCGGATATCACACTTTTTCGAATATTCGACTTTTCGACTATAGTCGGATATCGCACTTTTTCGAATATTCGACTTTTCGACTATAGTCGGATATCGCACTTTTTCGAATATTCGACTTTTCGACTATAGTCGGATATCACACTTTTTCGAATATTCGACTTTTCCACTATAGTCGGATATCGCACTTTTTCGATTATTCGACTTTTCGACTGTAGTCGGATATTGCACTTTTTTGAATATTCGACTTTTCGAATATAGTCGGATATCACACTTTTTCGAATATTCGACTTTTCGACTATAGTCGGATATCGCACTTTTCGAATATTCGACTTTCGACTATAGTCGGATATCGCACTTTTTCGAATATTCGACTTTTCGACTATAGTCGGATATTGCACTTTTTGAATATTCGACTTTTCGACTATAGTCGGATATCACACTTTTTCGAATATTCGACTTTTCGACTATAGTCGGATATCGCACTTTTTCGAATATTCGACTTTTCGACTATAGTCGGATATCGCACTTTTTCGATTATTCGACTTTTCGACTGTAGTCGGATATTGCTTTTTTTTTAATATTCGACTTTTCGACTATAGTCGGATATCGCACTTTTTCGAATATTCGACTTTTCGACTATAGTCGGATATCGCACTTTTTCGAATATTCGACTTTTCGACTATAGTCGGTTATCGCACTTTTCGAATATTCGACTTTTTGACTATAGTCGGATATCGCACTTTTTCGATTATTCGACTTTCCGACTGTAGTCGGATATCGCACTTTTTCGAATATTCGACTTTTCGACTATAGTCGGATATCGCACTTTTTCGAATATTCGACTTTTCGACTATAGTCGGATATCGCACTTTTTCGAATATTCGACTTTTCGACTATAGTCGGATATCGCACTTTTTCGAATATTCGACTTTTCGACTATAGTCGGATATCGCACTTTTTCGAATATTCGACTTTATACGGTAGTCGGATATCTCACTTTTTCGAATATTCGACTTTTCGACTATAGTCGGATATCGCACTTTTTCGATTATTCGACTTTTCGACTGTAGTCGGATATTGCACTTTTTTGAATATTCGACTTTTCGAATATAGTCGGATATCACACTTTTTCGAATATTCGACTTTTCGACTATAGTCGGATATCGCACTTTTTCGAATATTCGACTTTTCGACTATAGTCGGATATCGCACTTTTTCGAATATTCGACTTTTCGACTAGTCGGATATCGCACTTTTTCGAATATTCGACTTTTCGACTATAGTCGGATATCGCACTTTTCCGATTATTCGACTTTTCGACTATAGTCGGAGATCGCACTTTTTCGAATATTCGCCTTTTGGACTATAGTCGGATATCGCACTTTCTCGAATATTCGACTTTTCGACTATAGTCGGATATCGCACTTTTTCGATTATTCGACTTTTCGAATATAGTCGGATATCACACTTTTTCGAATATTCGACTTTTCGACTATAGTCGGATATCGCACTTTTTCGAATATTCGACTTTTCGACTATAGTCGGATATCGCACTTTTTCGAATATTCGACTTTTCGACTATAGTCGGATATCGCACTTTTCCGATTATTCGACTTTTCGACTGTAGTCGGATATTGCACTTTTTTGAATATTCGACTTTTCGACTATAGTCGGATATCACACTTTTTCGAATATTCGACTTTTCGACTATAGTCGGATATCGCACTTTTTCGAATATTCGACTTTTCGACTATAGTCGGATATCGCACTTTTTCGATTATTCGACTTTTCGACTGTAGTCGGATATTGCTTTTTTTGAATATTCGACTTTTCGGCTATAGTCGGATATCGCACTTTTTCGAATATTTGACTTTTCGACTATAGTCGGATATCGCACTTTTTCGAATATTCGACTTTTCGACTATAGTCGGATATCGCACTTTTTCGAATATTCGGCTTTTCGACTATAGTCGGATATCGCACTTTTTCGATTATTCGACTTTTCGACTGTAGTCGGATATCGCACTTTTTCGAATATTCGACTTTTCGACTATAGTCGGATATCGCACTTTTTCGAATATTCGACTTTTCGACTATAGTCGGATATCGCACTTTTTCAAATATTCGGCTTTTCGACTATAGTCGGATATCGCACTTTTTCGATTATTCGACTTTTCGACTGTAGTCGGATATCGCACTTTTTTGAATATTCGGCTTTTCGACTATTGTCGGATATCGCACTTTTTCGATTATTCGACTTTTCGACTGTAGTCGGATATCGCACTTTTTCGAATATTCGTTTTTTCGAATAAAAAGTCGACTTTTTCATCCGACTATGAAAAACATTCAGGTGCATGTAACTATTTTTTACATGAAAACACATCGATTCTTTACGAATCCACTCGCAGGCTTTGTGGCAGCTTAAAACATCACAACCAAATCGGCCCGATATGGCTGATTGGCGGATGTTTATACGTGGCTTATATTTGCAAAAGTTTCGTGGCAATACGTTACACCCGGCGAACTTTCCGATGCGATATGCTGCCAGCGTGACATATTCTCCAATTTAGATGTGAAAAAACAGTCCGCAATGTATAAGGTGTGTCCGAATGAGACTGGCCGACCATGCGGCCGTCGTACGTGGCAGGCGGCTGTCGCGTGCGCCGCCCTCGGACGAGCATGCGAAACGACAGCGAGCCTTCCCCCACAGCCATTCACTAGGAGCGGGGCCGGCAGCGGCTGTCAGCAAGCAATCAATCCGCTCCGCAGCCGAGGGGGCAACCGTTCGAACTCTCGTCCGAGAGCGGTTCATGCGACTGCCGCCTGCCACGTACGACGGCCGCATGGTCGGCCACTCTCATTCGGGCACACTTTACGTTTGCAGATCAGTCAGATCGCACTGATTTGCTTGTAAAGAAATTAGGTGAGTTTCATATGTAACCTTGTTTTTGAAGTTGTTTCCTAAGGTAGAGAGCCTATTACATTTTGATCTGCTATGAAATATCATATATCAAGAGTTTTTCTACCGTATAACAAGTGCCCCTACAGTTTGGGGAGGGGGTGTGCATTTTCCGTTTTACGATTTTTCCGGACTTACCGGTGTTTTTCGGTAAATTTTGATTTGCTGATTTTTTTTTCGGAATTTACCGAAAAGAGAAATTGGGGGTTTTACGTCCAATCGGTCTACTTCTCGCTCCTATTTCACGGGTTTGCCACTGTTATGGCATGCCTTTGGCGCGATATCCTTCTTCATCCTTCTCTTTTTTACTCTTTTTAACCCTTTGGCTTACTTTCCGAATGCCCAAAAGATCTCTTCACCTTTTGTATCACTTGCTTCTTCTTATCGAGATACTACTACGAGAAATACATATTTTATTCAAAAATGTCAACAGAGTTGCAACGCAGCAGAGTGCTGAAGCAGATATTTCAGAAACTGGAAAAATTCTTTTGGAGCCCTCGGACACAACACTGAATCACTGCAGTTCTGGAACGACCCCATTGTGAAATTATCGTACCCGCACCTTTCCTCACTGACCAATTAGTACTTTTGCGCGCCTCCTGGCATAGTTGAGGCGCAAAGGATGTTTTCCTCAGCTGGCCTAATTTTGAGTGACTACAGAAAGGCTTTGACCACAGGAAATTTCGAAATGATACTTTTTCTCAAAATCAACGTCCCGCTTATCGGGTTCAGCCGTTGAGCTCAGTTTAATATGTATGTAAAACTCACTCATTGTTTGCACTATCCTCATGCACTATTGAAAATGATACATAAATAATATTGGTGATTTGTTCTATCGTATGGGATATGTACCAAAGTCGAAGTCAGAATTTTTACCGAATTTTCCGTTTTTACCGTATTTACCGAAAAAAATTCGCACACCCCTGTTTGAGAACAATTTAAAAAGACACAGGTTTCAAAAAGGTTGCCAAAAAATTTCGCGGGGAAATATGGTTTCCGTTTTCGTTTTAGTCTGACGCATGGACCGGGCGGCCGGCCGTGCGGGGTTGGCGGCCTCACTGAAGGATGGGGTTTCGATTCGCTCGGGGTGATCTACCGTCGCAGCCCCATCCATTCATCAGACTAAAATGATGCGCGAACTCTATGTTTCTGCCAACGGGTTGCCCGAGGGTTTCGGAGACATCTAGTCTAATTTTAACGCGAGCATGTACGTAAACTACGGTCATATAGTTAAGCCCGTGGCTTGTTTCCTCAAGAAAAAACATTTGAATCTCTTCCGCGGCTGGCGCGGGGCAATTTAATCTCACCAGCGGCTGCCGGTACGGTAAGCTGATCAGCTGCGCTCTTCTCTCGGCTTGAATCGATGAGCGGGCCGGCGTACGCGACCACCGCGCCAGCCACGGGGGAGATGTAGATGATTTTTCTTGAGGAAGCAAGCCATGGGCCTAACTATTATATATGTATTATCCCCAGTTGGTGTAATTTCAGCTACGTCACCCTCAGTAACTTCGGAAATTCTCGCTACATCACCCTCACAAACTACGTGAATTCTTGCCGCGAACGCGAAAAAAATTGGGAGATTCTCGCCTTGATCGATCCACCCTGTCCTGATCCGTACTACAGAGCGGTCTCCGCTGCGACCGACTGCATTGCGGTTTCTTCCCACGGCCTGCACCATCCCCGCGGTCAAAATTATTCTTGGCACGATTTTCCAGAGAGCGGTTCGGGGTCAACCTCCTCGACCAGCCACAGTCCCGTAAATTCTCACTACAGTTACGGCGAGAATTTACGGGCCTAGCGACAGCGAGATCGATAAAACGGATTCATTCTTCGTTCTTAGGTAGAAATTCCGTAAAACTCGCACCGTTGCACCTTCGACGCAAGAATACGCGGGTTTAAGCGAACGTTGCTAAAACCCAAAAAAATCTCGCCTAACGGAATGAGAGGGTAAGACAGGCCGCTCCCTCGGAAGCATCTTGCTAATCATCAGCAGAGTTGTGAACTTATCAATAAGAGTGGGAACAACTTTACAGACGCACAGAAGGGTGCCCACAACGATTCGGTTATTTATACCTCGAAAATATGGTGCCTCTACAGTTTGGGTACGCCTTGTAGTCGTCCACCCAATAGCAGAAATCTGTCGACAGCAATTAGGTTTCTTTGAAAATCGCTCCCAACTGACTTACAACCACAAAGTTTCGTCCAAAACAAAATATAATTCTCCATGTACGACTTTCAATTAATCTCGGCATTGACAGAGTTGATATGGCAGTAGTTTTCTGCAGCTGCGTTTGTCTCGTCTGAGGGTGACCTGTTGAGCTCATCGGCTCACAGTCTAAGGCTCCGAAGAAGGCGGAAACGCCGAAACGTCAGCCGAATAAATCTGTACCATACTCGGTTCCAAGCTGCAGAAAACTACTGCCATATCAAAATATAATTAAATGTTATGTTTAAATTATAACTAAAATTGAATAATAAATCTCGGACGAACGTAGTTATTTTCCAGGAGTGTGATTGGCGTGCAGTTTTTTGGTGGTTGGATTGTAATATTCGACTTTTCCACTATAGTCGGATATTGCACTTTCTCGAGTATTCGACTTTTCGACTGTAGTCGGATATAGCACTTTTTCGAATATTCGACTTTTCGACTAAAGTCGGATATCGCACTTTTTCGAATATTCGACTTTTCGACTATAGTCGGATATCGCACTTTTTCGAATATTCGACTTTTCTACTGTAGTCGGATATCGCACTTTTTCGAATATTCGACTTTTCGACTATAGTCGGATATCACACTTTTTCGAATATTCGACTTTTCGACTATAGTCGGATATCGCACTTTTTCGATTATTCGACTTTTCGACTGTAGTCGGATATTGCACTTTTTTGATTATTCGACTTTCCGACTATAGTCGGATATCGCACTTTTTCGAATATTCGACTTTTCGAATAAAAAGTCGACTTTTTTGTTCGACTGAAACAGTCGGATACTCATCCGATTATTCGATTCGGAACAAGTATAATGCGCACTAAACAGCATGCACTTTACTCGACTCAGGATTGATTAATAAGAAGCTTCAGAATATAACAGCTTTACTCAGAACGTCGGAGGGCCGTGTGCCCGGGAATTTCCGACCAAGGGCGAGCGGCGGGGGGCCATGTTTTGCGAGCGGAGAACAGGGCTGGGCATACGTCCCGGCAGGGCGATTTTGAATATGCACCCCCCTTAGCTCGGTAATTTTCAGGCACCCCCCTATGTGAAATCGAAATCGGCTGTTTTCCGAGAAGTCGAGCACGACAGCCATGATCTTGACTTCCATATTTTGATAAACCAGAGTATAAAAAAGCACTGAATAAAGAATATTCCGAAAATGTCAACAAAAAAGGTAGTGTAATTTTTAACCTTCCAAACAATCTTATGAAGAAAATTTTTAATAAGAAGATAGGTTGTGACAAAAGAAAAAACAATTTCTTATTCATTACAATTCAGCAATTACAAACAACAACAGAGCTACTTTTATTGCAGTAATCAATGTTTTCTATCGAATGTTTTCATGAACCTATGTACGAAGGATTCATCCGTGTTTGATCGTTCTGATGAAGAAATTTTCAGAATTATTTGTGTTGTGGAACCATCCAGGGATTGATGAGATGCTTAGGGAGTGGAAAACCCGATTTTTACCCACGTAGAATGCCGCAATCGTTTAGAGACCCGGCTCGCCGTGCGATCTGGTGTGTGTACGCAGCTACACAGCCAGCGCACACGGGAGTGGACGCGCACACAATATTAATAAAAAAATGTATTTTATTACAGAACGGGGAAGAGAAAACGATTGAAACCGAAGGAAATGGAAGATGATGAAAATTGTCTATTCTGGATGTACCCATTTTAGAAATGTAATGTAAACAAACAAAGTTGGAGCAGGGGTAAGTATTTAGCCGTGACAAGTTTAATTCAAACGAACCTAGTTGATCAAAAGTAGCATTAAACATGCGAGCAAAGGATATTTTGGGAAAGAGGAGAATCTGGCAAACAGTTTAGCTTCAACAAGATCGTTTTTTAATGTGATTTAAGAACCTTAAATCTCGTCCCGGTTTTACCCCAAAAACCGGGACAAAACCGGGACAAAACCGGGACGAGTTTTAAGGTACTTAAATCACATTGAATATCAAAGCGTCCGTTACTAAAGTGTTTTCCAGATTCTCCTCTTTCTCCCAATGCTCTTAGTTCTCATGGTTAATGCTGTTTTAAATGAACAAAGTTCGTTTGAATGAACCTTGTCAAGTTCGCAAAATTTACATTGCTCCAATTTAGTTTATTTACATTAAATTTCTGAGATGGTTACATTGAAAGCAACCTATTTCTGCCTTCTTCCATTTACTCCACTTTCGATCCTTTTCTCCTCCCCTTTCTGTAATAAAACTTATTTTTAATTAATATCGTGCGCGCGTCCACTCCAGTGTGCGCTGTGTAGCTGCGGACAAACACCATATCGCACGGCGAGCCCACTCTCTAAGGGATTGCGGCATTCAAGCTGGATAAAATCCGGGCTTTTATGAACAGGGTACTTCTCAAGTAGGAAAATACGATTATTTGCTTCTTTCACTGGAACTTGCAGTCTTCAATTTTTACAGTCGGCTCTCTTCATAAGAGCTAGTTTTTTTTTCTTCATAAGAGCCGTTAGCTAGTTTTTATACTGACCGCGATACCTGTATTTTTAGTCTGCCATAATACAGCAGTTCGCTAATCCTTTTCTGAACGTGAACGATAGCTCATCTGAGCGCTGTCTTTGTAACTTCGCTTCTAATCGGTAACCACAAGCGTAAGCACTGAACGTTACACCAAAGAAACATTACACCACATCAATCCTTACTTGCTGCTAGATAACAGAGTAGTGTTTATTCCTTCATCAAAACAATCAAACACATTATATATGATCTTCAACTAATAGAGTTGTTGATGAGAAGCTTCGACAGCAACTATGAATTATTCCGAACACAAACTGCATATCTATTAATAATTTTAATTCTGTAAGTGTTTGTCTTAAAAAGCGAAGAGGAAGATATGACAAACCAGAAGAGAATCGTGTATTATTTTGCTCCTGAAATTTTACAGAACATGCGCTTCGCTTTTTTTTGGTGTCCGGTTTAGGCACCCCCCTTTGCCCTCTCTGCAACGTCCAATATGCACCCCCCTAAGGTTAACCGGGACGCGTGCCCAGTAGAGTATATCAAACGAATAAAAATTTTCGAATATTCGAATAAACGAATAATTCGGAAAATTGACTCCTTCGAATATTTGAATAAACGAATTATTCGAAAAATTCACTTCTGCGAATATTCGAATAAACGAATTATTCGAAAAATTGACTCCTCCGAATATTCGAATAAACGAATTATTCGAAAAACAACTTCTCCGAATATTCGAATAAACGAATTATTCGGAAAATAGACTTCTCCGAATATTCGAATAAACGAATTATTCGAAAATTTGACTCTTCCGAATAATCGAATTATTCGAATGATTCGAATACGAATAAATCGAATATTCGGCCAAAATGGCGAGTATTCGAATAAGAAGTAAGGACCGAGTGCGCATAATCAAACCACCGTTCGCGGCACTTCCAACTTTCTTGACCTTTTTTTGTATAGTATTATATAGATCAAAGCTATGCCAATTTGCTTCCACGAAAAAGACGTTCCACATTATATCATAAGAGTATTCAAACTAACATGGTTCTAGTAGTTGTCTATGAGTAGTTGTTAAACGATACGATCAAATTCTCTGGATTGTCTAAACAATATCTACCAACAATATCCGAATTTCCTATCAGTTTAAGGTGCTATCTGAGCGGGGGGGGCACTGTTGTATCGCACATGACCACGCCCATTTTTCCGTGCCGCAATCACTCCTGATTTGTGCGGGGGAGGGAAAACCCGGTTAGGTGCTCAAATTTAGTGCGGCACGATAAAATGGACGGGGCCAAGTGCACCCAGACATAGTGGCCCCCCACCGCTAAGATAGCACCCAGTTTGGCTGGAGACATTTCACCTCTGCAAAAATATAAGGTGAGTGTTCAATAAGAACTGGCTCAAAGCTGCAGCGATTGACCTAAATTCATGGCAATTAAAGGCAGTGTTCATGATGATTTTCGTCCCCGAGTTTTTGACATAAAACAATGCGTTGGCCTCCAGATGTTTCCAAAATTACGAAGAAATGACGAGAAACGCACTAAAACGTCTTATTTCAGTGACATTATTCTCTGGCCTGGACTAGTTGTCCGATTGGATGAACATGTTCACGGTGTTTTTCGCCGGTAAAAAATGGGGCTAATAAAAAATTCAAGAATATTTCAAGCAAAACTGTATTAGTTAGGGTGTGAAGGAAAGAAAGGAGCAACAAAAAGCGGAGAATCTCAAAGGACGGGTCCACAAAAGATTTCATTGTCACAACAGTCAGTTCCTGTGAGAGTAAAGAGTTGGGGTGAGAGTAAAGGATTTCGTGCCATTCTGGTGCGTTTTTCTCGATTTCTTCGTCATTTCAGTTCTATCCAGGGACCAAAGAAACGATTTGGCTATTAATCTCAGAATCGAAGATTATCGTGAACACCGTCTTTAAAGGCAGCATACACGCTCGCAAGCATAGTCGAGATAATAGCATAGATAGGTCCGCACGGTCCGTACTATGTCGTCAACGACGTTTGAAGCGCTGAACACTGTCCAGGATGACAATATTTGACAATGTTTGAGCAATCTTGCCTTCCACGCCCGTATTTTCACACCCCTTCGAGTAACAGAATGAGAATCGATGCTTGAGAAAATATGTGATAACTTAGAATGATAGCACTATAAAAAGGGAGTGCAGTATAGAAAAAACTCGATTTACCTCAATATAACATGTTTGTGCACTGATAAAATCCCCCATTTCAAGAGGTCAGCCAAAGCAGAGCGGCATTCTCGAAAGTGGACGAGAGTCAATAGGTATGCAGACATGTTATACTCAAGTAAACCAAGCTATTTCTCTCGTGCACTCCCATTTGATAGTGCTATCACTCTCAATTATCACACGTTTTCACAAGTATCGATTCTCATTATGTTACTCGAAGGGGTGTGAAAATACGGGCGTGAAAGGCAAGATTGCTCAAACATTGTCACATACTGTCATCCTGGACAGTTTTCGGCGCTTCAAACGTCGTTGACGACATAGTACGGGCCGCGCGGACCTATCTATGCTGTTATCTCGACTATGCTTGCGAGCGTGTATGCTGCCTTTAAGTATTACGTAATACTCAAGCAGCATAAGGTAGCCGTTTCTGGAACATCGCTCGAATCTGTTTGGGACATACTCCATCAGATGAAAAACAGTATCTGTTACGTCTGCCCACAAATTCGGGGGCGGCGGCCAGGTGGGACGCCGTGCGCGGCTGGGAGCTTGCGTTGCGTGTTGCGGCGTACCAGCAAGCGTTTATTGAGTCATTTCTCTTCAACGAGATGGTTGGAAACACTCGTATGATAGGTTCAGTGCAAGAAGTTGACATAAATGAGGTTCATAGAGTCGAGGGTCTATCGGTAACATAAAAATGATTTCTTTTGCGCATGATTTCTGTGAATGTGGTAAGTCCTAATAGAGACCACTTAGAATGCCAAATTTCCGGGGTATTAACAATGAGATTCGACGTCCTAGCATTAGGTTTCTGACTATCTCATGTTTTATATTGGAGTATTCCGATTATATTCGGACTTTCTACCAGTTTGATCGGGGACATTTCACCTCTGGACCGCAAAAATGGACATGTGCCGAAGACTGCTTCTTATTTTTCTGAAATTATTCGTTTATTCGGCCGAATATTCGAATATTGGGCCGTTCGAATATTCGAATAAACGAATTATTTGAAAAATTGATTTCTCCGAATATTCGAATAAACGGATTATTCGGAAAATTGACTTCTCCGAATATTCGAATAAACGAATTATTCGAAAAATTGACTTTTCCGAATATTCGAATAAACGAATTATTCGAAAATTTGGCTTTTCCGAATAATCGAATTATTCGAATATTCGATTATTCGTTTATTCGGCCGAATATTCGTTTTCCGAATATTCGTTGACATATCGTCCATCACTGGATGAGGGATCGCCGCGACGCTGCTTGGCGGGAAAAATTGCGCGATCAATAGCCACTCTCCCTTCGTTTTCCCGCGCGCAATTTTTCCCGCCAAGCAGCGTCGCGGCGATCCCTCATCCAGTGATGGACGATAGTCTAGTGCCCAGCCCTGGCGGAGAATCATCAGGCGCGAGGCGGGGGCGCTACCAAATTTCGTTAGCTTGGTCCTGCAGGGAAAATTCGAAGCAGAGGAAAACTCGTTCGCTCGGGCAAATCACATGACACGTTGAACGCTAGAATCAAACCCGTGCCACATACGGAGCACAATTTTATGATGACTTCACTGCAGGCACCACTGAGTAAGTACTTACATCATCGCGCACTTCGCGGGGTGACAGTAAGGAAAGTTCCCCAGTCTATCGATTAGACTTGAGTGGGACACCCACCATGGGGTTCGGAAAATTTTGGAGAAGGGAATAGCACCCGCCCAGGGTGTGAGAGAGGTGGTTCCCGGATATTGTTATGCAAGGAATCAATCACCTAAACGATGACAACGCGGAGATGTTCTGCCCGGGCCCCGCTCCCTTTTGCTTGGAGGTCCGGGCGTCGCGCCCATTATGGGTCATGGGGCTGGGGCGGGGACCTGTAGGGCGCCAAGCGTGGAGGGGGACCCCGCCTCGCTGAGTGGTGGGTACGGGGGCGCGGCCCTCCGACGTTCTGAGTAGAAGCCTATCCAAGAAATCTCTGCTATGATATTATATTTTGTGGCCACTCAAAGTACAGGTATCCTCTGTTTCCGAGTGAATTTTTTTCCGTTCCTCGCGTGCGTCTGCGCGCGTACGCTGTGTCTCCTTCTCCCCACACTTTCTCGCTGTCTCTGCCCTCGCTCCGCACAAACGCGTCAGGGAACAGTTAATTCGGCTCGGGACCAGAGGATAACGCGCTTGATTAGTAAAAGAGATGCCTATGTTTGATCAGACTTCAATCTCACAGTATACGATTGCACGAGACCACCGAATCTCTACCGCGCCTGTGCACTGAGCACAATAAATTAGAAAATGTAGAAAATATTTGCGAGTTTTCATGTTCGACTATGTTCAGACCTAACAATTTTGGATCCACTTTCCCTTCTATCTTTCTGTCGTGGAGGTTGCTGGGGCAGAAAATCTAATCTAACCGATGCTTTAAAACGATCGTCTCATTCAAATCATACATTGCAGTCTGAAGAAAATGTTATCTGTCCGTTTATAGGTTTGAGTCCTTCACCTGCCGAGCACGGACTGGGATAATCATGAAAGTAAATCTTCTATTACAATAAAAAGACCATTTCTATACTGTTATACGTTAATGACGCTCTTCTAACTATAGGTATGACAAAACAGCTACAGCCTACGCCGGAAAAAGTAAGCCGGGTGGGCGACTGCATCGCGCCATTAAAGCAACTTTAACTGAATTGTTTTAGTCTCACCGCCGACTTTTTAGCTTTTCTTTTCATATTTTATAACCGATTGAACTGAGTAGTGGCCGAAGTATTTTCGAAAGTGAAGAAAAGGACCTGGAAAACTCACTTACGATCTGCTCCGACCGCACCGCGCGACTATCCACCCGGCTTAAGTTTACCAGCCTAGGCTGTATGTCCCCCTTGTCGCATAAAAAACTATCCGTCATGGTTAGCTCAGACTGTGCGCGGCAGTTTAAGTGCATTAATCAAAGCTAAGAACGGGTAGATAACATCTAATTCGAACCGCAAATTCGAAGATTTTCTCGAAGCGCTAGTCAGACGAAATCTTCCTCACTAAGAAACTTTGTGGCAGAAGAAAGTGAGAGGATTATGTGAAGATCATGTGTCGATAATGATAACGAAGATAGCGAAAAAAAAAACAGAGAAATCGGCATTTTTAGACGTCAAAGAAGTGAAAAAGATAGGAAATGAAATCGATATCGTTGACGTCCTTCGGTGACGAGAAGCAGGTCAAAACGACTAGAAACCAGTCGATCGCGCAACAACATGTAGGGGGGGGGGTGGGCGAATGTGAGTTCGAACTGACGGCTGGGAGTTCGAACGGAAGTTGTCGGGACCTTCGCCGACGTCGAGCGTTTCGCCCCTCGAGCGTTCAAACGCTGTTCCGATTGCTATTAGGCTGGGGTCGGACCCGTTCAGTGCCTGAGGTGCACTCTGGCGAAAATTTTCAAGAAAAAAAAGGTCTTATATTGTACCATGATAAAAAATTCATAGATAATCATCTTTATATCGAAATATTTGCAAACCAATCCTCTGACAACTGTACCTTTTTCAACGCGCGTAATGGAAAGCCGCTCCAATTGTGATCGCTTCGTGGCAAACGTCCTACATCGCTGGGTCGCGGCGACGAAATCCTGTGTTTTACTGCATCGCTGCTCGAAAACCAATTCTCAATGGTCGCTGACCGTCGCTCCATCGCGGCCAAAATGGCAGCGATGGAGCGAGTGCCAGCGAATGACACGTTTCTTCTAGTGAACGTTTACCCTTTCACATGACAAGGTCAGTGTTTACGGGTCGAAACGTGTTATTGACTACCAGCCATTAATTTCACTGATTGATTGAATTTCTTCGATCATCCGTGAGGCTATGCACTATGAACAGAATCGCTGCCGCTGCTACATCGCTGCAGCAGCGGATGTGATATGGCTGCGATGAAAAAAAAACAGCAGCGATGCAGTCAAAACATGGCTCAAGTGAGCATCATGAGTTTCAATACTCCAAATTAATTTCGTAAACACCAGTGAATTCGTGTCTAAACTTCTTCGAACAGGGTCGCCTGTTCGATCAATACACATGATTTTTTGAAGCCAATCGTACTCTCAATGCGCCATACTCGCAAAAACAAATTAAACGAGGAGGATCACTGCCTTATTTGAGCGAAATCCACGCTGTCGATGCTTAGAAAATGCGCCGTAAATTTCGAAATGTGCGCCAATTGAATGTGTCTCAGGCAAACTGGAGCGTCGACAACAGGTTGATCCGCCCACCATAAGTCACCGCTGGCCAACACGCCGATATTTGGGGGGGGCGTGGCTATGAGTTATGATCTGGTCGATGTCGAGCTGTGTCACAGCTAGCATTTTTGCGCTCTAGATAAAAGGGATGTATGCGACGCATTTTTCAGGCATGCTTCAAATCACAAGTTGCAGAGCAGCCCTTTCAGTTACTCAAGTTTGCGGTACATTGGCCCCGCCCAGCATCTGGAGGCCCTGCCCATCCGGTGGCGGTCCCAGTGAAGACTGGGCGACCCAGCTGCGACGCGTATTGGTGTGCCGACCGCGACGCGTGCCGGTGTGCCGACCGCGACGCGTGTCGGTGTAAAGTAGTTTCTAAGCTAGATAAAAGCTCACATTCTGCAGGATGTGAACTGCTTTTAAATAGGCCGCTAAATGCGACACATCGAAATGTCAATAGCCCGACAACAGGCGGACGTTGCTCGGCAACGGGCAGGTCTCGAGCTGACAATGCGCGCGATTTGAGATATCAACAGGGAGCGGTTTATGAGATGACAACTTATCAACCTGTTGTCGACGCCTCAGTTTGCCTGAGGCAATCATGTACCTGCATGGCTACAGTAGAATGAAATATCGAGTCGTGACATCAGATATACTTTTTTTTGAGTTACAGCACATGCCGAATCTACCAATATCAGACTCATTATCCGATCCGAATCATGACATTTTTCGGATATGTGGTATCCGAATCATTATCCGGCTCATAGCACATTTCGGTGATTCAGATTTTGGATCACACGGGTTTTAACGTCTTTGGTGATTCAGATTTTGGGTCACTCGGATTTTGACGTTTTTTTTCGGTGAATCGGGTTTTGAATCATGAAAATTTCGGTTCATTCGGATGGATATCCGAAATTGAGTGAGCCGGCTCCAATTTATTTGACCTACCACCATAAAAATACCACTGATTGCCGCATTTTGTGCAGCATTTGAGAACTAGATATTATTGATCATTAATACTTGATCTTGCATGATGAGAAGAAATTCCCAAACAAGTGACTTAGAGCCGTCAACAGTCAAAAACCATTGCGGCATTTTGTGGAACAGGCGCAAAAATCAATATTATCGATTGGTATTAATCGATAATGACTGATGAGCAAAACTTCTTAACCAAGAAAACTAATCCCATCAGCTATCACCTTTCCTCGCCGCATTTTGTCGAAAAAGCGGGAAAATCGACAATATTGATTATCGATCGATGACGTGTCATGAGTACTAATTCTGACAGGTTCAGCACTAACCTCCGACGACCTGTGGTAATTGGCTGCAGATCTACCCACAAACCCTGGTCTTCGCAGCCTTAGCAAAAGAAAGCAGTTTTCGTGCTCCACGGCTAATTTAGTATGTAAACCTACGATTTTGAGGTACCCTTCAATGTTAGGTTATCAAGTTCAAATTGGAATACGAGCGATCTGCATCCAATTCCAGCCTCCTTCCCAAAAATGAGCGCCCTAGCTCAATTTTAAGTGTACCAACAAAATCGTGTACGCCTTCTGAAAAAAAAGAAGATTAACAACAAAAACGCGCGGTTTTTCAACCTTCTACTCGAAAACTGATAAACAGTTCCAAACCATTCTTGGGTGGTAATACCGACTTTTTGCGCTCTTCTAATGCAATTTAGCTCTAATTTCTACGTTCACTCTGAACTGAGATTTCGAAAAAGGGGTTGCGCGCGTGGCTGATTCAAAACCAAATCTGGTGCGCGCACCACAATTTTGGATCAGGGATTGACGTAGTGTAAATTGAACGTCCGTGTAACTGCGCTTGGATCGAAAGTAGCTTTGTCCTTCTTATAGGATCCATCACTCATCACTGAAACGGAGGATTCGTTTTCACAGCGAATTAGGTTTGGGCAATGTGTGGGCTCATTTCTCATTACCAGTTACGACTTACGATTTACGAGTCACGAGGAATTTGAAGAATTGCGATTTAGGAAATCACAAAGTTCAGTTATGCACAGCCGCCCTGCTCTGTAGTGATCTCTTCTCAGAAATTTCACTCGATACGGGGTTTAGGGATATTTGAACGAGAAGCGGTACTGACGTGAAATCGAGGATTTTCGTCTTCAGGTGTTTGCGCATCACATTCTTCGCCAACTGCTTAAGCGGAATCTTGGCGTTTTCGCTCTCGAAGTGGCAGCCGCCTGTCGTCATCTGCCACATTTTGCCCATTCGCTGGAGCTATTGTTGCATGGTGTACTAGAGGAGGAGGCGACAAGCAGCGAACCCATTCCAGGTAATTTGAGCGCAGCCTATTTCTATATGGCATGACAATGACAGGCTGATAAAGTTTCATATTTGTCGTTTCTTTAGATCCACTCCTCCCTCGATGTGTTGCTTTTATTCAAGAGTTTCCCGAGTTCCTCCGCACCGTAGCTCACTGTGCCAGGAAGACTGAACTGGCGCTATGGTCATCCTTATTCGCTGTCACGGGCTCACCAAATGATCTCTTTGAGGTCTGACATTCCACGTTATCATGTCATTCTGCTCAGTGACGTTTTATGCTTCAAAAACACTTTCTTACTATTGTATATAAAGGTCTGTCTCCGAGATGGGCAGCTTCACACTGCTGCGAGCTACTTAATCGTGCTGCAAAGTATTGAGAGTGCTCAAACGAGTCAAGAAGTAGGTACTCGCCACATTACCTGTGAATATAGGAGCGCACCAGGTGGCGCTATTTCAGCAAGCGATTCGTCTTCTTCGAGAAGCTTTAGCTGCTGGGGAATGGAATATCGCGAAAGATATGGTGCGGTTCACGCGTGCTATAGGTTCGGAAGACATGGATAGTCCAGCCCGGTGAGTCTGTTTTAACCGTTATTCTTCCTTAATCCTTGAAACTCTTCCATCCCAGAACCCCACCACCAATGAGAGCTTCATCTTCTCGTCGTCACGCCACTTCAATAAATAGCGTTTCTGAGGCAGATGACTTGATTTTTGCTCGATTTCAGGCTGGTAAGCACGTGCTTTCTCTTTAACAAACGTATTTACCGAAACAGATGAGAGGAATGTGGTTCATATCCTTTTTCCTTGAAGTAGTAATAATAATGTATAGGAAAATGAAATTCCGTTTTTCTTAACAGTAAATGAGTAAACATTGACTTCTACTGCTTTTAGACTGCCACTGACAAAAGTCTGTTGTAGAGAAAATTATCTTGACTAATTTGTGGCTTTTCCTAATATGTTCTCTCTTCAAGGCGGAAGAATATCGAAAGTTCGTCACACCTCGCACGTCGATTCCCGAGAAGTGAACCGTAAAGATTCAGCTGGAAGCGGAAAGAAGTTGAACAGAGTGAGTATTTAGGAAGTCCTTTAAAGTAGTTGAACGCTAAAATGTGGCCTTTCAGAACAGTCAGAATGGGATTAGTGCTGGCGCGGCAAAGTTCCGTTAAAGTTCATTTCCTAATGTATTTTGGTGTGATGATAGTCATCACTGTTCACAGTGTTTTTTCAACGTCGGGGAACTTGTCCTGCAAGAAGAGTCATCCCTCATAAGAATTCGTTCTCGTCTGAATTTGGTTGGTGGTGGATCGTTGTATCGAAGTGGACAAGAAGTAGGAGCGAGTTTGAGATGAATAGGAAGATAGTAGACGACGCCAATTGTCCTGTTTGCCTCTCTGCAACAATAGTGGCAAAAGAGCGGCTGAAAACCAGTCATAAATAGCCATACGTGGTCCTCAAACGTGCTATGCCCTACCCGCCCATTTCCTTGTTGGCCGTTGAGGGAGTGGGCGAGGCGGGCTTAGCTCAAGCAGGGCCGCATAGGGTTATCTACGACTTGTTTTCAGCTGTTCTTTCGCCATCATTTTTGCAATAAACCCCGGTACATTTAGTTTCCGGTGGAAACTCCGTCATTTCTATAGTGAACACTGCCTGTAAAGGCAAATTCACAATGAAAAAGTTGCCCGTTTTTTCGCATAAACGCGTAAGCTTCAGGTCCCTCTAAGAGCAGTAAAAACGGAAGTAAGACGAAAAACGGCTGGAAAGGAGGTGAAAATCTCGTCGGCCAGCCGACCCATTGGATCACCTTGCCCACTTCATATGGCAGTTGGCCACCGTTTGTTTCACCAAAGGAACAGTTGCCGAATTTTTTGAATACTCTATCCCGAAAGAGGTGCTCTTTCGGAATAGACGAATCACAGTGGTGAAAAAGTGTTTATATGCTGCTACAGCAAAATAATCCAATTCTTTTAGGTGGGTCGTCTTTTCCGAAAGAGTACACCAAAAGGGTCTAATACCCAAACATATGTGTTGAATAATCTTACTTTTAAAGGCAGCGTTCACGATGATTACCCTCGTTGACTTTCCACAGTGAAATGATGGGCGAGAAGGATCCTAGGCTCCCAGTGTCGAAAGAGCGGCAGAAAACGAGCTAGGAGCGGCAAAATAACGGCGGCTAACAAGCGTTTTGATGTCCCAGATCCGCCCCCTCGAAGGAACAAATGAAGACTCAGATTACAGGAATAATTAAGTCAAGGAAGTGCTGATAAAAGAGCTGATCGCTTCATTGCACTGATAGGTATCCTCCTTCTAGCGGTCAATTCTCCACGCTCAAAAATCAACGTAAACAAGGGAGGACCTATTTTTGCTCAAAAACGCGTCTTTCGTGTCCTTTTTAAGCATGCCTTGCTATATAGGGCACCAGACCTTTCGTAGTCCTCGGAGATATCGGAAGTGAAATTTATCGTGAACACTGCCTTTAAAGAGCTTTTGATACGAAACTGAAAACGAGAACTTCCACCTAAAAAGTTTGAAGCGCAAAACCATTTTCGATGTTAGGTTTGACGTTTTGTCCGCTGCTCGCAAAACACACCAAACATGCGTAATCAAATGTTTAAGAATTTTTTTGAACAGTTCTTTCTCCGATGTTTGAAAGTTTCATGTGGACTTCTCTAGTATCCTCTACATTGTGAACTTGCCTTCTCAAAATTTTCGAAAGGCAGAATGCGATCTTTCATCGTCAAGTAACATCGGCATGGATCCGGAAGAGACTTTGCGTTCACTGTTGCAGGTTGGCGCGAACTCGGTGCCCTATGCTATGTCATAGGTGCACCGAGCTCGCGCCGACCTCCAATGAGGAACGCAAAGTCTCTTCAGGATCCACGCCGATGTTAAGTGAAATGCCACTTAAGCAAGAGAACGAGCAAAATTCTTGAGTCGCAAACTACGCTGTGGGAGGGAACTTTCGGAAGGTTGTTTCCGAATTCGCGCAATCTACTAAACGGCCGAGATTGCCATGTTTTTTGAGTTTTCGATTCCTAAATATTCCTGACTTTACATATATCCCTCTCGACTTCCAGGAATATTTAGATTTCCCTCTTGTACTAAAGACTGCGTTGACCTTTGGAACAATACCATTTGAATTCACCCCCACAACATTACTATATATATCATTGTATAGTTCCCTTCACTAGCACAATGGTTTGCAAAGTCTCCTGTAAAAAAGGGAATTTGAAGAGCGTTCTAAGCTCGTATCGGACCGAAGGCCACGAGTGCCGAAACGTGCTTAAAGGCACAGTCCAACCACAGAATCGATTTTCTGTCTTCCTGACTATCTTAAAAACGGTCCCACGCTGATTCCAACGATGTCTCTGGAATTGTACAAGACCCCATTAGGAACGAAGTTATGGCCCCTCAAAAATTGAGCTACGGAAGCATGGTGGACGAGTTGTCCGAGGCTTGTAACTTCCCTCATTTGCAACCGATTTATACGAGCCGACCCGAACAAAGAAAGCGGTTGAGAATGAGGGGAACAACAGAGCTATTGTTCTGAAACCATCCCTCATCTCGCCACTGTTGAGCTCGAAAGATCGTAAAGGGGCGTGCCAAAGTGGCTTCCGTATGTGGACTCCCCAGGGATGCTTCCTCCGATATCTCGCTTATTCGGAGGAGTTGAGAGCTCGCACTTGGCAGGTGCTGTATAGGGTGGGTCTACTTCACAATTATGTGGGAATATCAGAATTCGTTCCTGAGCTCGGACTGTGCCTTTAATTTCGATTTTCTACTGTTCATGAGGGATAAGAAACGCAAGATGCGCATTCTTGCGGCGAAGGGGTGCCGCAATCAAAGTTTTGATATCGTCGACAGAATGGTTCTGCATGCACAGGGTCTGGTTCATCATCTGCTCGACGTACGCTTTGAATTAAAAACCTTCCGAGAACCCATGCGAAAACACTATTTGCCTAATTTACTTGATCAGCAGACGATGAAACACCCTACCTCGAGATGAAAGTGCAAATATAGCAGCGGCGAAATTAGAACTCGGAAAGGAAGCGGATCAAGAAGTTTTTCGAATGTTTTATAATAAATTCAAAATAACTCTACAGTTTTTCATTCAGTCTCGAG
Source organism: Aplectana chamaeleonis (assembly GCA_029168955.1). Taxonomy (NCBI): domain Eukaryota; kingdom Metazoa; phylum Nematoda; class Chromadorea; order Rhabditida; family Cosmocercidae; genus Aplectana; species Aplectana chamaeleonis. The sequence continues at coordinate 456,037 of JAPDOI010000441.1, forward strand.
GCGATCATTCGAATTGAGAACTAGTGTTCAGGTGTGAAAAAAAAACGCGTGAAGTATATTTCAACACATTTCAACACCTCCAAGTCACGATTTCTCTAAACAACATTGCAACATTGGCTTTGAGGTGGTTGCATAGTCTTGAAGCGCGCTATAGTTATGCAGCATCACACTCACCTAAGATGGATAGTTTCTTCATTATCGGTATCGGTTTGGTCTTTTTGATTGCTGTCTCAATGTTTTTTGAATATTCTATGCATAAAATATTCGATAAACATCTGATTTTTATCTTCGAAAGGGCCTCAGCTCAACTGTACAGGCTATAAAACGGCGAAATTCACTTGGTTCCTACGCGTGCTGGTTCGGAGCGGATGTTAGGGACAGTGAGAGTGCGCAGGGCAGACGGAGGCCGAGGCGTCGCGCGCGCCGCTCGCGACTCGGATGATGTGAATTACGATGTTTTATAGAGGGTATTTAATGTCACGTTAATTTAAATTTTTGCTGTTGTTGCTGTTGTGTAGTGGTTCTACTACCACTACAGAAAAAAAGCGATGGTTCGATTCCTGCGTGACCATTATGTGTTGTGTTCAACCAAGCGATATATTGATCTTTTATATATGTTTTGCATTGGTTAAGCTTGCCTCCAACGATATGGCGCCGCCATCTCCCACCCAAAGCAATCCAGTAGCTGAGAAGATGGGTGTTATCCTTGAAGGACATGGTGTTCATTTACTGGAGGAGTATTGTATCAGAGATCTTGGTAGGTGTGAATTTCTTCATGTTCCTTTTCTTATGTACTACGAACCTATTCATTTCAGGTTATTTCGTTTCTGCTCTGGACATGGACATTTCCCGTATTTTGATGTGTTCTTTGCGGAAATGTGTGCAAGATTTCCCCACAGCTCTTACTCGGCTCCATTCACAGTTCGCGTGGCCTTATCCCGTGGCCAGTAGGAAAGTCGTGGATCAATTAGAGAAGCGATTTGGCAGCATGCGCTGTAGTCAAAGTGCTGCATGTTTGAATGGTATATTCAATAATTCAGTGGTGATTCGCATTTGTTGCATCCCAAGTATGAGTTTATAGGTGGCTCGTCAGCAATTGAACTTCAGAAATCCTCGATCCATTCGATTCCTATATCTGCTGATCCGCCAAAGAATTTGGATCTCAAAGTTGGGGGCAGCTCTCAATCAAGCGACCGCGTCTCAGTTGAAGAGGCGCATCTAGTGCCGATCCAAGAAAATGGTTATATTCTTGTTCTTGACATAACGTCTTCTCTTATCCGGAAGTGGAAAATAGCCACTTCTCCGGTAGGGAGGACTTCAGACTACTGCTGTGAATTCCCAGTTCGGCTAACATTTTTTGTTGCATTCCGGAAGATTTGCAGGCGACAACATAGGAGTGACTGGTTCAACTTTGGGCTCACCATGTAGCAGTATGGCGTATACGATTGAGAATCTTGATTCAAAAAGTCCAGTGAACGATTGGCATGGTATGCTGCTTTCTTTTCCAGAGTGAGGAATGAACAACTGAAAAAAACTACGCTCTATTATCAAAAAGTATGAAATTGCCGTCAGGTCAGAGGTGAGATATATACCCTGTCTCAAACGAGATGGCAAGCGTAGTCCGAAGAAGCAGCGCTCCCTCTGAATCTCTGACATTTTTAGATAACGGTAAGACGTCGCGTACGCAAATACGTAGCATGTCTTACCGTAATCCAAAAACAGATGACTTCGTGCCCTCCGAGCTGTTATCCATATCCTGGAACGCATTCCCTGCCACGTAAAGGAGAATATCTGCATCGAGTGTGAGTATCACGAGGATTTCGAGCGAAAAGAACGCAGAAGAGTAATGAAATATGTGAAAAAAAGAAGTGAGAACGGGAAAACTCGTCGAATTCTGTTTTTGATTGCGCTAAGACATGCTACGTATTCGCGTACGCGACGTCTTACCGTAATCCAAAAATGTCAGAGACGCAGAGGAAGCGCTGCTTCTTTGGACTCTTCGCTTGCCGTTTGGGATAGGGTGTACCGCCTGCTCACACTGTCCGTCATCACTCCTCCAGAACAGGAAATTACTTTTAGCTTGTAGGTCAAATCAAGAAAGGACTACCCAATTTCAGTCAGATGGGTTACGTAATTCTCCAAAGCATGTCTGATATACAGAGCACCAGACGTTTTGCTTTAAATGAAGATTTGATAATGAAATCAACCGTGATCACTGCCTTTAACGTCGAGTTTTTTCTTGTGCATGTTGGTGACTTAGCGTGAGCGAAGAAACCTTTGTATCATCGAGAAACGTCCTTTCGGATGCTATATCGTGCTGTTTTAGTATTGCCCAGATCTCTACTCTCAGCCTTCAGTGGCTGTGTGGATTATGTATCCTTGCCGTGCATCCCACCTCGTCCCGTGCTCTGTTCTTGGTTCTCATCGAATTCGATCTCGGCGTGAAGCAGAGTATACGCATACGTTGCTGCTTGGTGTTTAATTGCTCACGACGCACTTAAAGTGTTTTTCGAAGAAAACTGAAAGGTGGTAACAGAGCATACTATTGTTCTTTGAGCATGCGACACGTGATAATCGTGCTGGGAGAAGGGTGAATCGTGCCGGGACCAAGTGGCCTCAGCACGATTCACACTTGTCGCATGGTGAAACAGCTGTAGTCTGCAAATGTGGACCGGAATTCGGTCCCGAAAACGACAGTAAGTGTGGGAAATCCGAACGAAAAATCACCAGAGGCATTCAAAGTAGCAACTGTGTAATCTGCAGAATCGCTTTTTTTTCACCAGGGACATTTTGTTCATTGTTTGAATTTGCATTTCCGTCCTTTTCAGGGTTGAAGTACCTCGTGGGAGAGAGTTCCAGCAAAGGATCGGCAGAAAGTTTGACACAAATGACCCAGCTGATGTCGTGGTTTGACGCTGCTGGATGTTTGGACTGGGTTTTCTTGGTAAGTAGAAGCAGTATTTACTCGTGGATTGATTTTGAAGTAGCCGCCCATTTTCAAGATTTGCGTCGTTTCTCGTGACATTGTTCAACTTCGTCGTGGAATTAATTCGCAATCTGTGAAGAAGGCGGGTGCTGATGTCTTCGCGCACGTGATGTCTGGGTGTAGCGATCTGATGGATTGGGCTTCTCAGAATTGGTGAGATTCGTTTGCTGAAAGGACTGAATTTTTGAAGATCGGCCACTTTTAGGTTAATCCTTTGCAGTAGGATGTGATGTGCTTCGTTTTAATCGTGTAACTTTTAGTCTTGGATATGTTTCGATTCTGCACGTTTTCGCTGCCCATTTGGACATAGTTGCGGAAAGTGTTGGGCTCCCTCGACGCAGGTCAGTGAAAAAAACATCACGTCGGAAGGCCGCGAGCTCAAGTGAACAAGGTTGGTGTCGTTGGCGTTTTCATAATGTTGTTGTTCTGCGATTCGTCCTACTATGTTAAGTTTCAGCCACGTCGTTCAAATTGGAAAGTCCACCTTCCGGTAAACTATTACGCTCCTCCCGAGCTTTGACTGGCAATCCGAAATTGCAAGAGTCGTTCGGTCTGCCAGCAAGACGAGGAAGGGAACGGAGTCGATCTGTCGATAGAGGGAGCGATTACGTTGTGGGCTCTTCCGAGCAAAATCAGGACTCATGTACAATTGCTTAACTTCAGGTGCTCAGTGCCAAATTTGACCCCGCCAATAACTTTGACTGTGATTTGAACCGTGCAAATCGCGCCGTGATTAAGGCTTCATTGATGGCGCGCTATACCAGTTTTCAGTAGCTCACATAATGGTACATAGTTTATACACACATATAAATATATATAGTAAACTGTGATTAAAAATAGTAGCTAACACTGTGATCTTTCAATAATTGGATTATCAAATACCGATTCACTTCGTTTTTCTACGGGACAGCTGTTTGCTGATTGGTTGGTTCCTTCGTACGGTAGCTACATTAATTTATTCATTCTGTTCTATGTAAAGATCAGTTTTCTAATACATGAGTACTTATCAGTTGTTGCAAAATTAGAGCACTGTTCGTAAAGGGTTAAGTTATAAGGTAGTGGTGGCAGACATTGTAGGGTTTGTGTGCAGCTAGAAACGAGACAATTTGAGGCAGTCTGGCGCGATGCGGGTCACCAGCATTTCGTCTCCTGAACTCCGAAGTCAGTGACTTGTATTAATTAAACTGCACTAGGAAAGACCACAAAAACCCTTGCTAAGGGCGATTTTCGATAAGTCTTGACAGAAACGAAGATATATTTAACAGAATTCGACAGAGTGGCTGACAAACCCGACGTTGACGACCATTCCCATTTAAGTGATCATCAGGGCTGAGAGGAAATTTTTCCCGAGATTTTCTGAAAATGAAGCGGAAGGTGACCGCAAAATAATATGTTTCGAAAATAAAGCTCATTAAAAGATATAGATAGTAACAAGGATTAATGTAAAATAGCAGGTTTTCCCCGAAAAAAAAAGATTTCTGCCATTTTTGTCGAGTTGTAGTTCTAAAAAATTAAAACCGTTGAGCAAGAAGTAGGTCAGTCAGTTGGCGATTCGGTGGCCAAAAGTTGTGAGAAAACGGAACAAGAGGTGCGCATTTCCGGATATCTTGAAAAAAAAAACTTTTCGATCAATGAAAGAACTTTTTGATGTTATTTAGCTTCCAGAGTTCTTCGATATGATGGTTTTTATAGAAAAAGGCGTTCATAATCACCACTCTTTTAATTGTTGAGGCCCATACGGAAAACGGTTCTAATTCAGACTTCTTGCTGGGACGGGTCTTGTGCGCCCGTCTTCTCGCCGTTTGCCAATCATGGCAGTCTCGGCATACGGTGTGCCGCGCTCGCCGCGGCGGCGACGACACAACATCGATAAGGAGCAGGCTGATTGGGTGATCGGCGGAGATCATGCAGAGCAAATGACTACCTACACATACATCTAAACTCCGTTTCGAGCAAAAACACTAGGGAATCCTTGTAATGCCTTCAAAAATATCGAAGTTAAGGGGCTTTGTTATTTGTGTAGGGCAGTCCAGACCCAAAGCTTTTGGTTGATCGATACCGATGTTAGAAATGATCTCGACATGGATATTTATCGTTGTTAGGAGCTTATTACGATGTAATCCGTTCTAACCATCTTTTGAATTTCTCCATTCGATTAGGTCTGAAGCGCCTCCGCCCATTTTCAACAAGGATAACCCTACGATTTTTAAGAGCATTTCTGACACGGGTGTGAGAATTTCTTCGATTTTTTAAGGGGTCGAAACCCCTGGGTGGGAGCATTTCTGACACGGGTGTGAGAAATTCTCCGATTTTTTTCAAGGGGTTGAAACCCCTGGGTGGGAGCATTTCTGACACGGGTGTGAGAAATTCTCCGATTTTTTTCAAGGGGTTGAAACCCCTGGGTGGGAGCAATTCTGACACGGGTGTGAGAAATTCTCCGATTTTTTTCAAGGGGTTGAAACCCCTGGGTGGGAGCAATTCTGACACGGGTGTGAGAAATTCTCCGATTTTTTTTTCAAGGGGTTGAAACCCCTGGGTGGGAGCATTTCTGACACGGGTGTGAGAAATTCTCCGATTTTTTTCAAGGGGTTGAATTCCCTGGGTGGGAGCATTTCTGACTTGAATTGAGCGATTAAATATTGGATTATGTCGCTGCTCAAACATATTAAATGTTGATAACCTTTTAGATCACATACTATTATGCTGTTTCATTCAAACTTTTGTTTTTTTAAACATTGCCTACGAAGGGCGGAATATTACCCATCCCAAGGTTTCAGACTTTGCATGATCCTTAAATGTTTTAGGTCAGTACGAAGATACCCGAGTGTTTTTGCTCAAAAAGAGTTTAGATGTGTGTGCCAATAGTGATTTGCTCTGCATGATCTCCGCCGATCACCCAATCGGCCTGCTCGTTATCGATGTTGCGTCGTCGCCGCCGCGGCGAGCGCGGCACACCGTATGCCGAGGCTGCCATGATTGGCAAACGGCGAGAACTCAGAAAAATCAAAACAAGTTACTTGTAATATAAATGTAACTTACTTGAATGTCTCAAGTAACTTACATTTATATTACATGTAAGATACATTTATATTACATGTAACTTAAATTTAGATCGCATGTAAGTTACACTTATGTTACATGTAACTTACATTCAAATTTTCACTATGGGTGGCCATCACGTGACGCAGACGACACGCGACGCAGAGAGTGCGTCCCAGACCACACACTACGCAAAAAAATGTTGTGCAGGGCCTTCCCTGCTAGTGTGGGTTCAAGTACCTCAAACTTGGGTAATTGAACCAACAGCAACGCCAGTCGTAAGTCTGACCCCGCGAGTGCGTCGTACATCCCCCTTGGGAATATCTTCTCGGCTGATTTGAGTTACTTGCGACTTATCAAATGGCACTTGAGTTACATGTAACATATCGGAGGCGCACTGCACACAGAGTTCTCTAAAATAAACAAGTTACTCGTAACATATCTGAGCCGATGTAAGTAACTTGCGACTTATCTCAGGTCATTGAAGATACATGTAACATATCGGAGGCGCATCACACGCAGTATCCTGCCGATATGTTACATGTAACATAAAAGACCTGAGATAAGTCGCAAGTAACTTAAATCGGCTCAGATGTGTTACAAGTAACTTGTTTTCGGCCTTTTATGTTACAAGTAACTTGTTTTCAATTTTCTGAGAAGACGGGTGCACAAGACCCGTCCCAGCAAGAGGTCTGAATTAGATACCGGAAAACTAGGGATTTTCTATTAGACCTTTGGCCTTTATGTCGAAGCTGCGGTAATCGACATCTTCAATTTCGCTTAATGCCGCCTCTCTCCGCAACGTTAAAGAAGTTTCAGAAGGAGTATTGATTTCTTTCGTTTCCGGATCGAAAATCCAATATCGGAACGGAAGAGCTCAAACTGGTCGGAAACACAGGACCGGAAACGGAGCACTTCCGTGCAGCACTGGTGATTATTCTCTTGGTGGTGCTCGATTTTGACGAGTAGGAATATTTCCCTCCCTTTCCCTAACAGGGAAAGTATTTCCGTCTTAGGGAAACTTCTATTAGCCATAGCGGTCATTCCAAATGAAATATACTTTTCTTAAACTATTTTTGGACGTAAAGTCGGAGTATGCATTTCGCAGCTGCCTAGAATCTGTGAAAAAATTATAAGCATTTTCCCTCTGATTTCCGTAGCCACTTAGTCCCAAAACGCGCAGTAATCTTTCTAAATTATGGAAACGGACCTCATAACCGCGTTCAGCTTTCAAAACAACCTCCGAAGGTAAAGTTAGGATGAAAGCACATTTTTCGAACTTCGCACAGAGTGGTGGCGTTCTCCACTTGTACAGATTTGTGGTAGAACGTTTACTTATATCAACTAGGGGGTTCGGAAAGCGTTCAGTAGAAATATTCCAGATTTGACTTATATTTCTCCCTGTGTGGTTATTTGGGGGGGGTGCTGAACACGAATCTGAGGTTCATCTGTCGATTTTCCAAAGTTTACGACTGAATTCGTTCAAAGCCTCCCACCGGGAGGAAAACTTGGGGGCAAAACGCGAAGTTTGACGATTTCCGGAACGCTACGATAGATCTAGCTCAAATCGTTTTATGGGCGTTACTTGGAGTTCTCAACATGGATCTGAGGTCAGTTCATCGATTATCGACAGCCTGCAGTAGATTACGGTGGGTATACGGTAGTATGGTCAAAGTTTGAGAATTGACTAAAATTTGCTATGCGGGGATTATTCGGGATGCTGGATGCGAATTCGGTGTTCATTGGCCGATTTTCTAATTATTAAGGTGGGTTTTGCCTCCTAATTGGCATGGTACCTACCGTAACCTACAGTAAACCTCAGATTTTCGACAAGCCGACACATTCGAGTTCAGCACCCTGGATTACCCCTACTCAGAAATTTGTGGGGAAGTTCCCGAGGACGATAGACCTGATTTGGTCGTTATCACTCGGCCGAAGGGAGAGGAGCGAGACGTCCCCCCGGAGGGGGGACGTCTCGCCCCTCTCCTCTCGAATTATACACAACGATAAAAAAAACAAAGCCGCAGCGTATACGATGATGCAGACGGGCTAGTCGCGAGTTGGTCTCACTTTGCAGGTTTAGATGGTAGATCTGCCACTCAAGGACTGCATAAGGCATCTCTGTCTGGATTTCAGAGGAGCTAATGAGCTTCTCTGTAATCAGAGGTGAATATTTCTGAACCGATCGCAGTTTTTCAGGAACAGGGGACTGCCGAAAACAGCGAGTTCTAGCAAGCTGATTTTTGATCAGTCATTGAACAATGGGAAGATCTGCAGTCGGAAGGTCGCGGGAAGACCTGCAGTCGGGAGAACAAGAGAACTCCTGCTGTGGGAACTTCCCCCATTACTCTGCTGTCGAGACGTCCCCTTCGTCTCCCCCGAATTCGGGAGAAGTTCCCCAGTTGTTTCGAGGAATGTTCTGCTGTCGTTCTCGGGAACTTCCCCCCGAATATCTGAGTACATACGCGTTTCGATCAAAATGCTTTTTTTGAAAACACCCTAAAATTGGCTGATTCCAGTGAGTGAATTTAGGCAGCTGTGAAGGGCATATTCGGACTAAACGTCCAGGAATAGTTCTAGAATAGTGCATTTCATTTGGAATGGCCACTTTGACCAAAAGGAGTTACCTTTTCAGTGTTTCACTGCAGCATGAGTGGTGTTAATCTATGAGGTCAGAATGGGTGTACTGATTAAACAGTGAGGTAGTGAAAAATAGCGAAGAATCGCAGCCACGTTCACAGCGCTTGAGTTATCGTGGGCGTGGACTGAACAATCGCAACTTGAATCAATTAGTCCAAGAACTGCTGGGGAATCGCCCCTCATGATGAGCCTACTGCTGTAACCCTTGACGCTGTCCGAGCAATCTAGATGTGTTTTCGGGCCACAAGCCAATAGAGGCCTCGTAAGGTGTCAATGAAGGCTGCACATTACGTAAAAATGTACTGAATCATGACTTAATTTTAAAGATTCTGTTTTAGGGCCTGTATTATTCGTGCGATAATTTTCGGTGTTTGTTTTAGTGGTTGATGTTTTGTTATCTGTTCATGGTCAGAGGTATTGCGCTTTCTTAGGTCTCTTTCATAGTACGATCGCAACAGTACGCGGCCGAACGCGAACCTCCCATATTGATCGAGCCGCTGAGCGTTCGGTCCGAACCACAGGAAAAAATCTTGAAACCGGGCGTTTGAGAGATGGCAGTTACCCGACCGCATCGCAGTGCATCGCGCTGCGACGCGGTCGGTCACCTAAATTTTCTCCGCTCTAATTTTCTGATGACAAACAAACCTAATAGTAATTTCCGTCCTTTCAAACTTATGGCTGGTAAAGAACTGCTTACTTTTGAAGGATTTCTGTCAGTTTAGTGTTCTGCAATGTATTTATTGTATGCTATTTATCTTACGCTTGTCTAAAACGGTGTAATAAATGCAAAGAACCTCTCCCATGATTCTGTTTCTTATTGGCCTTGTTGCTTCAGGGAGCTTGCCTCCATCGTTTACTGCCCAGCTCGTGGTTCGCATTGTAAAAATGGGTTCTTCTGACGGTTAAGTGATCATAATGTTCCCAACTGAACTTTTCTCGTTTGGTATTCATTTCTTTGAAAGTGGGTGCGGCCGGAAACTGCTTTTGCACTTACAGCTTTGGTCCGACTTTTCGGTCCTCTAGGTTCACGCCAAGTGTATCTAGACGGGTTGAATATGTCAGATTATCGTAGTCCGCTGTTTACGGGAATCGGACTCAAAAACTCGGTAAAAACATTGAATGCAAAGCATTAACAAGATTAGTGCTATCTCAAAAAAAAACTAGCTAAATTGAGATTCCGTAAGGACGCCTCAAGATGTGCGTCAGCTTGCAATAGTACGCAAAAGTGCGTGATGGTTAACTTCTTCTATTACGTTTCCCAGCCCGCAGTCTGCGATCTCTACAGTGACGCGATGGTCGCATCGCCATCGTATTCTGAAAGAGGCTTCAATACGTCTTTGTATGATATAGCACTGGTAGGAGAGATTTCTATGATTGCAAGCCTTGAAGTGATTTGGTGTTTTCTGTGGTTTACAGCTAAATCTATGTACGGCGGAAGAGTAATTCATGCAATAAACATTTCCATGACTCTTCGATGTTTGTTGCTCAGGGGTATGGTATACTTTTGCGACCCACGGTCGCGTCGCTCTGCACAGCGACAGCCGGTCGCGGAGCTCCCGCCCTTTAAACCTGTCGCTGTCGGGAGCATGGTATACTTCTGCGACACACGGTCGCTGTCGCTGCTACATAATTTGGCGTAAAATTGCGTACTTGTCCGGCAATGTAGATTATCTCACTCATCCCAACAGACTCATCCCAAACGAAACCTAGGTAGCATTTACGAAAAATTCCAATCCCAATTAGAGAAAGTTTTTGAAGAAAGTGGTGCTAGCACGTCAATTTTTTCGACTGGGGGCACCATTCTCAACGAAAATCTTGAAATTGAGAAGAATGGTGAAACGGAGACGATTTCATCAATTCGTAGTCCAATTCATCGCAAACGAAACCTAGATAACAATTACAAAAAAAATCCAGTCCCATTTCGAGGAAATTTTCGAAAAAAGATGGTGCTCGCACGACAATTTTTCATTTCTAGAGGCACCACTTTCAAAGAACCATGCCAGCTAATCAAAAACAGAACCATCAGAAACCAAAGTTTTAGAGGATAGGGAGAAAAAAGCATGGAACAGCGAAAAAAACAAGGTGAAATCCAGAAATGATGCCACTGCAGCTGTCGCTGTCGCAGTGCAGTGCACAGCGACGAGCGACAGCGACAAAGTGTGTCAGGTTCTAGCACATTCAAAGTATGTCACCCATCTGCGACACGTCGCGGCGACAGATGCGAGACAACTGTTCCTACGACCACCGAGTCCGTGGTTCCGATGCGGGTCCCGCCGCGACTTGTGCTAGATTGCATGCCTGTCGCTCATTATTGCGAGAAAGTATACCATACCCCTCACGTACATGATACCAAAGGGAGCGATCTGTGATTCAAAGTCCAGGTTTACGGTTTTCCCGTTCAAGGTTAGCACTTACCATCACATACTCTCCAGAATTTATTGCCGTTAACTTAGTCGAAATTATCAATCACAACAAAAAAAATCATATAAACTCTTGCCAGATGAATACCAGGGGTGTGCGTAATTACGGTTCAAGATTTTACGATTCACGGTGTTTTTTGGTCTCGTAATTACGGTTTACGATTTACGACATTTTGGACCGTAAATCGTGATTTTTCGTAAATAAAAATACATGAAATGGAAGTAAATCGCAAGATAAGTCCAATTGACTTGCTCTAATCCTACTTTGCGTATACTAATGTTTTTGGTCAGGAGATGGGACCAACCCAGGTGTGTGACTGCAGCACGATCCCGTTATCATTTTTGATGTGATTCTATCATTATAACGCGGGACACACTGTCGGAGTTGGAGGAGCTGGATAACAGATCCGTGTTGCGCGCCGCGCACGTCTCACTAGTCGCACGTCGCCCGTCTTCACGAGGAACTTCGTTTTCGCGTTTTCATGAAGATCAACTGTCCTTTTATCTATTACTAGATTGGCGTCGAAACATCGAACGAGGCAGTCTAGTCGATCTGAAATTTGCTTCAAATAGTGCTCCTGTCCCGCCTTTTGAGTAGATTACGCTTACTCAGAGTCCACAAAATCAACAAGAGTAGTGTTCGTTTTTTATTCCAAAGTTTGAAACTCAAAATCGTTTCCTCCAGTTCCTCTTCGTCCGCAGCACACGGATCCTCAGAAATGGCGTGAGCGCGAGTCTAAACGCTCAGCTTCGCCCTTTTTTATTGAAATTTTTATCCGTCACAAATGCGAGCGTTTGATGGGGCGCTTTGGCTATATTTCTCATTTATGGGGACAAAAATACACAAAGCGGCAAAAACTAGAAAGCGTTTTCTGTGATTACGTTGCCTTTAGCAACCTTCAGTATCGTCACCATAAAGCTACGATTCTGCAAGTGATTTAGTGGATATAGAGAAAATTAACTTGAGCTGAGTGACCAATTCTGTGCTCTAGATAGAGTTGCTACGGATCGGACTGATATTCTGCGATCCCTATTAAAGGTCGGCGCAAGCTCGGTGTCATATTTTTTAATGTGCGTGCACTGAGTTTGCGCCAACCTTAAAAGTAGGGAATTCGAAGTAAATATCAGTGCGCTTCTTACCGACTGTGTATTCGGTGTTGCCGTTTCGCAAGCAAGTGGGAGAAGTTCTCAAATTCGGCCGTTGAAAATCGCTTAAAAACGATCGTTTTGGCTCGTTTTACGCTTACAACGGCATTAACCTTTCGGGAGAGGCATTACGAGTATAATTAAGTCCCTGTTGCCCAGCAGATACGCGGACAGCTGAATCGGACAGGCGGGTATCTCAAGATCTGGGAAGAATTTGTTGAATGAGCGATAAGGGAAAGCAGAGAAATACTGGTAAGACGGTGCCATTAGGGGCATGGTATAATTTTACGAGACACGGTCGCATTTCTCTGCACGACGACAGCGACCTCCTGTCGCGGAGCTCCCGTCCTTCAAACCTGTCGCATTCGCAGTGCGTTGAGCAGCGACGGCGGCAGCGACAGGCTTCGGCACATTTCCAGTGTGTCAGTCCTCCGCGACACGTCGCTGCGGCTCACGCGTGATAACTTTTACTACGACAACCGATGCCGCTGCTCCGATGTGGGTCCCGCCGCGATTTGTGCGAGATGTCATGCCTGTCGCTGATGACAGCGATAAAGTATACCATGCCCGTTAAACGTGGTTAGCTGAAAAATGCTGAAGGCAACCTAACATGTACTAAGTACGTGAAACGGTGGACAGTAGGTAATTTCTCTTGTTCCACCATTGTAGTGATATTTTAGTGGTTATAGTTATTATTTGCTGTTTACGATTTACGATTTACTGTTTACGGTTTACGGTGATTTTTTCGTAATTACGTTTTACGATTTACGAAATTTTAAATTTCATTTACGCACACCCCTGATGAATACCATTTATTTTTGAGAATCAGCTTCACCATGGTTCTGATTCCTGTCCTATTCCAGTTATGACTATGCTCAGACAGTCGTGGTTTACTACATTGGCACAATAGCAAATGAACCCGCGTGCAAAGAGCTCAAGTTAGCAGCACACTTGCTATAGCTACTGCTAACTACGGGAGTTCCTACCAATCAGCGGCATCTCCCGCTAGTGTGCTGCTGCTTGTTGGATTCAACCCATTTACTCAGACGTTCTGGCGTTTCTAACGCGCACTGAACCGTCCCATTTCGACCTGTGCGGGGCAAACGGCAGGGCTCCCGCATGGCCATACCGGTCGGAGTTCAGCGCCTGCCAAACCTCGGATTCCGCCGTTTGGCTGGCGATGACTTCACGGCTGCAGAGAGGCTCAGAGTTGCGTTCGTGCACGATTTGACAGGGCATGAACTCGTTTGATCTGCCAAATCACGTTATCGATTACTCCACAATTGACCAGGCCCATATCAGCAGCAGAGCACGTATATAAGGGGCCTCATTCCAGAGAGAGCACACTCGGCCTTTCGGGCCGCTCGTGGAAAGTGGCTACGAGTCACTCTCTGGACGATTTTTGACAGCTGAGGAGTCTCCCCCACGGTCATCAGCGAGGGAAGCTCTCTCGCGGTCGACCGTGGCGTGGATGATGCCCCTGTCGAGGACCGCGGTGGGGGTGACTCCCTCACGCAGGCCGCGACATGGATCGTGTCCTTGTTGGGGGAGACCCGCTCCTATTGAAATGATGGGACGCCGCCCTTAGCGCCACGTGCTTCTATAATAGGACGACGACCTCCTTTGCCGTTGTAAATCTAATCTGGCATGGTCGAGACCTGCAAACGGCAGTGATTCGCCGGATATCGCGGGCGGAATCGAACATGATCGAAACCTGCAAACGGCAGTGAATCGCCGGATATAGCGGGGCAAACGGCGGATATGGGGCACCCGCTTTGCCCATTTTTTCGTTTCTAACGGGAGCGGTTCAGATTATGACCCGCGTTTGCTGCGCGTTACAAACCCCACAATGCCTGAGTGATACCCATCTCCATTGATTTGCCTGACGCGGGTAATGCCCCCGTTAGACCTGGTCGATCGACTGAGTCCCAGCTGGTTAGGTTCCGTCCATAGCTGACGACCAGCGGCAGGCGTCATACCGTATCCGAAACGCTGGCGCATGGCGCTCGGCGGCTGGCGTAATCAACTTGCCCGAGGACGGCACGAGGTTAACGATGGTATTGATATAATTAGTGACAGCCGCTTGCCTCCACCGTCAGCGACAGGCCGGCTGCAGTGGTCGCTGGGAATTCAGATCAATAATAAATGTTGAAGGTGCAAACCCCCAGCGTCACTTGGCGCTAGGTCGTCTGCTATGGACGGAGCCTAATACACACCAAAATAGTGACAGACGGGTGTAGAAAATCCACCCAATGAGTTTGTCTGCGACCGCCTGCTTGCTTCTGCAGTCCACCCAGTCGATACTGGTATTCTACGTGCGCACACGGGCAGGGCCAATGCACTCGTGGTTGGTTTTTCCGCCCCGGACTCTGTCGGTTTTTCGACCAAATCTGAGACTCCGTCCAACGTCGCGCGTACGCGCGCTCTCGTTCCTCTGCGCTCCTCAATAATCTCTGACGCTTATGGGGGGGGGGCTCCATGCAATTAAATGGACACGGGCAAACGCCTGTCTCTCACTGGAGTCAGCCCCGTAGCTGTTGATCTACCACGGTTCGCGATAGGCGTGGAGTGACAATGGGGCACGAGGGCATAAGGTTCGAAGCTTCATGTTTCAGAGATGAAGGACCCTGCTGCTTCTCTTCCGAGACGGGCTTGGGGGCGAGTGTGAGCGGCTAGCAAAACGCATGCCAACGATGAGCATTGATTTAGCGTAATCGCACGCTGTCACAAGGGGTGGGCGCTGTCTGACGGGGGCCTAAACACTGCAGCATCCTCTTCTGCGACGACGGCGGGTATATAAGGCGGCCAATTTCACTCATGGGGCAGATGGCTGTTTGAGGCCGGCTCCCCATGGCCCATCGCAAGGGCCGTGGGACACTCGTTGACCGTGGCGAGAATGATATCCTTGTTGCGAACCGTGGCGAGGTTGGCCTTCTTGCAACGAGCCGTTGCAAGGATCATGCTAAACTCCACTGAAGAGGGTGATAGTCCAAATTGTTTTCTCAGTTTGCAGAACAGACAGCCGATAACGAAGGGTTCCACATCAGGGCAGGCATCGGTTTCAAACCCTCTTGATCGGTAGCAGCTCCTGCTGCTAACAACCAGTGCCCGTATTAACGAAACACTGGGAGCCTCCCAGGATGATCCAATGTCCACCCGCTGTTGGACGAGTTTACGATCCAGGTACCCGGCAGGTAGACAGGAAGGCTACCTGCTACCTGGCGGGGAGACAGGAAGGTTCCTAGTCACCTAGCGAGTGGACGGAGAAAATGGTGGCTGCCTGCTACGTCCATCTTGCATTTCAGAACGTGATCAATATGTTGCTGGCAGGCGGCGCGCCCTCTGCCCGTCCACCCCCTCAGTCGAGGTCGGGCATGCTGTGCCCGCCGGAATGCATTGATAGCGCGGTTGAAACACAGCAGTTTCCTAACCGACAGTCTCCTCTTCGTCTCCGCTGGTGGCTACTTATGCCTGTCTCTGCTCTGACAGATGGCGAAGAGGAGGCCGCCACTATTGAAATCTCTACAGAGGAACCACAAAACTGGTGGCCATACGGCGGGTACGGGAAGGTTGCGCCTCCTTCCTGCGCCCGTGGTTTCATGAATACGGCCACAGGAGTTTAATCGGATGTCAGCGCTGGGATGCAACCCATATTGTGCCGACGTACCACGATTGCCTGAGATTTTTGAACGAGCTACACGGTCAGGCAACTGGCCGCACCTCTGCTCACGATTGTTCGAGAGCTACTCATTTAAAAAACTAGCCGTATTACTTTTTTTCTGTCTTATCTAGTTTTATTTCACTGGAACCTCACTGCAAAAAGGTCAATAAAGTTCGCTTCGACCCCTTACTTCAGACGAACTTCATTGGTACAGTCTTCCCGGGTCTCTTCAGTGAATAAGAAGACTGTTTCATCCGTTGGAAACTTTTGGCTAATATTGTTGCATTAAATTATGTAATGTATTAGCAAAAGTAGCCAGGGGAAGGGGGGAGCAAGAGAAAAAGTCGTCAAAAGGCAAATTCTCTAAAGGATCATTCAAATTATAACAGGAAGAATATTATCCATAACATACGTGCTTGCGACTTTGTAGCTCTTGCAACAATATAAAATTAGCCATTTAATCTCGCAGGTAAACCACGAGAT
This sequence comes from Aplectana chamaeleonis, assembly GCA_029168955.1. Taxonomy (NCBI): domain Eukaryota; kingdom Metazoa; phylum Nematoda; class Chromadorea; order Rhabditida; family Cosmocercidae; genus Aplectana; species Aplectana chamaeleonis. The sequence goes on from JAPDOI010000441.1 coordinate 472,412, forward strand.
CAGAAGGCGGTCGACCATCTTGTGTAGAAGGTAATGGAAAATGGATTTGCCTTCGATTTGATTCCGTAATCATTTTCATGATGATGATTGTGTGATATTATCAAATAGTTGTCTTATCATTTTGTGAAGCTGCTTCAAACTTGTATTTAACCCGTATTTGAGTACTATGGAAGAATTTTTATTTATAAATCTCAATATACTATTATGTATAACGTTTTCAGAATAGGCGTTTCTACATAACAAACTTTTCAAGTACTTATCAGGATCGATGAAATTGTTAAATAAACTAGAAGTCCTTGCTATTCGTAGCACCTCTGTATACATAACAGATGATTTGATACGAATTGAAATGTTCGAATGACATTGATATTACGCTGAATTAAAAGTTATCTGTTTTATTGAAAGGTTTGGTTATAATCACATAATTTATTATCTTCAAGTCAAGGTCCAAATAATTACAATGGTATTCATTGAAGTGAGTCTTTTCTAAACTCATTGTATTTTTGTATATATTTTGTATCCTATCTAGAATGTAGTTTTCGCTACGGTTGTGAATAAGAAGGAGATCATACATATATCTATATGGATAAAACGTTCTATAGGAAGAAATTTTCTCCACTGAAAATTCATATTCAAAGATTGAAAGCGTTTTTAAACAAGGGACTAAAATTACCGCCTGGTGGAACTCCATTGATTTGTTTATATATAATTTGTCCAAAGGTGCAGAAGCTGTTTTTGAGCAAATAATCAGTAAATAATCATCTTCATTTCCTAGAATGCCCCGCTTACTCAATGAACTTTAACTCGATGGAAATGTCTTTCTTGCGCGTAGGAGATTGTGGCCGGGCGCCGAGGGGAGTTTACCCCATGTTGAAATCTTCCGAAATTTCCTTGGTAACACGTAAAATCGTTCTCTTGGCCGCATCAGCTATACGACACCGGTAAGACAGCTCAGTTTCCCCCAGCCAGTTGTCTCGTTTTGCTGGGCCAAATTGAACCGAGTCAGCTCGTGAATACTTTTGAACCGGGATGTCCTACCAATATCCACGGACAATTCGATTTGGCCACTAATTTCTTACTGTTAAGAGAAATAACCATGAAACAGCTAGCGTTCACCGCTGAGTCCAGAATTTTTCAACATCAATAGGTTCGAGTTGCTCAGCTCGCTCCTCCGACTCTCTCAGTAACTGTTGAAGGACGCGGGGCAGGCGAAGAATATTCAAGTTTTGGGCCATAGAAAGCTATTTGTTGTTGGCTTTTGCCGTTTTTTGGCATTGACTCTTGCATTTTTTTTCAGACCTGATGAACGATCTAAAAAATCTGTGTGAATAATAGCAAAGCCAAAACGCTCCTGAGACCAACAAACATGTTTGACAGATTTATTACATCGTAAAGTCAAAATATAACTGGATTAAATGTTAAACGCACATTATCTTAGACGTCGGTAAAGGACTCCATGCAGCTGTATTCGACCCGAAGCCATTCGTAGATGGACGAATCAAACATCTATACTCTGTTTGTCCTTAATTGCACAAAAAACCGTCCGCCAATAGTCCTCTAATGGGCCGGCTAGTACCGTAGTTTACGTCCACGACGCGTTCTCGGCAGACCCGGGTGTGCACAGTGGCAGGGTGGGTGACCGAGTGACAGCATTGATGAATCGATCGCTCAGCACACCCCGGTGCACACCCGGGTCTGCCGAGAACGCGTCGTGGACGTAAACTACGGTACTAGCCGGCCCATTAGAGGTTTATTGGCGGACCGTTTTTTGTGCAATTAAAGATAAACAGAGTATACCAGAACTCGGCCCGGCTCACTTCCGTACCGCTGCGCACAACTGATACTCTAAAATTTTTTGCATTCTTGTGGTAGAAATGTGGAAGGTAAATGGGGATGTTGATCTAATCCACAGCGCTGGAGCAGTTGTGCGGCAGACGTAACGCGCGCAGCGGAAATCGTTGCGTGCAGGTCGTCGTTGGGGCGCGTTAGAGCCTGAGCAGAGTGCCACCAGGACGCGGCGCGGCCTAATGTTGGGCTTCCGTATTGATAGACCCCCGCAATCTATCAATACGGCAGCCCACCATTAGGTCGCTCCACGTCCTGAAACCACTCACCCCCTTAACTGTGGGGCCTCTGACGAGAAAACTAGTTGGTGCTCGGTTGACGCGTTCCGACGACGACGCGCGCGCAGCGGTTTTCTGCCACGCGCGTCAGGTGTGCCATCCGAACTGCTCAAGCGACGTGGATTCGATCAACATCGCGATAAATGTCGTTCAATTACTCTCTATAAAACGTCGTAATTCACATCACTCAAGGCGCGTGCGACGCCTCAGCCTCCGTCTGCCCTACGCTCTCTTACTGTCTCTAACCTCCGCTCCGCACCAGCACGCGTAGGAACCAAGTGAATTTCGCCGTTCATTAGCCTGTAAGTGGTATTTGGCAATATGCCCCACAATCGAGTTTTAGTCGGAAAAATACAAAGGGTGAAATGGCTAAAGTTGTTTGTGTACGAGTATTCCTTCTTTTAATTTGAGGCTTAGACGAGCAATTTGAGTCGAGATCCCTCACAGGAAGAAGGACCGCTATGTTGACATGTGTTTGTCTAAACGATTTCCGCTGTCGGTTACTTTGCGATTTCCCGCGGACACTAAGGTGCGTCCGAATGAGAATGGCGGCCCATGCGGCCGGCGTGCTTAGCAGGCGGCCGTCGCGTTCGCCGCTCACGGACGAGCATGCGAAAAGTCCCCACCGCCATCGACTACGAACGGGGCCGGCACCGGCTGGCAGCAAGCATTGCGCCGATCACTCAGTGGGAGAGGGGACGGCCGTCGTTGAAATCCAACACTCGTCCGAGGGCGACACATGCGACGGCCGCCTGCCAAGCGCGCCGGCCGCGTGGGCCGCCATTCTGATTCGGGCACACGTTACGTGAGGGCCGGTTGTTAGTCCCTAGTTATACAACGGCGGAATGGAAATGTTCCGCAATGACAACGTATACGTCATATTTCAGACCAGAAGTTGGGAGCAATTATGAATGGTCACGTTTTGTCTCGTCGTTCTGACCGACGACCGACATCGACAAGAGAACTGGGAGAATGATAGTATTCCAAACACTTGATACACAACACGGTATAGCGGTGAGCTATATAAACACCATAGCGGAATGAGGTGAACTCTTCGGCTGCTTCCTTGACGAGCTCCGGTACTCGTCACCACTGAAGCTCGTGGTCAACTATCGCTGAACGCTCGTGGACAACTATCACTAGTGCTTCTTATGAACTGCCACTAGGTGCTCTTTGCCAACTATCACTGGTGCTTGTGGTCAACTATCACTTTTTGCGTGGTCAATTCATCACTCAGCGCTCGTGGTCGACCATCTCTAGTGCTCGTGGCTATATTGGTGGCCCGTTCTGGTATACTGCTCTAGACGAAGCCTATCTCAGTGGAATCACTGTTCGGTGAGACTTCTCTCATTCATCTTTTCCTGTTAGCGCGTACTCAGCAACAGGCCGGATCAGCGTCGGTGATCCCCAAAAGAAACCACTGAACCACCAACATCCCCACCCCTACGGTTGCCGTTCGCTTATGGTGCATCGGCCTACAGAAACAAAAGAAGAGTCAGCATCAAGTCACTTAACCTCCCGAGCACGATGTCCATGCTAATGCGATCGATGAAAACAAAACTCACAAAGGCATCGAACGCACTGGAACAACAATTGGAAGAACCTAACGACAGAAGAGCCTATCTTGGGCAAAGGATAGACCGGAACAAAGGAAGCACGCGTTCGCTCGAGGATGCGATTGAGTCACTAGCGATAACGCTTGACAATCTCGATGAGGACAAACAGGAATCCAAAGCGAGGGATTGTGAGAACAGAACAGAAGATGCGTGGCCACAAGTAGCTGCAGCTAAGCGCAAAGTGCTCAAGATCAAGAACAAGGCACACCATTACCAACTGGCATCCTCACTACGATGTTCCAGACGGATATTAGACCACCAAAGACCCCAACAATCACGGGAAAAATCCAAGAAAAGGATCGTTCCTGGAGTATCTTCAGATCTATAGTTCACGCTCAACCCATTTCAGAGGTAGCCAAGTGTGGTCATTTACTGAATGGTCTCGAAGGATAACCCAACATTGAAGCTGAAAAATTTTACCCTCACGGAAGACCACTATAAGCTAGTCATAAACTGGATACTTAAGGAGTATTCAAGGAAAGATCTTGCCGTGGAGGAGCTATTCAAACACCTGGAAGAACTCAAGGCCAATGATGATTCCATTCCAGCACAAAGGAAGCTGCTCGAAGCATCAACGACAATGGCACAGCTGGCACACAAAGGTGAAGGCATTGATCACAGATCAAGGTATTGATCACTGCTGGCGTAACAAAAGGTGAGGCTGAAAACAGAAGAAACCATAAAAATTATCACATCGCCAAGAACACTACTCACATGAATTTCAAAAGTGAAAAAGGGTTTTTAAGCGGTTTATCGCACCTGCAAAAGAATGTACCTTGCGGATATCTATTTGTTCACTTTGGCGGTGGCATGTTCCACATCTCGGCAGGATGTTTGGAGCTATTCCAGTTTGTGTTAAAGGCAGTATTCACCTTAAATTTCACTTCCGATATCTCCACGGTTTACGGAAGGTCTGGTGCCCTATATAGCAAGGCATGCTTAAAGGCAGCATACACGCTCGTAAGCATAGTCGAGATAACAGCATAGATCGGTCCGCGCGGCCCGTACTATGTCGTCAACGACGTTTGAAGCGCTGAAAACTGTCCAGGATGACAGTATTTGACAATGTTTGAGCAATCTTGCCTTCCACGCCCGTATTTTTACACCCCTTTGAGTAACAGAATGAGAATCGATTCTTGTGAAAACGTGTGATAATTGAGAGTGATAGCACTATCAAATGGGAGTGCACGAGAGAAATAGCTTGGTTTACTTGAGTATAACATGTCTGCATACCTAATGACTCTCGTCCACTTTCGAGAATGCCGCTCTACTTTGGCTGACCTCTTGAAATGGAGAATTTTATCAGTGCACAAACATGTTATACTCAAGGAAACCAAGCTATTTCTCTCGTGCACTCCCATTTGATAGTGCTATCACTCTCAATTATCACACGTTTTCACAAGAATTGATTCTCATTCTGTTACTGAAAGGGGTGTGAAAATACGGGCGTGGAAGGCAAGATTGCTCAAACATTGTCAAATACTGTCATCCTGGACAGTTTTCAGCGCTTCAAACGTCGTTGACGACATAGTACGGGCCGTGCGGACCTATCTATGCTGTTATCTCGACTATGCTTGCGAGCGTGTATGCTGCCTTTAAAAGGACACGAAAGACGCGTTTTTGAGCGAAAATAGGCCTTTTCTTGTTTACGTTGGTTTTTGAGCGTGGAGGAATTGACCGCTAGAAGGATGATACCTATCAGTGCAATGAAGCAAACAGCTCACTTATCAACACTTTCTTCACTCGATCAGTCCTCATCGTCCGAGTCTTCATTTGTTCCTTTCGAGGGGCGGATCTGGGGCCCGGGGCGTGTCTGTGGCACCAAAACGCTTGTCCGCAGCCGTTAATTTGTCTTTCCTGGCTCGTTTTCTACCGTTCTTTCGACACTGGGAGCCTAAGGTCCTTCTACCCTATCATTTTAGTGTGGAAAGTAAACAAGGATGATCATCGTGAACACTGCCTTCAAGGCTCATTCATAGCTGGTCGCTTCGACTTCAAGTCGATGCGACCAACAAAACTGTCGCCATTTAAAATCGCTGGACGAAGCGATTTCAAATCGCTTCGTCCACTGATTACGAGTCGCTCGGGCGGCCGCAGTTTTGCGTAAAAAATACGGACAATTGTGGACAACGCCGCAGGAATTAAAAAAAAAATTTTTCTCGGTTTTTGCTGATTCCTCCTGATTTTTTGTGACTTTGGTGCCTTAATCTTCTAAATAAATTAGTCTCGCATAGTTTTCCAACAGGAACATGGCTTCAAAAGACGACGGGATGCAATTTGCTTGTACAGCAACTTAAAACTTCAACTAACTTTTGTATTAGCCGAAATCTCTGCATGAAATATGATTTCTCGGTAGCCTTATTGAACTTTCTCGTCTCTATAATCCTAAATGTATGATAAATACACGTTTTTTCCCTTTCACATGCCGTATTTTATGCGAGTGAACTGTGACGTCTGCAATTTTGCGCCACATACGCAAGGTTGTGACGGAAGATTGCGGACTAGTCGCTTCGACTAGACGAATCGCTTCCATCATGGAAGCGACGCGACTAGTCGAAGCGACCTAACAAAACCGAGCAGGTCGCTTCGACCAGCTATGTTACCCCAGTCGCTCGGCGATCGTGACTGAAACTGCAAACTGTTCCAACCCGTCGCGACTCAGTGCAAGATCTGTTGCCGCGACGGGTTTTGTACCTGTTGGCAGTGCCGCGACTAGTCGAAGCGACCTGCTATGAATGAGCCTTTAGATGAGCATCCAATGAACTCCCGTCGTAGTGAGAAGTCATTTGATACGTATCTAACACATGCGCGATTTCCAAACAGCATCCCACCGGCATCTGTGAAGCATATCACCTTTGATCACGAAGCTGGCAAGGGAAGGATCATTACATGCCGTGGCCATTTCAAATAAAATGTGCATTTCTAGGATGAGCTTCCGACTTAGAATTCGAATTTTCGCTCTGCTGCTGCGAAACGTTTGTCTGAACGGAGTTATATGCGTTTTGAGCGCTTTATGCTTACACATATCAAAACGTGAAATCCGTGAGTCTTTGTCGCCTCCTGAATAATACCTATGTGATTTCTACACCAGGGATCATGAATATACACCAGGTGACTGTGGGATTATTCCTGGTGTAGAAACACATGGGTGTATCCCAAGAGGCGACGAAGACTCATGGATTACACGCTATGATGCGTCTTCGAGTGAAGCGCTAAAGACGCATATACCTCCGTTCAGGGAAAGCTTTTCAGCTGCATTGTAAAAAATCGAATTCTTTGTCGAAAATCAATCCTAGAAACGCATATTTCATTCGCAATGGCCACGGCATGTAATGGTCCTTCCCTTTTGAGCTCTTTAAAATCAAGGACTCGGATCGAGTTGCACAGACTATACCTCCATAGCGGATCATAAGGTGTTCATAAGGTGATTCGTTTTAGAACTTCCAAGAAAGCAACGCCAGCGGCGCTGTCTCTCCGCACAAGCGAAAATCGGAGATCTATTCGGGCGGCCGTGGTTCCTCTCCGGATGCAAGTTGTTCCGCTCGGAGCGATATCCGATTACATTTCGAACAGCGGTTGCTGTTCGCACGAACTTTGAGAAATTCCAACAGCGGATTTTTTTCAATGAGTATCCTCAAGATGAGGGAGCCTCCTACGAGTATATGGCACTTCTTTCAACTAGCGGGCAATGAGGTGTATCCTCCCACTGATCGGAACAAGGATACAATCCCGGCATAGTCCGCAATGAGAAAGCCCTCGTCACCGCGGGTCATGGAGGATTCCCTGAGCGGCCAAAAATTGTCCACCACAAGAAAATTTTTTAAAAAAGTCACCTTCCAGGACTGGTCTTGAATGGCCAAATGCTCCTCTGTATCAGATGACATATCTTAGGCCCCGGTTATAGTTGGTCGATAGCCAGCCCGATAAATGAGTATTGAATCCCCCTACCCCCCAATGAGGCCAACTGGAGCACGCCGTGGCCTGGCGTGACCCGCCTGATCGATAAGCATGTAATAAAATGCTTAAAAAACCAAACTGAGTCGGCAGGAAATGATGACGATGGCCACGTGGCCAACAGGATTGATTTAGTTTCGACAGTGAAGAAATGGAGGTAGCAGTGTGGATTATACATTGGATCCGACTCACTCATTTTCGGATATCCATCCGAATGAACCGAAATTTTCATGATTCAAAATCCGATTCACCGAAAAAACGTCAAAATCCGAATGATCCAAAATCCGAATCACCGAAAATGTGTCAAAATCCGAATGATCCAGAATCCGATTTACCGAAAAAACGTCAAAATCCAAATGATCCAAAATCCGATTCACCGAAAAAACGCCAAAATCCGTTTGATTCAAAATCTGAATCACCGAAATGTGCCATGAGTCGGATAATGATTCGGATACCGAATATCCGAAAAATGTCATGATTCGGATCGGATAATGAGTCGGATATTGGTAGATTCGACATGTCCTGTGACTCAAACAAGCGTATCTTATGTCACGACTCGACATTCCATTCTACAGTAGCCATATAGGTGCGTGACTGCAGACATCCAATCGGCGCGCATCGTAAAATTTACGCCGCATTTTCTGAGCATCCTCAGCGCAGATTTTGCGCAAAATTAGCATTGCTTCTCTTGGTTTGAGTTGTCTGTGCGAATATAGGGCATTTCAGAGTGGCTCCGCTGCGAAATTTGTGACGTCGCCCTCCAGAGCGAGAGAAAGTGGGCGTGACCATGACTGGTCGCGGAATCATATTTCTGTCTTTGCGTCTCTTACCTCTTCGCCGCCGTTTGTTCGATTGGAGAAAACAGTGAAATATGGGGAAAATAATTATTTTCATGGAGGGTTTATGGACAGGTAGTAACAAAGTAACATCAACAAATAGAAGGAAACTAAGGCCAGAGACAAAAATGGTCCAAATAATTTCCACCGCGCGACGTTGCTGCCGTCGCTGCTAGCTCGCGCACTCTAAAAGCACGGTCGCCTCCCTCTCACGGCACAGTTTGCGCTGCGTAGCACCCCTCACCCCACATCACTCATACCGTCACCGCGACAGCGAGTTTTGCCTCGACGCCACTCTGAAAGGCTCTCAGGGGTATGGTATACTTTGCCGCTGTCATGACCGACAGGCATGCAATCTAGCACTGTGGGACCTGCATCGTGACAACGGCATCGGTCGTCGTAGGCACGATTATCGCGCGTCTGTCGCAGTGACGTGACGCGGAGGGCCGACATACTGCGAATGGGCTGAAGCCTGTCGCTGCCACTCTACCTGTCGCGGCCGAAGCTTGCAACACACTGCGATAGCGACAGGTTAAAAGGGTAGAAGCTCCGCGACTAGCGGTCGCTGTCGCTGTGCAGAGCGACGCGACAGTGTGTCGCAAAAATTTTAATTACCCAAGTTTGAGGTCTGGTACCGTGTCGATGGTCAGCTGGTGTATGGCTCTGCTATTGCAATCTGCGGGAGCACTGCCAGAAGTTGGTCTTCAATTGGGCTCCACAGGCGAGGAACCGTGTGGCGGGTTCTGCAATTTCAACATCAACCTTAAAAAAGCCACCATAGCAGGTGAATTTCGGCCAATCCCGTCTCTGTGTGCCTGATACGATGTCCGCCGCTGCTGCTGTCCCTTTCCAGATGGTGACCAGGAGACACTCAGTTAAGGAAAGCAAGGATGAAAGCTCGAAGTCACCGAATGGAATCGAGATGGCGCTGAAGCAACTGCGGTCGGACAAGAAGGCCCCGGACTACCTGAAGGCTTTGTTTGCTCATGTTTTCCAAGTGCAAAGCGAGTTCTCAGCGGTTCTAGCGAAGAACCAAGAACTGCAGGAGAAAGTCTCGGCGCTCAGTGCGGAAAATTGTGCGCTCAAAGGTGCTTTGGCTGAGGCCGAGGCTAGACTCTCTCAACCATCGACACAGCAGAATGCCTCTTCTGTTGGCGAGAATCATATTGTTAGTGGTAGGCATAGTATCGATGCTGAGGAGAAAGAGCGGTTACGCTCCATAGTTGTATCAGGTGTCCCTGAATCGTCTAAGAGGCGGCCCATAGAGAGAACTAAAGATGATTATGCCGTCATAGAAGATGTCTTGAATCATTTGAGTGTAGAATGCATTCCGTGCATGGTTTATAGGCTAGGGAAGCCGTTGATTGATCGACCTCGTTTGTTGAAGGTTGTTCTTCCCTCTAGTTATTATCAGAACCTGACTCTGCGAAGGGCTCCTCGGCTGCGATCCTTCTCCCGAGACGGGGTCTTCATAAGGCCCTCGCTCACAAAGGAGGAACTGGCACGCAGGCGAGAGGCCGCTATTGCACGTCGCTCATCTGCTAATGGTACTACAGTTACTTTGCAGCCTTATCATTCCTGTACGCCTGTTACCAATACTAATATACTCCCTCACGATACGAATACACTTGTCGTTGGTTCGGTTAGTCCGAGCACACTTGCTGCTAATCCTAGCTCGCTAATTGCTGATACTAGTACTCTCGCTGCTGATTCAAATGCTTTTACTACTGCTTCGAGTGCGGAAAACGCGTAAACCATCCTCGGGACGGATCTCGTAGTATATTATGCTTTACAACAAATATACGATCTATTTCTAAAAACAATGATTCTTTTGTATTGCTTTTACAGGACAAAAACACTGACATTGTCGCGCTCACGGAGACGTGGCTTAAGAAGGAGTTGAATTGGCGCCTCTGCTGGGGACTGGAGTTCTCACTTCGACATTCTCAGGTGTGACCGTAGTCGCAAGAGAGGAGGTGGGGTTGCTTTGTTCGTTAGGAAGCCTTATTCACCTGTTCTTGTTTTCCGTGAGTCTGTTACGGACTCATATGAAATTTTATGTGCAGACGTGGAAGTAGGGCTCGTTCTTGTGCGGTTCATTGTAGTTTATAGAGCTCCTAGTTGTACCGCGGTGATGACTGAGCAGTTGAACGCAAGTATTAGTGATATGGTGTCTGTTAACTACCCCTGCGTAACCACCGGCGACTTCAATTTCCCTGATGTGCGATGGGAAGGCACCTACACTGCCAACAGTTCTGTTTCCAGAAGTTTTTTGAATATGTGCTGCACTCATTCTCTGTCGCAGTATGTTAAATCGGAGACGTGTGGGGGTAATATCCTAGACTTAGTGCTCTGCTGTGACAACGATTTCGTGTTGAATACAGGTGTCTTGCCTCCCCTGGGTTCGAGTGACCACTCCTTGGTTCAGTATAGGCTCAGGCTTCGTAAACAAAACACCACGAAGGAGATGAAAAGAAATTTTAAGGCAGCTCGTTTTGATCTTATAAAGGAGTACCTGGTGAATGTTGACTGGTATAGTTCTTTTCAATCGGAGGCTACGGTTAATGGAAAATACGAAATTTTAATGGCCATAATCCAACACTGCATTGAACTTTTTGTACCAATGCACATGGTCCCTGGCGGTCATCGCAGGCTTCCCCCATACCTCAAAGCGTTTCAAAGGTTGCGCACAGATGCATGGTTTTCTGCAAAAGAACTCAATACCCCCGATAGCTGGGCAAAGTTCAAGGACATAAATGGCAAGTTCGATCGCAAGCTTAAAAAGTACAATGATAGTATAGAAAAGAAAGTCATCGAGTCGAAAGATAGGAATGCGTTTTACAAGCTTTTGAACTCCAGAATGAATGATAAAAAAACCATTGGAGCGCTTAAGACGTCTGACGGAAATATCCTCAGGGCTGACAGGGACAAGGCAGAACTTCTGGCAAATACATTCGAACATTCATTTTCAAGAGCTTCCTCACTGGACCAAGCGAGGCTGGTTTCCCCGAGCTTCGAGGTGATGCAAGATTCATGTTGGTTCTATAAGGAAGAAATTGTTGCTGAACTATTGAAATGGCCGAATTCATCTTCAAGAACGCCGGATGATATCCCTCTGATGTTCGTGAAGAAAGTCGCTCATGAAATCGCGGGACCCTTAGAGTTCATTTTCAATTTGAGCTTTATGTCCAGTGAAGTTCAAAATCGATGGAAGTTATCTTATGTCTTCCCGCTCCCCTAACAGGCCCCATTCACTGAGCCTTCCTACGACTGACCAGCTTGTATAACGGCGTTGTTCGCTAGGTTGTTCGAAAAGATTCTAAAAAAGAGAATAGTTGCACATCTCGAAAATCGTTCGGTTATTTCCCCCCATCAGCATGGCTTTCAAAAGGGTAAGTCAACCGTGACAGCTATGATTGAAGCCCTAAACAACTGGACGTCTCTTTTAGACCAAGGTAGTAATGTCGATGTTGTTTTTTTCGATTTTTCCAATGCATTTGACAAAGTCCCGCATCATAAGCTAATACAAAAACTAACAATGGTAGGCGTACACCCGCGCATAGTATCTTGGATCGCCTCATTTTTGGAGCATAGGACATTTTCGGTTCGAGTAATCGCTTCATATTCGCAGAATCACCCAGTAAGTAGTGGAGTTCCACAGGGTGGAGCCTTTTCACCGATCTTGTTCAATTAATACGCTCACGAGCTGGGGACTTATTGAGTGGGTTTGGAGTTGATTTCTGTGCATTTGCAGACGATATTAAGATTTTTCGCCAGGCAGGCTCTAGTGAGGACATTAAGGCAATCCAAAAATGCAATAGACGCAATGGTGGTCTGGTCTCATGAATGGCACCTGCCGCTATCGAAGGAGAAAACGAAGTGTCTCCATCTAGGTTCCTCAAATAACTGTCATACTTACAATGTCGAAGGGACTGAGATTGACAATGTCGAGCAGATCACTGACCTGGGATTCATCCTCACACGAAACCTCAGTTTTGACAAGCACTGCGAATCGGTATCTACCAGAGCCACCGTGGCTGTCAATAATATATTCAGGGGACTGGGAACAAGAAGTAGCGCGGTACTACTTAGAGCCTTTAAAACCTACGTGAGACCTATTCTTGAGTATGGGACACCAGTGTATTGTCCACACAAAAAGAAAAGCATAGTCAAACTTGAAAAGGTGCAAAACGGGTTTACAAGAAAGTTAATGATCAGGAAGCTCGGTTTTTGCCATTATCAACAAATGCCATCTGCAGAAACCAGGAATAGTGAACTCAAACTGCCAACTCTTCAGGTAAGGAGAGGGTTGAACGACTTACTGCTGCTTCATAAAATCCTGTATCAACCGGACTTTGGTCTCCGGCCTGGGTGTACTGTCGAGGTGAGAACATCAAGTACCAGGGGAGGAGCTTCAAAAATTGTGCGCAAAAATTCAAACCTAAACTGCAGGCGCTTTTTCTTCATAAATAGGGCGACCCCGGCATTCGAACGGCTTCGGAGGCTAAAATCCATCCCTGTGAGCCATAAGGGATTTAGAAAACTTGTAACTGAACACTTCGAGAACGAGCGTGGCGAGCGCTAATCCGTCGCGGAGCAATTTCCTTGTCTCTACATCATTATGGGCTATACGTGTATCTGCTTTGAACTCATTACACTACCTGATCGAAAACTGGTAGTTTTCCCTTGTTCCTTATGTATGCTTTTTTGCTAATTTCGTTTATGTTGTTCGTTGCACATAGGTCTGGTATACAGGCTTATGTAAATAAATAAATAAATAAAAATATACCATACCCCTAATGGCGCATTGAGGGTTCGATTGCCTACCAAAAACCATGTGTATTGATCGAACGGGCAATCCTTTTTTAGTGGATTAGACAGTAACTCACGGGTATTTACGAATTCGATGTGAAGGATTGATACTCTTTTAGACTAATGCTTTAACATTACTCTCACTTTGAAGAGATTGTGAAAGGTGATCACATCTGTTTGGTTTGCAAATATTTCGCGATAAATATGATTATCAATGAGTTCGTTTATCATAGTAAGGTAAAAAATCTCTTTTTTTTTGAAGATTTTCACCAGACTATCAATTTTCGATAAACTTTTTGAATTATACCATCTTGTATCCGACCGGATATCCGACTCGGATACTCGGATTCCGACTCACCGAAAAAAGGTCAAAATCCGAGTGATCCAAAATCCGAATCACCGAAAAAACGTAATTTTCGGATTGATCCGAGATCCGACTATCCGTTTCGCCTCCCTATCCGATAGACTCGGATTATCCGATCTTGCTATTTTGAATCTATCCGTTTGAGTCGGATATCCGCGACCTTTGATTCTTGAGTTATCCGAAATCCGAGTATCCGAATTTTTTTGATTCGGATCCAATGTATAGTGTGGATCGGTGACGTCATATTGGGGAGGAACCGGTTCCGCTTTGAGCGGTGGCGAAGAGATGTGGTGAACCCTTTGGACGTTTTCCTTGTAAGATGACATAACCTCTGCAAAAAATTGAAATACCCTCTCATCACTCAACGCGCTGCGCGTGCCGCTCTCTCCGTTTGCCATACGCTCTTTCGCTTTCTCTGACTTCCGCTGCGCGCCCGCCTGTGAAAGAACTACGGAGATTTCATGCTTATCCAGTCTATACTCTGAAACTACATATCTTTATATTTATCGAATATTTATCAAAGAAGGCGGTTGTGATGGTTCAGCGAGGAGTGTGACCTATCTAGAAGAGGTTGGGATCCGAAAAAATTACCAGAAGGTCTGTAGAATTTTCCAGATAGAATCACCCACCTCAAGTTCCATAGGAAAAGGGTTTGAGACTGCCGCGCTTCATAACCAGTAAAAGACCTTGGGGATCACCGTGGTGGAGTGAGGATTCGAACTGCGTAGGACTGCATAAACCTCAGCAACGAGCGCATGCTACACACACATGCTTGTTGGGGGGGGGGAGCGGGAAAGCCAGCTTACCGTTTGGCCAAGTCAAGGAATCCTACACATGGTCGACGAAGGGAGGCCGGGGGAAGCCGGTTCAACGTTTGGCCATGCCAAACGAGAAGCTACACACAATTGATGGAGGGGGCGGGAAAAGCCAGCGCATCGTTTGGCCAAGTCAAGGAATCCTACACATGGCTCATGGAGGGAGGCCGCAGAAGCCAGCCTAACGTTTGGCAAAGCCAAACGAGGGCTTCACATAATTGGTGGCGGGGGCGGGAAAAGCCAGCCCATCGTTTGACCAAGTGAACAAATGTTACACATAGTTGATGTAGGAATGCCGAGAGAAGCCGGTACACCGTTTGGCTAAGCCAAATGATTGCTCTAAATGGTTCACGGAGGGAGACCAGTGAAGCCAGCCAATCGTTTGGCGAGGTCAAACGACAAGCGGCGTAGTCCGGCGGAGTCATGAAAGCTATTCTTCGAAGCAGAAATGATTCGAATAAAAACATACTTATCAGTTCACCAGCAAAATGGTTCTTCATTAACAGAATCGTTACATCATCTTTTGTTAGGTCTGAACGGGCTATCTGGAGTGGGACGGCGAAGCCGGCCACCGAATCGGCTAAGCCGGTTCGCCAGCGGCGCTGGGCGGCGTTAGCCGCCTGGCGCAGCTGGTAAGCCATCATGGGAGCCTATTGGCCTCCCTCTACCTAAGATGGTTGCGATTGGCCAAGCATGTGAGTAGCCCCGCCCCGTTTTTTTATCTTCCCTTGTACCGGACTGTCAGGCGGTTACGATTCCTGCCCGATGCGGCTCGGGGTCGAGAATCGTCCGAGCGTGCGTTGGAGGAAAGAGAACGGACCGGCGCAAAAAGCATTGGAAATGCGAAATCGATGACACATCCACAGCCGTAGCGAAGAGACTATAAAAACTACGACATGCCGTCGGAATTCATTTTTAGAAGAGAGTTCCGCGCTTCTGCGGCCCCTTTCAGAGTGCACAGCGATGCGACGCGATCGAGCGCACAACGATGCGATTGAGGCGTCGAGTCGCCGAACTGAGCATTTCCAGTACTTTTTCAAGCGATTGTGTTAGAACGTGCTGCGACTTGAATGTGCGACCAGATCAATGTGAGAGGTTTCTATTCGATCGCGTTGCAGTGCGATCGCACTCTAAAAGAGCACGAATTCTTCAAGATGAAGGGGATGGCGGTGAACTCCTCCTTTTTTGATTACGTCATCGAGGGAGGAACACCTTTCTGTTTTGTCGCTACGATGAAGGACCAATCACATTCGAAATAATTGCTTCATCCCGTCTGAGAAGTAATTTTGGTAACGAAATCAGAAAAATCAGACGAGAAGTTGTCTAGCAAAGGACAGACAAACGTAAAAAAAAGTTTATTCAGATCACTAAATATAAGTTAATCAATACTTTTTTTCTGCCAGTTCTTCTTGGAAACTATAGCAGTTAATTTCCTCAACAGATACGATACCCGCGCTAACTATAGAGTTTGTAAAAACGGGGAGCATCCGGTACACTTGGCAAAGAAATGTTCGATGCATGTAGCTTTTTGAATGGAGACTTTTCTGAATTCTGAAAATGCTGTCATATTCACTGATCAAATTGCTACCTAATGATGTGCTTTGAAATGTAGGGCTTTGAGCGCCGAATTTTCTGAGGCCTCTTTGTTTTTCAAGGAAACACTTCGGCGCTTTGAGCAAATCAATGGGTCAATCAATCAAATTGATCTGTAAGTATGACAGGGTTTACAGGATACAGAAAAGTCTCCATTCAAAATGTTACATGCATCGGAAGTTTTTTGCCAAGTTTGCCGGATGCTTCCCGTTTTTACAAAGTTTAGCGCGGGTATTGTAGGAGCATACGTATTGGAAAAGAATGCTCCAAGTATGAATATTTAATCGAAGGGAACTCAGCAGGTTACGATCAAACATTTATCAAAGATGATCGACACGTTTTGGCTGACAATGAAACCACGAAAAGGCTGAAACGACTAAGAGAATATCAAAGTAAGGCCAATCGGGAGAAGCATCACTACCATGAGCAAAATGGGGAGAGTAGCATTGGAAATTATCTTCAAATCTCAAAGAACCCGGGCAGAAATGGGTAGTAAAGTAGATATATGATACATAAATAACTCTGAATAACTTCTCTTAACTATACTTCTTGGAAAAATGTGCTAGTTGCCAAGCCTAAGCTTTTTCATGTCTTATTCGAATAGAGCTACTAGACACCACCGGAACGAACCCTTCTAGCATATACGAAGCAGCCAATGCCAGCAACACCCACCACAGCGGCTGTGGCTGCACAGCGAACCTAAAACGGAAAATGAGCGGTTACCTAATCGAAAGAAAAACGAGAATCACACAAATACCGGATTCTCGTGCATCCACTCCAACAGCCCACTACATCCACCGCACGTGGACTTATCGCGAAATTCCTCCTCCTTTGGTTGCTCTTCGTGCCTTTCGATTTCGAAATTCTTCGGGTCGACGACATGCTGCTGCCCCTCCTTTTCCTCCACTTCTACAATGGCCAAAGGCGAAAGAGGCTGCAATAGAAGACGATGGGTTAAGTAGACATGAAAAAGAACAGTCTTCAGATGCAGTGATGGAGAAACGTCATGAAATTGTAATCCGTGAATGGGTTGTCAATTTAATGACAGTTCTGAGATCATTTTGAAAAGAATACATTTGAGGTGGCAGTAAACGGGTTTTTAACGCGAGTTGAGGGCAGTGCTCACGACAATAAACCGTATTCTAGTTTTATATTGATAATAAGGAAAATCTCCATGGAACTCTCGAATACTGGAGAAAAGACGGTTTAAATAAACCTGTCAGTTATTTACATACACCTGCTAGTGTGTTTTGTGCACCGCGGACAAAACGTCAAACCAAACGTCGCAAATATTTTGAGCTTCGAAATTCTTAGGTGAGAGACTTTTTTGTTTTCTGTTTCCTTAACCAAAAACTCTTAATGAAAAATATGGGTCAATGCTTATGCTTGGATGTTATTAGGTCTAGAAGTTAATTTCCGCGTTTTTGTTGTTATTGATATTTTGTAAAAAATAAAATTATTTTTATATAACGAATTTTATGTTATAATGCTCACTGTATTATCAGCTTTCTATTGATATATAACTTGCTTCACGTACCTTATAAAAAAAGTATTATTTTAGTTTCAGAATATGTCAACTTTTGTGCCGGAAAAACGCCATTTGCGGGAAGCTCTCCTTTTCCTTTTTCATCTCAAGAAGAAAGCCACTGACGCGCACCAAATGCTTGCCCAAGCTTACGGGGATGCTGCTCCATCCATAAGAACCTGCCAAGAATGGTTTCAGCGTTTCAAATCGGGTGATTTTGACGTTGGGACAAAGATCGACCAGGACAGCCAAAAAGTTCGAAGACGAAGAACTTCAGGCTTTGTTGGATCAAGATTCGGCTCAGAAACGCAAGAACAGCTCGCGGCATCTCTCGGCGTCACCCAAAAAGCAATTTCTATTCGATTGAAGGCAATGGGAAGATTCAAAAGGAAGGAAAATGGATCCCCTATGAGCTCTCAGAACGCAACAAAGAGCAGAGAAAAACAACTTCACAAATCTTGTTGGACCGATTCCAAGAAAGTCTTTTTACACCGCATCATAACTGGCGATGAAAAGTGGGTGTACTACACGACAATCCGAAGCGAAGAAAATCGTGGGTTAGTCCTGGTGAAACAACAACTTCGACCGCAAAACCAAACATCCACGGGAAGAAGGTCTTACTGTGCATATGGTGGGATCAACGCGGTATACTGTACTATGAACTTCTTCAACCTGGCGAAACAGTTACTGCGAATCGCTATCAACATCAACTAGCGCAATTGCGGCATGAAATCGAAGCAAAGAGACCAGAATGGGCGAGTCGACACGAAAAAGCCATATTAGCTTCATGATAACGCTCGACCTCATGTTGCTCGAACGGTAAAGGATACGCTAAAGAGTTCAAATGGGAAGTCTTACCGCACCCGCCGTACTCTCCAGACATCGCCCCGTCGGATTATCACCTTTTCCGGTCAATGGCGCATGGTCTAGCGGAACAGCGCTTTCAAGATCGTCAAGATGTCAAAAAATGGCTCGATGAATGGGTGGAGGCCAAACCAGAAAAATTTTATTATGATGGAATCCATAAAGTTACCCAAACTCTGGGAAATGGTTGTTATTAATGACGGAAATTATTTTGAATAAAAATTTTGTTTAAGTATGTCCAGTTTTCAATAGTGTAAAAAGCGTAAAAAAACGCGGAAATTAACTTCTAGACCTAATAGAATCTTTCGCGACAAAGAGTATTCGAAAATTCGGCCTCTTTCCCCCTGGTGAAAGGAACCTAGGACAACTGTTACATGACACAGCGGGGTGACCCAATGGGTTGGCTGGACCACGAGATTTTCACCCACTTCCTGGCCAATTCCATTGCGAACACTGCCTTTATCTACAACCCTTGTTTTTTGCTCAACATTTTCATGAATCGAAATCTTAGTGGAAAATGAGAACCGCTGCCAGCACATTGGTAGTCCATAGCTTCTCTAAGTTTGAAAAAAAAGCTTAAATAAATCACTTAGACATGGAGCCGATCCTTCGCATGAGCACCTGGTTGCTCGCATTGCGACTACTAATGTGCTGGGAGAGTTTTCATTTTCCACTAAAGTCTTTCATTTTCCTTGAAGACAATGGTGATGGCTTTACTAAGGCCTTCAGTTAGAGTGAACGCGCATTCTCGACTGGAAGTTTGGCAAACTTATGTTCTCCACATGGCTCTAATAGTGTTTGCCCCAAGACAGAGCTTGGATAAATCCCCATAGGTAACTCCCTGCTGCTCAAACCAAGCCTCAGTGGGGCGACGCACGTCGTGCTTAGCTCTTGAGAGCCGGAACAATTTATCGGGGTAGCGAACTTGAAGGAAGGGTTCACAGCACTTGCTGCTAGCTCATGAAATACAAACAACTGGATGTGAAGACACCCAGATTTCAAGCTATACTACCAAATTCCTGGCACTTCCATAACAGAATATCCATTTGTCGGGGGAACTCGGTTCATGGTGAAAACCCTGACAGCGAGATTAGACGTTCACTGTATCCTGGTTGAGCTTCTGCTCACCGAAAAGAGTCACTTCAGCAGAACACTTGGCGAGATTTCAGCAGGAATATGATTATTTTGATGGTGAATTCAGGGAAAAATCGCGGTTTATATCCTGTTTCTTGATACTTCGTGTAGGTTTGTGGACTAGGATTTCCGTGTGCGCAGGGTTGGATGGTTATGATGCTAACAGATAAAAGTTCGTGCGGAACTCGACAGCAGGGTTTCAAAAGTTCTCAGATAGTAGCAGAGCCGGAGTGCAACCGGCTCCGTCCCTTCCCGTCCACTTCAACCAAAACGCAGATCAGTTGGTATTCGAACTTGCGTTGCGTTCCGGTTGTGATTGCAACGTGCAAAGCGTCCAGGTTGCTCTACAGGCCCCATGCGTTGACTGACGCGCGCACATGTCGAAACTCAGCGTTCTAGACCTTGATCAAAGTCGACACGTCTAACTACCCCTTCTTCCTTTTGTTGAATCTTCTCCACGGGTTTTTGTTGAATCTTCTTCATCAGTTATCTTTTTCTTAAAGCTCGCCGACGTATCATTCGTATGGTGGGCAGTTCAACGTGCGGCTATTATGCAGTTTTGATTTGATTGTACAAAAAATGGCTTCTGAGCACACCCCTCTTGCAGAATCTCGGTTCTGAAAAATGTTTCAAACTTTTTGACAAGAATAGAGCAGTAAAGCAGTAAAGAGGGAACATCTGACAGATTTCTGCTAGTTTGCGCTTTTTCTCTTTATTTGACTTTTCCTGGTTCTTTCTGCGTGTTTGTCTAGCAAAGGCTGTAGGGTTATACCTAAGACAGAATTATATTATTCGAAAGTTATCTGAGTAATTTTTCCAAGTTCGATTCTCCGATTCTTTTAGAATTCGAAAAATTTTGATTTTGGAGTAGTACACGAAATTCGAACGCTTTGAAAAAGCGGTTCCGGCAACATTTAGAAGTTATAATATTAAAACGACTGACGCATTTGGCGAAAATCCCTGGAGTAAAGTTTCCATAGTTAATTGTTTCAAAAAATCTGATTTACTCGGAATCAGCAATTCGGCAGATTCCTAAGGACTTTATTCGAATTTAATCTTTCGCACTGAAATATAAGAAGCCTTTAGCCGAAATGGGGTATTTGGTTGAATAAGTGGAAATCGTCGGACTCTTTCCTGAAAAGTTGTCGATTAGCTGAAATGGGTGTGAAAATATTTGCGAAGCGTCTGAAATACGTCGAGGTATCGGTTTTTGCAACGGTGTTGCTAAAATCGGTTAATCGAAAGCGCCCGGGACGCAACTGTCTACGATGGATGACGTACTATTACGTCATCAGCAAATAGTTGCGCTCAGGGCGCTGCGTGAATCAATTTCGTCGGAAGCACCCGGAGCCCAACTTATGTGGCCTGCATCGCAACATATGAGGCCCTGAATTTGCCAAATTCGTCAACCGAAGCGCAACATGGATGCGGCTCCAGGCGGATTCGAGGTGGGCTCAGGGCCTGCTATTGTCTGAGTTGTTGCTATATTTATAAAATGCACTGTAGCACAATGGCCTTGAGACAGCGTTCATTCCTCATTGAGGAATCGTAATTCTCATCACTCGAGGCGCGTGTGATGTTGCTCCCTCCGTTTTGCATTCGCTCCCACGTTGTCTCCGCTCCGCACCAGCACGCGTAGGAAGGATGAGAATTTCGGAATTTACAACCTGTACGTGGCGAGAACGCGCGCTCTAGCTGTTTGCTGCTCTCCAATACTTCTCAATGCTGGTCGGCGCCAATACTCAGACATTGGTGGGGAAATTTCCGAGAACTAAGACAGAATTTTTCCTCAATACAACTAGAAGACTTCTCGCGAATTCGGTGAGAGGCGAAGGGGACCTTCCGTGAGCAGGTCTTCCCTTGTTCTTCCAAGTGCCGGTCTCCTCCATGGTGTCGCAAGCCAACACGCAACCCAACAATCGTTCTTTGATTGATCAAAATCAGATTGCTTGAAATCGCTGGTCTCAACAGTTTCTAATCTCTGGAAGGTGGGAACAGAGCCAAAAATCCTTACCTCTGACTACAGTTAACAGAAAAACTTATTATCTTTCCTGAAATCCGGTCAGAGATACCTTACGCTGGCCTTGAGTGGCAGATCTGCTCCCACAACTTGCGATGCGCGAGAACACGTGGAGATTGGCCTGTTCACATCATCGTGTAAGTTTCGGCTTCGTCCTCGAGTTCACCCACGATCGGGGACGGGAGGCCAAGGGTATAAGGTGAACTCATCTTGTTTTCCCCTTCGCTCAATAGTTTCGAACGTCCATCGCAGTGAATAATCCGAAAGGAAAGCGGCGTTAGGTTCTCTTCAAAGAGGATGTTCTGCCGTTCTTCCCTCGACCGAGTGATAACGATCAAATCAGGTTTATTCTTCTCGGGAACTTCCCCAGCGATGTTTGAGATAGCGCCAATTGACACGGACAATCACCTCATCATCGGGTTGATTCGATTACTGACGTCTGACCTATGACCGCATTCGTAAACATCGGGAGCCTTCGGGCAAGATCCAAGGTCCACTCAAAATACCCGGCGTGGCGAGAAGGCTCCCGAATACTTGGCGGTTAGACGGCTCCCGGTACTTGGCGGTTAGACGGAAGGGTTCCTAGCCACCATGCGGGTAGACGGAGAGAGTCGCGGCTGCATGCAATGTCGATCTCTCGTTTCAGAAAATGATCATTATCTTCCTGGCAGGCAGCGCGCGCTCTTCCCGTCCATCCGTACAGCTGAACCCGGGAATGCAATGCTCGCCGGAATGCATTGCTAGCGGAGCTGTGAGACAGCAGCCTCTTATTCAGCGGTCTCCTCTCCGTCTCTGTGGGTGGCTACTCGTGCCTGCCTCTGCTCTCACAGGTGGCAAAGAGAGAGCTATTATTGTAGTTTCGACTGGGAGGTATACATGTTATCCGAAAAATTTCGGATAATTACAAAAACTGTATTCTCTTATTAATTTCAGCGTGAAGTTCGCAGTGAATGTGCTAGCCTGTCACCAACAAAAAAGCACTGGGTTCTGGAAAATCGAAGTTCCCGCAAAATGATTAGGATAATACGGATAATTTGGAATTTCTCGTGAGGCAAACTGTTACTCACACGGAATTTTGCACTCTCATGCCATATACGTCGAGTTTTAGCTAAAACCTACTTAATATATGCTATCCAGTTCCAAAGAAAACAGAAAAATGCGATTTCGCAATTTTCCCAAATGATCCGGATAACAACTATAGTAGGAGGCACAATATTGGTTGCCCCAAATGCCTTGCGCGGATTCTTTACGCCCCCTTCCTGCGCCTGCAGTTTCATGAATACGGCCTCTGGTGATCAATCACCCAAGTCACCTGGTTGGCTGCACATTAACCCCGGTTTGAAATGGCGGGATTTTGGGATACGAGAGCCATTTTTACATCATGTTCGAGGCTTGACATTTTAGGTATGAAGGACTGAGCTTGAAGCTTGCTGCTTCTTTTCCGAAGCGAGTGTCAGCAAGTAGGAGCGCGCGTGAGCAGGTACAGTTTACTGCAATGTTAAAAGGACATGGTGCGGTTGCGGTCACACACTAAAACTACGGTGGAAGACGCCAGATTTCATTATCGATCGACAGCACAGCTGATTTTCTGGGTAAGTTGCGGCTTTTCTTTTCTATTTTCTTGTTTGTTTCGACATAAATTTTGTTTGTAACTGTTTAAATATTGCGAATATGAGCTATTCTTCGCGGGTGAGGGAAACTCGTCGTTTGTTCGGGCTTCGAAGAGTTTTTCGAAATTCTGTTTTGAAATCGAAAAAAACGGCAGACTCCTCTCGCATACTAAGAAAAGCCCCTATTCGCAATAATATAAGAGTCAGAAACACAAATAATGCCGAAGCAAACAAGAAAAAAAAGAAAAACCGTAACCCACCCAGAAAATCAGCTATGCTGTCGATCGATAATGAAATCTGGCGTCTTCCACCATAGTTTTAGTGTGTGACCGCAACCGCACCATGTCCTTTCAACATTGCGGTAAGCTGTAGTAAATCGTATCCCTCAATGATCATCGATTTTGCGCAATCGCGAGAAATGGACGCTGCTTCACTGAAAGCCGTCCTGTTTCATGGATCTTTGAAGTGTTGACACCTGCTAGACACATTGTGGAGAAAAATTATGGAGTACCTCAGCTTGAGCAGCACCAGCAGCCTGTTGCTCATGGTTACCATTGTCTGAATCGTCTATCTGAAAGCAATGAAAGTTCAGTTCCAATCAGTAATCTAGAAACTGTTGATAGACAATAAATCGGACAACTACTCCTATGGAAAAATTTGAAGCATTCATTCACACCTTAACAAAGTCTCCTGGATCAGAGTCCATACTTTTCCGCAGAGAGATTTTGTGCCGGGGTTCCACCTAGAAAAAAAAAGATTTCAATAGTTCTGAACTCCGGAGCACTGAAAACAACGACATCTAACATAGCATTAGAGTCGCTTCATTTCTGATTAGTCCTGAATTCGCTTGCTTAAAAATTGATTGAAAGAATAAAATTAACTACTTAAAATAGAATTATTTTGATGAAAATTAAAACTGAAGAAAAGTTATAAGGGGGTGAAAATAGGTAAGTAAATATCCTCTGGTTCCGAGCCAAATTTACTCTGTTCCCTCAAGGACTTGTGCGGAGCGAGGGTAGAGACAGCGAGAAAGTGTGGGGAGAAGGATACACAGCGCACGCGCGCAGACGCACGCGATGAACGGATATAAACTTTACTCGGAAAAAGAGGATATGTTCGTCCGTGTAATTTTATTACAAAACCACGACGCAGCTTGGCGGGTAAGGCATGATCTTAAGTTGTCCGAAAATTTTCGAACAAACAACCAATATCGTTTGGTTTCTCCGATTTTCTGAAACGTTCTGGGATTTCCGATAAATAATATACAGTGTATCAAAACTATGAAGGCACCCTATTCCTTATCAACACCTAATACGCGGCTTCTCACGTATACAACCAAGCACTCAAGTCGGATCGTTTTCTTTTTTGAACTCTATTGCCACTTGAAATTCCTTTGCGAAATGTGGTTTCAACACTTTTGAAGTTTTTTATCAAAACTTCCAAGGCACTTCACATTTCGGGGCTATAACTGTTTCAGACTGAACCTGTGCAACATATCAGTACCTAATCAAACATAGTCCGTTTAAAAATAAGTTTGAAAAAAAAAGTTTTTTTTTGGAAAACAAGTTTTTTTTCACAAAAAGTAACCAACGTTTCGAAGCAGCAAAGGCTCATTGTCCCCTTTGTGTAACAATCAGCGCTTTTTAGCTCGCTAGCGGTCCTGTACTGCCTCTGTTCTGCCTAAAAGCAGTGGTCGCGCTCAAATATGCTTGTCTTCTTTTCCTCTCTAAACCCTTTTCTGGGTATAGAGAAGTAGTACCTATAAGAAGAAATCGCGAAAAATAGCTTTTCTGGGCCAAATTCGAAGCCTGCACTTCCTTGTCTTTTGATGGTGGACGAGTTCAAACCACATCATCGGCATCGATGATCTCTAATATCGAGAACATCAGCAGGCTTGAAATTGAATTTCAATCAATGAACATTATCCTTCAGACTCATCTAGTCAAAAACATTGGTTGAAGTTCTTGCTTTCATTGTTCAACTGTTTTATTTGGTAAATTTGCATTTATTTCTTCCTCTGAGTGTCGATGATTTTTGAATGCTTGGCATGAGACTGTGATCTTTCTGTGCACGTGTGCACGAACTGGAAATTTAGGGTCTTAATAACTCTAATTCTAGCCCGTTTTCCACCGCGCTACCTTCACAGATTTTGAGCTGTTTTATATCTAAGCTGATTTTCGTAGATTTTTCAATAACGTTTTTCATCGTGACCACTGCCTTTAAAGGCAGCAGACACGCTCAAAAATGGTATCGATTTTATGACATAAATCAGAGGTTTGGAGCTAGTTGTATTAAGAACTGAAGAAAAAACGAACGAAAACTGTGCGCAAATAGAGAAGTAACGGTTATATTGTTATCGGGTGAAAGTGGACGAGTTTTACCGAGCGCTGTTGAAACAGCGAATATCATCAACAAAACGGTTGAGATGGAGAAGCCGATATACTCCTACAGCGTGTACTGGAACGTTCACCTCGTTGGAAGCATCAAAAACCAGCTAAAACAACCGTATTAGTACTATAAATTTGGACGAGTTTGTATTTTGGGGCGGGGTTGCAGAAATTTCTCGACTCGCATTGCTGAAATTTAGTAGTTTTGACTCATTTTTGACGCTTAGGACGTTGTGAGCAGTCTACTAGGAGCCATGCGACTCCAAAAACATATTTATCTCAACAACTTTTTCGAGCGTGTCTGCTGCCTTTAAAGGAATCAAATGCACTGAAAACCACCCACCGTTTTTTCGGTTTGAATGATTTTCTGGGCCCACCTAAGAACGTAGGGAGTGTTTGTTTGGTGAAAAACGCCTTATTGTGAAGATTAATAAAGTCGAATGTCTCAAATTCCGTCAAAAGAGGCCGGCCCTCTATCAGTCATCTGGCACAATTTGCTGTCCGCCATCATATAAGTAAATGATCAACGATTTATCCAGTACAACTGAGGGGAAGTTAATGGAATATACTAGACGATTACGTAAAGAATGGCTTTTCGGCACACATCGATTAATCTTTTCTTCTCCACAAACTACTTGAAGGAAAGACAAACTTCATTTGATCGTGAGATCCTTGACCAAAACAGCGATCTCTAACGATCGACTCTTCCTTTCTCAAAAGCCGATTGAGATATTTTCTGTCTGAAAAAAGGGTTTTCAGTGATTTTTTCGAGTTTCTTTTTCAACGTAGCTGTTATATAGGGTACTAGAGCTCTCATTATGACAGGAAAACTCCAAAACAAAATCCATCGTGAACGATGGCTTTAAATCTGCCTGAACGGCTAATCCCAGGCGTTTTTTTATATGAACATTCTTCAATGATCGGACTTGCTCATCAAAATATCTTCAGATTGTAAGCTCCAGACAAGGCAAAGGCCCCTATCAGATTCAATAAAGGCATGGACAAACCTAGATCTACCGAAAGAAAGCGCAGTTCAAGAGTGGTGACACCTGATTGTGTCGGAAAAGTGTTCATTCTCACTGGGTTAGATTTGTTAAGGGCTAATATAATTCCTCTCGATATGTGGGTTTCATTCTTTGCTCTTTTAAAAATGGTAGGAAACTTCATAATCAGGTCCAGCACACTCAAAGGCAGTGTTCGCGATGAATATCACATTTGAGTTCGACCAAAAAATGGGGTTTCTGGTCGTGACTTAAAGGCAGTGTCCACGATAAAGACCATGTCTGATTTTTTGGTGGAGATCGGCAGCTGCGGGGCCTAGCGCAACCCTGACGTTGAAAAAACTAAGAAAATTGAGCTTGGAACGGTCCCCTACGGCCCCAAAGTTAAACACCCGTCAGCTCGTCACACCCAGATGCACTTTCCACGCCCACAGACGTGAACAAATGAATGCTCGAGATTGTGAGATGAGCGATGGTTTCCGACTAATAGCCCCGTTCTTCCTTTCATTCTCAACTTCTCTCTTTACTCAGATCAGCTAGCATACATCGGCTGCAAAAGACGAGAGTTACAAGCCTCGGAAAACTCGTCCACCATGTTTCCTTAGCTCAATTTTTGAGGGACCATAACTCCGTTCCCAGAAGGTCTTGTACGATTCCAAAAACATCATTGTAATCAGCATGGGACCGTCTTCAAGATAGGCGGGAAAGCATAGAAACGATTCCTATCGTAAACACTGCCTTTGACGAATAGTGACGAAACATCGTCGAAAAAACGCTCAGAATAACCAAAAGTAACGATTTTTTAAGCCAATGGTATACTTCTGCGACACACGGTCGCGGTCGCTGAACACAGTGGCAAATTTTTAAAGGACTGGTTCAAGTGCACGCACGTGCAAATTCAAGGCGCTGACGAGTTCCCGCGCCCTTTTAGTTTCCGCAAGGGCGCGCTAATGGCGAAATGTGCGAGAATCGATCAGGCTGGACGTGGCGGAGTTGCCTTGCAATTTGCCATCGAAGACGTCCGTGGCGCCACAAGGTCGTCAGAACGGGGGTCGGGGCGAGCATAGCAGGTGTGCTGGGATTACGAAATCTCTTCTACGTGGCGGTCTTTCTATGCTTCTGGCTCATTTTCACTGCTTTCTTCGGCCCTATCCCCTGCAGCATCTGCCAGCACAGTGTTTCACACTAAAAATTTATCGTGAACACCGCCTTTAAGTACACAATAACCTCTTGAAGATTCGGTTCAGTACACTTGAACTTCTTCCAGATTCGGCAGTTCAAACTAATTAACCTCCTTGAATTGTAATCATGTGACTATTCCCATTTTTCGCAATTGTGGCGAATTTTTGAACAGCACCGCGGCTGCGCTCATGGAAACGTAGAATGGTGGTTATTTTTCAATGTATTTGCGCCTAGTAGCTGCGTTACAGTAAATTTCGTAATGCCGTAGTTATACACCAGCGGGACGCTGCGGAAACAGCAAGACAACTACCACTTATGTGCGTCCTAAGTGTGCTGAGGCATGCCAAAAGAAATAGTTGTCCCAGGAAAACGCACAGGAAGCCCGCACCAAGCAGTTATACACGCCGCGGCACTGTATACTGTATCCTCGCGGGACCTACACCGTTGGAAATTTGCCTATTTCAATCAGCTGATTATTTTTCAGATCTAAACTTGTTAAAATACCACCAAAGCGACATAACGAGAACTGCTATGACAGCAGCAATAGATTTCTAGTGACCTTTTGCTATAAACAAGTGTTAGAGGCGTGAAATATGGATAAAATGCAATTGAAACGCCCGGGAATTTTAGATCCGCAATATTGCTTCAAAGGCGTCTAAGACGCAACATTGCAGACGAGTCCCTGATACACGCGGCAAGCGGCGGCAATGTCATCGCGGAACGTTTTCATTCCGCTGGTGTATAACTACGGCCTAAAGGTGTGATTGATTATGCACAAAGACATAACTCTTCTTCGCTTGCATCCTTGCCTACTCGCCAAGTCCAATCTGCGGGATCGATCTTCTTTTGTGGACAGAGAAACAGGGGGATTAAAATAAAACGATTAAATTTTAAAAATACTGCACAATTTACTCAAGAAGAATGATATACTCCTCCTGAGAAAAGACTTAAACCAAACCAGGCTCTAAATTCTTCAGAAGTCGTCGAAAATTGACGTACATACTTACCTCGCCGCCGTTCTCTTCGGCCTCCACAGGAGTTACATCTGCTGCGCTGACATCAGTTTCGGCACGAATACTCATACATAATCCTTCGATGGATGAGTTGTCCTCCTGAATATCTGCTACATGAAAACTACACTACTGCTTGCAGGATTTGGTCAGAAAGCGCGTGGGAACGTGTATTCCGACTTTTGCTCATACTTCCCGCGACCAGCGACAGTGAAATTACATGTGAGGCATATTATACTTGTTCCGAATCGAATAATCGGATGAGTATCCGACTGTTTCAGTCGGATAAAAAAGTCGACTTTTTATTCGAAAAGTCAAATATTCGAAAATGGGCGATATCCGACTACAGTCGAAAAGTCGAATATTCGAAAAAGTGCGATATTCGACTATAGTCGAAAAGTCGGATATTCGAAACGAATTTCATTTGGAACAAGTATAAGGCATATCGATTTTCAGTCGATTTCAATGGTAAAAATCTCGTCGTGTCGCTCGAAATGTTTGAGATCCAAAACGTTTAATAAGATAAAGATGAGGAGGGCAGTTCATTAATAAAATGCTTGTTAGGGTTTTACTTTATGACAAACAAAAATATCACCCCAAACACGTTTGTTTGAATTCCAACCCTATCAACAATTATACCGCCCTGCTCAACCGAATCTTGAATAATTCTTCAGAACCGCTCTCACACCAAAATCCTACGAGCAGTGTTGTAAGTAATCTCTGGAAAATATACTTGGGTACACCGAATATTCGAATATTTTGAATAATTTGGATTTTCGCCTCAATTCCAGAATGTATTCGAACCGTTTCTGTTTCCAAGCATTACTTCAGGGGGCAAGGCTCCCTCAATTCATGAGAGAGTAGAATTATACCCTTTCATAAAACTCAAACCATTGGTTATTCCTAAATTATTCGAATAATTGCTAATCGCAATTTAATGAATGATCGGAAATCTGGGTTATCATTAAAAGAGGGAGCGGTAACCCTAGACCAACTCGAGGAACCAGGAAAAGTTAGAGTACATTCTGACATTGCTGCAGAAGATTCAATTATCTGATTATTCGAATATTCGAAGTGCCCAAGTATACAGGGAAATCTTTAGTGAGCTGTCGATTTCAATTATCACCAGCAGCTAACAATAAGCGGTGGGCCACGGTGGGATATAACTGGTGGTAAGGAATCCCGAAAAAAGAGCAACCGCTCCTTGCTGTGATAATCGGAAACAGGAGCTTCCTTGAAATGTACCTGAGCTTACGTGCACCTAGAGATAAAGCTACTGCTCATATAGTGGACAAAGTTGTACACGAACGGAATTTTTGAAAAAATTTCAAAGGATTTCTCGAACTTTTTTCGTTCGGAAATCTGTCGAATAATATTTTTCGAATTTCGCTCGTTCGATATTGCGTCGAACGAATTTTTTTTTGCAAATTTCAATTTCGCCAAACGAGATTTTTTCGATTTTTGCACGTTCGAATTTGTTTTGAACGGTTTCGTTCGTTCCAGATCTACCTTTCGAATGTTTTTTTCAAAATATCGTTCGATCTTCAAGATGTTTCTGGAACCTAGGTTACGCTGTTTCGTTATTCCTCGGGGCGAGTTGTGGTGGGCGTGACCGAACAGCCCGCCTAGTCGAATAAGTTGCGCTTAGGACTGGAGAACATAAAGCCGTTCCGCTAAAATGAGGCCGGTTGAAGCGAATAGCGGAACGATCGGTCATGGCAAAATACAACACTGATTAGGAGACTTCGACATGATAAGCTCGATGAGCAACACTTCAACCGGCTTGAAATGGGAGAGAAAGGCCATACATACATGTCTTCGACTCGAATGCTCAAGGACCGAGTCGAAATCGAACACGTGTGGAAAATTCGTTAATTGTCTGAAAATTGTAAATAAAGCGCCAAGTCCAGTTTCAAGAAAAGATCCGAACTTTCGAACAAATTTCGGAGAAAAATCGAAATATCGGATACTTTCCAAACTCTTTCTTTCGACCTTTTTCGACCCAACGTAGTAGTGATAGCTATCCATCGAACAATACAGGGAGACTGAAGCTGCCACGCTTTTCTAATTACTGTTACAAGTTAATAAAATCACTCACGAATAAACAAACCGAGTCATAAAAAAATAAGAGCTTCATCAGAACATCAAAACGAAACTCATCCACGAAGCGGTTGAGTTTCGTTTTGATGTTCTGATGAAGTTCGCCTCATGTGACGTAATAGACTAAACTAAACTAAGTCTCGAATCCTCAAAAATGCTTTCATAAATCTTTTGAAAAAAATGGCGTCACATGATCCATTTAGTCGGCGCTGGTCGCATGCGCCAGCCCTAGGGAATCCTTTTCTCAGATGAGAAATTCCCAACATGTACCGATTCCATAATCGCCACTATCGTCATAACCTGCTTTAAAAAACTCCAGCAGAAGAAATTTTACTGTTGGAGTTCGGCATAATTTTTTAACCCAAAAACAGCCGTTTCGCAAATTGTGGTGAGCGCGAAGCGCTCACCAGATTTGGCTTTGATTCGCCATCGCGCAACCCCTGATCCCAGTATCAGGGTCCAGAGTAAACGTAGGAAGACCGTTCTTTTTGCATTCAATATACTTCAGAAAGCTGAATAACTGTTCAAAAAATGGTCCGGAATTGTTACCTGAGATTCGAGAAAAATTGTCAAAACCACGTGAATTTGGTCGAAAAAAGGGTTCATCTCCTTTTTTTTATTCAGTTGGCGTTCACGATCTTGTTGGAACACTTATCGTTGAGCTAAGAAGCTCATTTTTAGCCAGGAAGTTGGTTATGATTGCACCTAGCTCCTGTCAAATTTTGAAGTTTGTAGCTCAATTTTTGTGGAACCTCAAAATCGAGGGTCAGGAAAGACAAAAACACGTAAACATGTTATTATAAACCATCCGACGTTTACTCATTCGTAAAAATGAACTAATGAAGTAAACACCGTTACTGATAGGCTTTTGCTCAGGATTGAACGCTCCCTGAGACGGGGCAACGCTTCAATCAATACGGCGGAATCTCCGAAATACATTTTGGAACGCCGCACGGTGTGACTCACAAGTAGAGTGTTGGAACGAATAATTTTTCTTGAATATTCGAATAAACGAATAATTCGAATAATCCACTTTTTTGAATATTCGATTATTCGAATAAACGAATATTTCACTTCTTTGAATATTCGATTATTCGAATAAGCCGAATAATCCACTTCTTTGAATATTCGAATATTCGAATTATTCGAATATTCGAATATTTTTCGAATGTATTCGAATAAACGAATATTTGGGCAACACGCTGTTGCGTACTATCCCATTCAATCTAGCATTCAAACCCGTAGAAGACGTCGTTTTCTCGTTACAGAATTCTTGATGACTAGGGTGGGTGATCGATTTCGCCATATCGACCCGTCGGTTTAGAAGTCAACAGAATCAAATACCCACTCTTGACCCAAAATCTCCGGTTCTTGTCGATGAATTTTTCAAAGGAACGATTTTCCTGTCGACAGGTCATGAATTGTCCAGAGCTGAGATCAGCTTTCCCGATCTCATCGCTGTTAATCAATAACCGTTTAGCTAAGCGTACCAGAACTCGATAGTTCAGTTCACAGTATCTTATCAATTTTTGAAGAGATACTGTGAACTATCTTTTTTGCTGCTTGGAAGAAATTGCAGAAGTGAGCTTGGAATGAGGTCGACTTGCGTACCAAGTTCAACGCATTCTTCACAAGTCTGAAGCCTAACCTGAGCGCTGATGGAAGTGAGCTACTGTCAGCATTTTTGGAGCACCCCGTATAGGCACTGTTCGCGATAAAAATCGCTTTTCTGTTTTTTTGCTTATCTTGAAACCGGTCCCATTCTGATTCCAATGATGCATCTGGAATCGTACAAGACCTTCTGGGAATGGAGTTATGGTCCCTCAAAAATTGAGCTAGGGAAAATGGTGGACGAGTTGTCCAAGGCTTGTAACTTCCGTCTTTTGCAGCCGATGTGTGCGAGCTGACCTGAGTAAAGAAAGAAGTTGAGAATGAAGGGAAGAACGGGGCTTTTTACCGGAAACCAACGCTCAACTCACGGGTTCGAGTGTTCCTTTGTTCACGTCGAGGGGCGGGAAGAGGCGGGACTTGCCCACAATGGCGGGGTTTTCCCACTTTTCTAAGCTGTTTTGCGGCTCCTGAGTAGCTTTTCGTCCCGTTTTTCCAACGCTGTTCTGCTTCTGAGAGCCACGAGAAGCGTTTGTCATGGAAACTTCGAGGATGAAGTTTATCGCGAACAGTGCCTTTAACGCTTTAGTTGAGTTTGAGAAATCCGGACCTCGCACACAGCTTTGTGCTGCTAATCGTCCTACAAGTGTGTTTCGTGCAGACTCCACTCGACCTTTCGAACATCATTCTCCTCAGAAAAAATCGACAAAACTCGGGAAACAAAAAATTAAGACCCTGAATATGTTCGGAAGTCCGAGTTTGAAAGAAGTTGAATTTTGTCATTCGATATGTGGATGTGAAAAAAATTTCGAGTTTGCTAACTGTACTCAGAATAGAAACAAAATGACTACAGAGGCCTCAGTACTCTTGACGTCGGACCTCACCCACCGAGAAGGTTTTTTATACATCAAACCGGCTGGCGGCTATCAATTTGCCCAAGTAAGTGCTCTGTAAATCGTTTGCTGGAGCAACCTACTGTCCTTATCTGAGCAAAATCCGGTTCGCACTAGCGGACAACCGCTTCTTCAGCACGCATCGCCAAAATAGTGTGCAGGACCTAAGTGGGTTTGCGCCAGACGCCATAGAATGTGTGATGGACCCTAGTGGGAGTGCGCCGGGCACCGTAGAAACTGTGCGGGACCCAAGTGGGGTCGCGCGGGACGCCGTTGAAAGTGTGCGGGACCCACGTGGGCCGAGCGCCGTATGAAATGTGCGGGACCCAAGTCGGAGTGCGCAGAACGCCGTTGAAAGTGTGTGGAACCGAAGTGGGTGAGCGCAGGACACCAAAACCATTTTGTGCGTTCATAAAAGAGCGTGTGACTCCTCTTTCCTCACGTCCCCTCCCCCTTAGAAACTCATTTCAACTGCTTAGCTGTTTATATGCACTAACTTATCTAAATCGGGTTTATATATCATGGAAATGAGAGTTAATCAAAATCTGCATCCAGGAAAGACAAACATCATTCTTGTGTGCGGTCCAAGAAATGTTTCCACGACGCTTTGGGAGGAAAAATAGCCTTTTCATGAACAAATTTGCTTCCCTTGGCTACGAATTATAACTGTAAGTTGCCTCCACGAGGCAGTGACTACGTTTCCATGGATGTGTTTCGCCACGGGAACGTTCTTGAAACGCACCCCTGCTTCATTAGGCAATAGAAGTAGCAGTAGCAGGGTGTCGGTTGGTCATGAGGGCGCTTACTAAATCTCAAACAGCGGTTGTCCTTATCATGACAGAAATGAATATAAATGAACTACCACTTCAGGACCTCATAAAACTAAAGAAGGGCTGGTGTGTCACTGCACAGGAAAGGAGGTTAACAGGGTTTGCAAGGTTTGGAATGCTTTGTAATTTCTTTAGGTGTTGTCGTCGAAACCAGTTTATGGGCCGGCTCAGCGGGACCCCAACTGCTGAGGCCCACTATCGCTGGCCTCTGCCGCTGTACTTTGCGAGGGAAGACGATTCTAGGAACGAGAAACAGGCGTGAGAACTTCTGTACGCAATCTCACATAGTGCTAGCGGATTTCGGCTTATTTGCCTTAAACTCAAGATGCCGGCGCAGCCGGGCCCCAGCTGCAGATGCTGTACAGTAGTGTGCATACTTCCTAACACGATATATTTATGAGATGCTGAAGAATTGATAGAAATTACGATTCATTACTCTAAGATGTTTGAAATGTAAAATCAGTGCAATATGGTTTGCGATCTTGTCGAATATTCAAATTATTCATGCTGAATATTCGAATATTCGAATAAACCGAATATTTCACTTCCTTGAATATTCGATTATTCGAATAAACGAATATTTCACTTCTTTGAATATTCGAGTATTCGAATAACCCGAATAATCCACTTCTTTGAATATTCGAATATTCGAATTATTCGAATATTCGAATATTCGAATTTCATTCGAATAAACGAATATTCGGGCAACACTTTACTCACAAGTGCGCCACAGAACGCCGTAGATAGTGTGCGGGACCCAGTAGGAGTGCGCCAGACGCCGTAGAAAGTATGCGGGACCCAAATGGGTGTGCGCAGAACGTTGTAGAAAGTTTGTGGGACCCAAATGAGGGTGCGCGGGACGCCGTAGGAAATGTATGGGACCCAAATAACAGTACGTCGGACGCCGTAGAAAGTGTGTGGGACCCAAGCGGATCTGCGCCGGGCCCCGTATAAAATGTGTGGTACCCAAGTGAAAGTGCGCCGGACGCCACGGAAAGTTTGTGGGACCCAAATAGGGGTGCGCCGGACACCGTAGAAAGCGTGTGGGATCCAAATGAGAGTGCGCCGGACACCGTAGAAAGAGTGTGGGACACCAGTGGGAGTGTGCAGGATGTCACAGAAAGTGTGAAGTACATCAGTGGGAGTGTGCAGGATGTCATAGAAAGTGTGCAGGATATCAGTGGGAGTGTGCACGACGTCATAGAAGGGGGGGGGCAGGACATCAGTGGGTTTACTTTGAATTAACACCATCAGGCATAAATCACGTTAGAAAGGGAACCTTTAGGAAAAATAAATGAAATTCCTGAAAGTTTAGGTTCCTGGCAAAAGTAAAGATTTGGCATGGCCATTTTTTCGAAAAATTAGAAATATACTCAGTTAAAAGGGGAAGGTAAAGAGAAATGAAAAAAGGTTTTGAAATATTCCTGAGAACCATTTGGCCTAGAATGATTTGTTTTTCGGGAAATGAAGTGAAATAGTTGAAAGTATGATTTGGCAGTCGAGTTTGAACCAGCTATTGATAAGAGTTGTGCAAAACGAGAGATCGCATTGTATGAGCTTATCCGTAAAACATATCGAAGCAAAATCACGCGGGATAACGTGAGCAGTAAACGCTTGTTCGGGAGCTGCAATGCCGCGGTCTTCACGTATTAAGTAAAGTCAAATCAACTGTTTGTTCCATATCACGCGTGATTTTGCTTTGATATGTTCTACGGATAAGCACAGACAAGGCGATCTCTCGTTTTGCACAACTCTTATCAATAGCTGGTTCAAACTCGACTGCCAAATCATACTTTCA
The DNA here is from genome assembly GCA_029168955.1 of Aplectana chamaeleonis. Lineage (NCBI taxonomy): Eukaryota > Metazoa > Nematoda > Chromadorea > Rhabditida > Cosmocercidae > Aplectana > Aplectana chamaeleonis. The sequence goes on from JAPDOI010000441.1 coordinate 508,487, forward strand.
ACTATTTCACTTCATTTCCCGAAAAACAAATCATTCTAGGCCAAATGGTTCTCAGGAATATTTCAAAACCTTTTTTCATTTCTCTTTACCTTCCCCTTTTAACTGAGTATATTTCTAATTTTTCGAAAAAATGGCCATGCCAAATCTTTACTTTTGCCAGGAACCTAAACTTTCAGGAATTTGTCTCTGGGAATGGGAGGCAAAGATGTTTTGCCACAGAAGTTGCTCGACTTATATTCAATAAATACTTTGTTCTGATATACCCTGAGAGAGAAAAAATGTCAAGAAAACGATACTTTTCCTGGGATGCGTTGAAAATAGTTCTGATACATGCTCTGAACCAAATGCGCAAGAATGTGCGACCAAAGTTATGTAATTTCGAGAGAGTGTTGCAATTGATGTCAAAGAGCATAATTTCCTACACTCCTTACAACTTTTTGTGCTTATTGCGCGTGATTTAGTGAAGATTTTGTTTTACGAAATGAGTTGATTTAACGAGTCAAAAGTGTGACAGGCACAACTTTTAAATTAAAATTGGGAACTTCTCAGCGATTCTGTGGTTGAGTGCGGATCCTTTATCGAATGATACGGACGCTATTGGGAAAACGTTCCGACTATTGTTTGAAAAAAAAACTGTTTTATTTTGAATCACAGATAATCTGTCCATCATCATTATTGTTGTAGTCATCCCGTTCATCATTTTCATTTATTTTTCTATCTAATTATATCGCTGGATGTTACCGTATTATGTTTTTCCTTTCTCTTCATGAACAAAGAGAGTGCTACAGTTTAACATATTGTATGAAGGATTAATGCCCACTAGCGCATATGATTCCTACCTTAGAATCACAAGGATTTTGAAGAGTAACGAAATTTGTGAATTCCAGTCACGCACCGATCTGATGCCCATTTCAGGCCGATGCTCACTCATCACATTCTAACAAAGGGAGTGTATATAGACGATGTAGCCACTCATAGCGGGATACACTCCATTTCGAAGCGAAATTTGCTTGGGTCCATTGCGTGCATGTGCGCGCGTATTCTGTTTCTCTTTCTCCCCTCCTCTCTCTGTCTTCCTTCGCTCTGCACACACACGCGAAGAAACAATATGTTTTGCTCGGAAGTAGAAGTTATGTACCCACGGCTACATACAATTTCCATTTCTAGAGAGTTCTCGATTTCAGTTCTCATCAGCAGTGCGGTGATGACTCATAGTGTCACCACTTGCAGTAAGGCTTTTTATACAAAGAAACAGCGACCTTTGCTGGTGATGCTCGAAATCAAGAGCTTTATGAGTAGTATATAACTCTATGGCAAATTCGGATTGTGGAATCTATTCAGCAACATAGGATATGACACATTAAATTTGTGCAAGTTGCAGTTCATCGAAATTCGAATTAAAAGCCTACCTGGACGTTACCAGAGTCTGTTTGATGATCAAAAGGCGATTCCTAAAATAACACTCAATATTTTCACAAGAAGACAGAAGGTTCTACATCAATCATAGATTCCCAGAAAAAAATCCAAAGCCTAAAAAAAACAATCAGTAATTTGAAAAGGAAAAAAAGGAGATTTAGCTGGAAACTTACCACTAAAGTGAGTGGAAAGTTGTCGGCGCCATCATGCTTGCCTGTGGACCAGTGCTCTAGAAAGGTGATTTCAATGTATCAGTCACTGGCATACACGTTAACGAATCAAACATATAAATCAGGAAAAACAGGCCAAAATACCGTGGGGAGCGTCCTTCGGTTCTGTTTCCATGGCACTTTCTGCTGGTGTTATCAGATCGATTGGTTGCTCTTTAACCTGTGAAAGAATAAGAATGACAGGCACAGCTGGCGCAACGATAAAAACATTCTGCAAGGCCAAACAATCGTTACGTGACAGCATGCAGTTGAGGCAAATTTCATCGGAATTACGAAGGCTTTAGAGAAGCATCGAATTTTGCTGCACAATATTTTTTCGCTTACCTGACACTTTTCGTTGTTTCGGGTGTTTTTCTTTGTATTGTAATACCGGTTTAATACAATTTAAAGTTCGCAAGATATTCTCGCTTTACAAGTAGTCGTAACAAAAATTCATTCATTAGAGATGAACAAAAGAAGATTTGCAAAACCGAAATACTCAATGTTTGCACAGTTAAATAGTATACAGTGCGTTGCAAAATTATACGACATACCCCAATTTCCGCGGTTCCAAACTTCGCGTCAATTAGGGGGCCAAAAGGTAAACGCCAATCGATGCAGCACCCTCGTAAACCCCTGGGTACAAATCTTCATGAAATTAGAGCCACTAGCAGGAAACTGGCAACGGAAATTGTCAAAAATGGCCGTTGCAAAATTATACGACATAACTGACGTTCTCGCAGAAATTCCTATTCTACGCCATCTTTATCAGTTCGTTAATGGTAAGAACCACTAGAAACATCCAGTTATTAGTCTTCAGAAATGTCTTGGCGCTGAACTACTTTAAAAACTCTGTTTGGTATGTTTCAATCCAGCTTTTTGTGAACGCCCCTTACAATCTGCGCCCATTCGCTTATAACGGCTAGTTTCAGCGATACCACACGTTTTCCAGAGGGTTGAGGTCTTGCAAACCGGCCGGCCATTCTAGCAAATTGGCAGGATCGGCCTGAAACCAAACCTGCGTTGTCCTACTGACAAGAAGTGAAGGCGGAAACGGACTAGAAAGAATTGGAAATGATTTTCCGGCACATTCTGATAATCTGTGGAGTTCACAGGTCATGTCGCTATTAGCTTGTCCAGCTTGAAACCCCACCTGGATCCGAGTCAATGCATTATTCTTTCTCCTCCGAAATTACTACTCAAGGATATATTCGGGTCCTTTTGTAGATCTCTCCAATGCTTGGAATGCTTAGTCAAAAATAAATAAATGTAATAGAATTGATCAAGCTCGTTCGGACTGCTCTTATTTTCGGCCGATAAAAAAGGATTTCGAAGGATCCGCACAAGGACCCGAACTTATCCTTGGGTAGGAACTTTGGAGGAGAAAGGATAGTGTATTGACGCAGATCCAGATAGGGTTTAAAGCTGGACCAGCTTTTTGCGGAATGGCCTATGAACTCCACAGATTATTAGAATGTGCCGGAAAATCATTCCCAATTCTTTCTAGTCAGTTTCTGCCTTCACTTCTTGTCAGTAGGACAACGCAGGCTTGGTTTCAGGCCGATCCTGCCGATTTGCTAGAATGGCCGGCCGGTTTGCAGGACCTCAACCCTGTGGAAAACGTGTGAGGTATTCTTGGGCGTTGAATCTACATCCAGAACAGACAATATGAGCGAGTGGCTTCGCTGAAACTAGCCGTTATAAGCGAATGGGCGCAGATTGTAAGGTGCGTTCACAAAAAGCTGGGTTGAAACATACCAGCTGGGTTGAAACATACCAAACAGAGTTTTTAAAGTAGTTCAGCGCCAAGACACTTCTGAAGACTAATAACTCGATGTTTCAAGTGGTTCTTACCATGAACGAACCGATAAAGCGGAAATTCGGGTGTAATTTGTCGTATAATTGTCGTATAATTTTTGTCGTATAATGTCGTATAATTTTGCAACGCACTGTAGTAACCGGCAGTAATTGTGTGGCCGCTCGTTGGCCACGTGCCTGATTGGTAACCTCCCGAAAGAATCGGCAACGTGGGAACAGACCCATCCAAAATGAGGGGGAAATCAACTGATGCGATAGCGAGATTACCGGAAGAAGAAGAATGAGTGTAGACGAACATCGAATCTTGAACTGATATCACAACACTCAAGTTTCCACTTCTGCCAACAAGTTCAGGATTTAAAGGCAGTGGTCGCGATCAAATATGCTTGTCGTCTTTTTCTCTCCAAATCCTTTCCTGGGTCTCGAGTAGTAGGACCTATAAGAAAAAATCGCGAAAAAACCACTGTTTTGGGCCGAATTTGAAACCTGAACTTTCTAGTCTTTTGATGGTGGACGAGCCCTCTCCATATCATCGGCATCGATGGCCTCTTATATCAAGAACGTCAGCTAGCTTGAAATTGAATGTCAATCAATGAACCTTCGAATTTATGTACACATCTAGTCAAAAACATTGACTGAAGCGATGCTTTCATTATTCAACTGTTTTTATTCGTTAAATTTGCATTTATTTCGTCCTCTGAATGTCGATGATTTTTGACTGCTCGGCATGAGACTGCGATCTGTTTCGTCATCGCTGTGCACGTGTGCACGAACTAGCTTCTTTGGGCCCTAGAAACTCTATTTGTAGACCGTTTTTCACCGCGTTACCTTCATAGATTTCAGCTGTTTTTCATCTAAGCTGATTTTTGTAGTTTTTTCGATAACGTTTTTCATCGTGACCACTGCCTTTAAGTTTTCTCCAGTCCTGGTGACCTTCGTCTAAATTTCTGTCATGAAGTCGACACCAAAGGAGCAAGGGTCAACACAAACACCTAACAAAATAGGTTCTTGTGCCCATCAGACTTTACTGGGCGCTTTCAAAATGTGATGAAAAAATTATAATCTTTTCACGCTGAAATCCACGGAATGCTAAGCACCTCGTATTGTCCACTCTTTTCGTTACATCTCAGAATGTACCAAGTTTTGTACAATGAAATCTTTTCGAAAGAAATAGTAAGCAGGGACCGAAGGAGTCTCAAATTTTTCACGATAGAAATCACCGCGAAGCCGACTCTAACAATCGTTCTTCCGGCTGAACTTGAAGAGCTGCTCCGACAGGGTTAGTTCAGAGCAGAGGTCGTTTGCTCAAAATGTTAAAGGCGGTGTTCACGATAAATTTCACTTCCGATATCTCCACGGCTTACGGAAGGTCAGGTGCCCTATATAGCAAGGCATGCTTAAAAACGACACGAAAGACGCGTTTTTGAGCAGAAATAGACCTTCTCTTGTTTACGTTGATTTTTGAGCGTGGAAGAATTGACCGCTAGAAGGATGAGACCTATCACTGCAATGAAGCGATCAGCTCACTTATCAGCACTTCCTTCACTTGATCATTCCTGTAATCTGAGTCTTCATTTGTTCATTCCGAGTGGGCGGATTTGGGGCACCAGGCGTGTCTGGGGCACCAAAACGCTTGTTTGCAGCCGTTATTTTGCCGCTCCTGGCTAGTTTTCTACCGTTCTTTCGACACTGGGAGCCTAGGATCCTTCTCGCCTATCAATTCACTGTGGAAAATCAGCGAGGATGATCATCGTGAACGCTGCCTTCAAGTAGCTGATGTCATTGAATCCTCTACTGAAAGAACGCGGCAGCGAATGAACGTGGCCCATAGGCAGGCCCGATTAGCGTTCCTAATAACTGCAGTTGTGCCAATTTTTTCGCTTTCCCTCGCGTGATCAAGGCGTCAATCTTGGATTTTAGGGGATTCTAAAGTTTTTCAATGAGCCCGTATACATGTCGCCGACTTTCTTAAAAACCGATAAATCGTACGATTTCGGAATTTCTTCAAAATAGTGAGAAATATAGTAATCAATGAGGAATGCTTGACTGCATAGAACACTTGCCCACAAGGTTTGGCACATAGATATGTAGTAATGTAATAGAAACATACATATATACAATGCCCGCACTAATTTACTCAAAAAAGCCGCAAAAGTCGCGAACTCGCGACTTTTGCGACTTTTCGTCATAACTCGGCCCGAGGTGACCCGTTCGAGCAGTGAAGGGCATATTTCGAATCAGCATCGAGAGCTCTTTCTTCTGAGCTTTCGCATGTCTTACGGCCAAACAAGGCATATAGGGCTAACACAATCAATCGAGTTGGTGAAAGGAAAATTCAAGTATTTTGTGGTTATTTGACGTAATGCCTCGTCCACCTCAACAGTGTGTACATGATCGACAACATTTTAATAAACTGTCTGCGGCTGACAGACTTTTTCTGTGAAAATTTAGTTTTTTGATTTTCTAAACCCGAATGTTTCACCATTTCTACAGCCGCAAGCCTCATCTTGCTTAGACTTACAGAGAAAAGCAATGTTTTTCATCGACTGTGTCTGAATCCATTCATGGTGCAAAACTTGTAGAAAATTTAGGCCTTGAAAAGTGGTTCGCAGCGACATCAAATGAGTGATCTTTGACTTCAGCCCTTCCAAGGAGGCCCGTACTCCCTCTCAGGGGCTGGTAATATTTGCAGCTCCTCGCTGTACATGATAAATAGTTCAGAGAACCACCTCAGATTTTTTGCCATTCATTATTTTGAAACTCAAAATCGTGCAGTAATTATCGGTAACTTCCATTTGATTTCCGATGCCTGGCGATCCACGATCAGCCAGCCGCTTCCCGAAATTTAGAATGCTGGTGGTAAGGGCTTCCCAATGGTATAATGTTTGCTTGTTTAAGTTCGAACTAGTCGTTCTGTTTCTCAGATCTAAAAGAGTAATTTATCGTTAGTCCCTCGCTTCGCGCCTCTGCGTCGCTGACTCTCTGCGCCCTGCACACCCCCACTTTTGAAGGTGTCGAAAGCGCACTGTCTTGCCTGTCTCGCTCAATGAGCGAAGTTCACACGAAATGGATCGATTTCCATGGGCAAGGTTTCACTCGGGAGACGACAAGAGCTTAGGTTGAAACAGTAAGAAGAGGGCAGAAAGAACAGGAAGAGAAACATGAGGGGGAGGTAATCACACGGGAGGTATCCGTGTCATCAATGGGTAGGGTTGCGCTGGAAGGGGATTTAACGAGATGCATAGTCCCTAGCTCACCAGCGACTACGAACAGGTTGAAAAGGAAGTCACTCCAAAGGTTGTCTATTTACTGAAAATCAACGCCTCGAATTCAGTGGCCGCACGCTACTTATCGCACACGCGACCGCTTGCGCGGACCTCTGGCTCCGAAATGAAGCATTTGTTCCATTTTTTTCATTTTGAGCTTCAACTCACTATCGAGCTCCAGCGCAACGCGACGCAGCTCTGTTTCGGAGAGAAAGGTTCTCGATTGCGTACAGGTTCATTCAAGTCATCTTGTCCGCAAGGCAGGCAATTGGCAGTCCGTGAAAAATGCTCTCAGTTGTAGTGCGCGCCGTGTACGCCCTGCTGCGGCGTTGGTCGCGTCCATGACGCCGCCTGAGAGGCGCTTCCCTTAGAGAACGCCTTCGCCAGCGCGTAGTGAAGTCGGTTCTAAATTTGATGAGAATTCGTTCAAGAACGTACTTCGACTATTCACGGTTTTGTTTTTGGTTCGAATAAATGATTGATTACGCCAGTAGTCGTCCGAGCAGTCGCGCAGCGTGCGCGACAAGCGGCGTGCGCCGCAATCCTGTTATTGACAGAGGAAGATTCGAATCACGTGACGTAGCGATTTCAAAACGCGACGAAGAAGAGTGATCGTGCAAAGCGTTGTTGCATAAATTCGATCGCATGGCGTTGCTCTGCAGCGCGGCAATCTGAACGAGCAATAGGTTAAGGTCCGAAGACCAAAAATTGAAAAATGCTTTATTTTGAACCCAAAAGTCCGCGCGAGCCGCGTGGGGCGCAGTCTTGATGTCGGCAGATGTGTGATAGAACCGAATTACTATTGCTCTCAGAGCCAAATTGCGGACCGCATTGCGGACTACGGTTGTTGCATCATGCGGCACGTGATAATCGTACTGGGAGAAAGGACCAAGTGGTCGCTATGCCATTTGTCGCCATGCATAAAGAAAAATTTGGAAGATAATTATCTCAAAGCCTGGCAGATTCTAACTACGTGGCTCATTAATATGAATGAATTAGGGAGTTTTTAGAGTTGCACCCCGGCGCGGCGCGTTTTCATGACTCATATGCGAATCGACGAGCGGCGCGTTATGGATCGATGCCCTCAGAAAATACAGCATCGCGCAGCGATGGAACTCTAAAATAGGCCTTACCGCGTGTTATAGCATCGCATGGCGTCGACCGCGCCGCGTTGTGATTCAGCGCTGCGGTAGGAATGAGCAAATAATCTGGGAGCCACCCGTAAAGTTCAACTCTCTACACTAAATTCGAGGCGTTGATTTTCAGTAAATAGACAACCCTTGGAGTGACTTCCTTTTCAACCTGTTCGTAGTCGCTGGTGAGCTAGGGACTATGCATCTCGTTAAATCCCCTTCCAGCGCATCCCTACCCATTGATGACACGGATACCTCCCGTGTGATTACCTCCCCCTCATGTTTCTCTTCCTGTTCTTTCTGCCCTCTTCTTACTGTTTCAACCTAAGCTCTTGTCGTCTCCCGAGTGAAACCTTGCCCATGGAAATCGATCCATTTCGTGTGAACTTCGCTCATTGAGCGAGACAGGCAAGACAAAGCACTTTCGACACCTTCAAAAGTGGGGGTGTGCAGGGCGCGGAGAGTCAGAGACGCAGAGGCGCGAAGTGAGGGACTAACGATAAATTACTCTTTTAGATCTGAGAAACAGAAGGACTTGTTCGAACATAAACAAGCGAACATTATACCATTGGGAAGCCCTTACCACCAGCATTCTAAATTTCGGGAAGCGGCTGGCTGATCGTGGATCGCCAGGCATCGGAAATCAAATGGAAGTTATCGATAATTACAGCACGATTTTGAGTTTTGAAAGAATAAATGGCAAAAAATCTGAGGTGGTTCTCCGAACTATTTATCATGTACAGCGAGGAGCTGCAAATATTACCAGCCCCTGAGAGGGAGTACGGGCCTCCTTGGAAGGGCTGAAGTCAAAGATCGCCCATTTGAATTCGCTGCGAACCACTTTTCACGGTCTAAATTTTCTATAAGTTTTCCACCATGGATGGATTCAGGCACAGTTGATGAGAAAACATTGCTACTCTCTGTAAATCTAATCTAGAGGAGGCTTGTGGTTGTAGAAATGGTGAAATATTCGGGTTTAGAAATTCAAAAAACCGAAATTTTGCAGAAAAAGTCTGTTAGCCGCAGACAGTTTAATAAACTGTTGTCTATCATGTACACACTGTTGAGGTGGACGTGGCATTACGTCAAATAACCACAAAATACTTGAATTTTCCTTTCACCGACTCGATTGATTGTGTTAGCCCTATATGCCTTGTTTGGCCGTAAGACATGCGAGAGCTCAGAAGAAAGAGCTCTCGATGCTGATTCGAAATATGCCCTTGACTGCTCGAATGGGTCACTTCGAGCCGAGTTATGACGAAAAGTCGCAAAAGTCGCGAGTTCGCGACTTTTGCGGCTTTTTTGAGTAAATTAGTGCGGGTACTGTAGATAGTGATGTATAATACATAGATCGTAGACAGCGGCGTATTGTAATGTGAATCCAGAACCACACAAAAAACAGAGTGAATTTCAAAAAATCAGTTTATTTAAGGTTTTTATTGCGCCGCCGAGTTCATGATCGTGGTCAGTTGAATCTTAGCATTTGGTCATGTAACGCTTTATGAACTATTTTGTGATCGAAATGATAATTTGTTGTATCAAATGCTGGTATTAACAGTTTGAATATATATTCACAAGAAATTCTGAAAGTAACGGATATGAGGATATCTCAAAACTGGCCGAGCGGCATTTGGCCCACGGAAATTTGCTCCCGTGGCTTTAGAATAGATATCCTATTGCTTCAATGTTGAAGTGTTTTCAAGCAGACACCCTCTGCTTCGAAATGACCCTACGGGAGAAACCTACCCTATCGTGCGGAAAGGTGGAAAGGTTACCGAAACTCACATTCAAGCATTTATCCAAATTGTAAAAAATTTCGACCTCGAAAATCGAGAATCCTTAAGAATTAACTCACTAATTACTTCGAAACCAAAGTTGCGCTCGAAGTTGTGTACATCTGAAGGAGAGGTTCAATGAAAAGAACAAACCATACGGAACAGACCGTTAGGCTCGACCTACATAACTCGGAAATTTGTCTCCAAATTTTATAAGCACGCTGAAGTAATCAAAGAGAATCCAGGAAAAATTCGAACATTGATTTTCTCAAAAGTTTCGAGCCCATGAATTTTCCGAATTATGTTTTCTTCGACATGAATGGAAGAGGCGAAAACGCTCTCAACTTGGTTCAAGTGAGTGTTCAATTAATCATAGAGCATTGAGACAGTTATTCAAATTTTTTAATATTTTTCGAATAGCTTACGAATGCGTGAACGAATTTTTTTAATAGCCGCACTAATACCGTTTGCAGAAAATCCCGAATTTTCGGAGAAACTGGAATTTCACATCCTGGGTTAACCTGATGCTCTAAGAGCTCAACATTCCTATGAAGGAAATGCATAGAAATAGAATCAAAGTAGCACACATTAGACCGGATGCCTACTACATAAACGTCGATTCAAAATTCTATGCCGGCTGTAACAGACTTCCCTGTGAGCAGCAGGTGAGCCCATGCACTGATGTGGCCGAAGGGAAAGCGCGGGAGTACCTAAAAGTCGATCAGATCGTGTTGCTCATTGGAGCATCGTGCACATCGCGAATTTTGTAGGGGGAGGGGTTGGACGACCTAATCTAGCCTGCAATTTCCGTCTGTCTGTCGGCTATTTAGAGAGAAAGCGGGCAGTTCGCCGCTGTTTCGAGACCAAATATCTGCGCAATTCGAATACAATCTGCGACTTTGACAATTGCGGACATGAATGGTATTGGCGCATGTATTCAGCTAACCTACATAAACTCTGCGAAATTTTCGGTGGGCTTTCGATTTTGATTAATACCGGCAGCAGAGCGGTGGGCCTAGGTGAAGTATGATTGATGATTAGGATGTTCCGACGGAAAACGACCGCTCACCGTTGTGTTAATCGAAATCTAGAGCTCACTAGAAATGCCCCCGAGCTTATGCATGTACTCTTGTAAAGCATTTAGAGTCTGTAGGAAAGCTATTTTAAGAGGCACTTGTGCACAAATTTTTTTCGCTGCTCAGGTTCATTTGCGCGGAACTGCTGGCATTTAGAACCTTTCCAACGGAGCACACAATCTGGGGTTAGAACTACGTATGTAATAGGTGGCAACGGAAATTTCTAGTCATCCGACTTTGTTAAATTTTCAAACCTCCAGTGTTGGTACTTACGCCAAGCTTGATGCTCTGTTTAAAAGAGCAAAATATTTTTTTCCAATGCTTCATTCCACACCGAGGAGAACTTAAAAGGCCTGAGTGTCAAACCAGCTCTGACAGCCTCAGTACATAGCTTGCCTCAATGTACATACTGTCAGCACGGATCACATTGATACTTTGCGTTCCTCACTGGGCGTTTGCGCAAAGTCGATGCAGATACAATACTCGCGCTAAGTTTTGTAAAAACGGGGAGCATTTGCCAAACTTGGCAAAAAAACGTCCGATGCATGTAACTTTTTTGAATGGAGACGTTTTTGAATTCTGAAAAAGCCATCATATTCACAGCTAAAATTCCTACACAATAATGTGCATTGTAGACCGAAGTTCCCTGAAATCGCTTTGTTTTCGAGTGAAATTGCTTTGCGGTCGTTTAACAAAACCGTCGCGTGCGCGGCGAAACTTCGAGTAGTAATTGTGCAAGTAATAGAAGAGCAATCTCTAAGTTTTCTCCGTGAATTAGATCAAAGTGGGGCTATCTTGAGATCTCTGCAGATTGAATTTTCAAAATCCTCCATTTATCGGTCTGGGGCTTTTGCAACAAAAGTCCGACTTTTCAGGTAGCTTCCAAGCGTGTTTAATGAAGGATTTCGAAATTTCAATTTGCACAGATCTTGAGATAGCTCGATTTTCAGCTAAATCACGAAGAAAACATAGAGATTGTTCTTTTATTAATTGTACAGTTACTACTCAAAGTTTCGGCGCACTTTGCCGCGCGCGACGTTTTTGTGAAACGACCGCAAAAACAATTTCACTCGAAAACAAAGCGATTTTAGGGAACTTCGGTCCACAGTGCACATTATTATGTAGGAATTTGAGCTGAGAATATGATGGCGTTTTCAGAATATAAAAACGTCTTCGTTCAAAAAAGTTACAAGCATCGGATGTTTTTTTGCCAAGTTTGGCAAATGCTCCCCGTTTTTACAAAACTTAGCGCGGGTATTGTATGTTATAACATGTGCGCACGGAGTTTGCACCAACCCACAATAAGGAACGCAAAGTACATATTAATGCGATCCGTGCCGACTGTACACAGACAGATGCACTCATAGTTACTCAGTATTAAATACTTTCGCTGAATTTGAGAAAATTCGAGAACCAATTAATAGAAAATAACTTGCGCCATCGAACGATATACCGCAATTGTCTGTCCAAGATAGATTCAAAAAATACTAGCAAGGAAAAACCGAACTGCAATATCGGTATCTTTTCTGCCTCTATAGTGAAACTGCGTACTATCATGCCCCGAGCCGCTGGTTCTAACAAGACGAAGTTGTAAGCTGAAGATGGTCTTTGTGCTACCCATTGTACTATGTACCTTTGGGAAAGCATCGTAATCTTCGGCAAACCTGGAAACGAACCTTACGCTATGACCCCCATGGACAATGAAAGAAAGCACATTTTCAAGCTTTTGAACCGAGTTACAGGCGTTTTTTTCGTTGTCCCAATAGTTGGCTGGGCGTTTCCAAATGTATTTCAATCAGGTGGCTCTGAAGGCGTCTAGGAAAATTTTTGAGATCAAACTTGAAATTCCCCCATCGGTGTTATTTGTGATGTTGATCACAAATCTGAGGTAAACTCGTCGATTTTTCGAAGTTGTCAGCATAAATGCGGCTCGAAATCTTATTTCTGATAGTGAGAGTTATCTGCAGCGCTTCACACGAATCTGAGGTATGAAACGATTGATAAACTCACCAGTGCTTCCCTGGGGAAGCGCAGCCTTTTCGGTTGATAGAAAAAACGCTGACGAGGCACATTATTGGTAACGTGTTTGCATGAACTCGGGGATGAGACGGACGATGGGTTCGCAGTGTCCATTCACTTGGATGGAACTGTGGGAAGGGAATCGATACGGAGTAGTGGACAACAGCTCTAGCAATAACGTGTCGAAAGACAGTTGTCGAGAGGATTAGCGACAACTGATATGCGCGGCTTTGACGGGAAAAGTCGGGCAGTCGAATGTATACAATTAGCAAATTGAGTGTCGAGTTTACTGCACTGAGGTAGAAGGACCTGCACACATTCCGACACTTGTTCCGTCAAAGTGAATAGGCTAGAATGTAAAAGTGCAACAGTTGCGGGTGAAGAATGCTCATATGACGAGAGTTTTTTCAGGTGAGGAATATCTGCAGAGGACGGAGTGGAAACCTCTTGTCATTGATTCTACTATTTGACAGAAGCCTTTTTACGAGTGAGGAATATCTCAAGAGTCAGAACAAAATGATCTATTCCAAAATATCGAGAACTCTGGAGGATCGGGCTCACGCGATGGGAACAGCGACAGCATTGACGGCGTACGTCAACAAACAACTGACTATGCGTTTAGGAACGGCAGAGCGGCGGATCATTTCTCTTGCTGATGAGTAATTCGCGTAAGAGGACTGGACAACCTTCCATCTCTGAAACACTGAAACGGACACCTGAATATCTTATTTTGGAAATTTGCCTGGTCTCTGGTTGATTTACTGTGCGCATGTGTTGGTTTCAACTAATTTTTGAGGATGCTCCAAAACGTGCATATCTTTTTGAGTGAATGTAAAATTGGGGCGCGCGTGGTTCAGTGCAGTACCAGTCATTGCACGGTATCTGAGCACGCGGGGCTCATAAAAAATGCATCTAGTCTCAAAAGGGAAGTGTTTATGGCGGTAAACACATCTGTAAAAACTACTTGCATTGTTAGTATCTCCTGGGCCTCAATAGTAAAACTGCGCGGTATCCCGCCCCGAGCTGCAGGCTCCAAGAAGTTACAAGCTTAAAACCGTAGTTCTTCGTACTTTTTGTACCTTTCAAAACAAGTAGTGATCTTTCGAAAATCTGGAAACAGACCTAGCAATCGTGTTTAGCGCTCAAAATAGCCTACCCCTGGACAAAGTTTGGCTGTGGCTTTTGGACCTGTACAAATTGTTTGTTAACCGTTTCTCTACGCAATTTGGGGGTTTTAAAAGCTTTTAATTTTTTTCTCAGATTTAACTTAAAACTTCCTCATAGGGCTTATTTGGTGTGCTTATCCCAAATTTGAGATTTATCTGTAGATTTTTTAAGTTTCCGACTAAATTCCTTCGAAGCCTCCAATCGGGGCGAAATTCGAGGGCAAAACGCAACTTTTGACGATTTCAGGAATGCTTCTATAGAAGTGACTCAAAATCTTTCTCAAGGAGTCATTTGGAGTGCTACACACGAATCTGAAGTCCGTTTATCGATTTTCAACCGCTCACGATGGATTACGGTGGGTATGCGGTATTTCGGTCAAAGTGCTAGAATTGGCTCAAAATTTCTATGCGGGGTTTATTCGAGCTGCTGAAAAAGAATTTGATGACCATTTGTCAACTTTCGAAATCGAAAGCTTTCGCCCCCTTAACACTTAATGGACCGCGTGTCCACACTGCGCACCCACGCCGAAAACTCGATTTTTTTCGTTTTACTTCAAGAGAAACGCGTTCTTTCTGATTATTGCTTTTATATCTCTGCTTAGTACAACTTCCATAACTGGTATGCAGATAATAAGAGCCAAATATCTCCTTTTGGTATAGGCAATTACAACGAAAAATCAATTAAAAAACTCACTGAAAAGATTGGCCGTGGAGCGCGCGGTCTCTTAAGTGTTAATGATATTGTACCCACCGTACTCAGATATTCGTGGGGAAGTTCCCGAGAACGACAGCAGAACTTCCCTCGAAACAACTGGAGAACTTCCCCAATTCCAGGGAGGCGAAGGGGACCTCTCGACAGCAGAGTAATAGGTGAAGTTCCCACAGCAGGAGTTCTCTTGTTCTCCCGACTGCAGGTCTTCCTGCGACCTTCCGCCTGCAGATCTTCCCATTGTTCAATGATTGATCAAAAATCAGCTTGCTAGAACTCGCTGTTTTCGACAGTCTCCTGTTCCTCAAGAACTGCGGTCGGTTCAAAAAAATTCACCTTTGACTAAAGCTTATTAGCTTCTCTTAAATCCAGACAGAAATGCCTAACGTAGTCCTTGAGTGGCAGACCTACCCCCTCAACATGCGAAGTGCGAGACCACCTCGCGACTAGCCCATCTGCATCACCGCTGCGGCTTTGTTTTCGCGTTCATCGTGTTCGGGGGGAGGCCATGGGAACAACCGTGAAGCGAACTTCCCTTGTTCTCCCCCCGAGTTGACTGTTTCGAACGCCTTATCGTTGTGTATAATTCGAGGAAAGAGGTCGTTATCACTCGGTCGAGGGGAGAGGAGCCATCCGGGGGACGTCTCGCTCCTCTCCCCTCGACCGAGTGATAACGACCAAATCAGGTATATTGTCCTCGGGAACTTCCCCACAGTTATCTGAGTAACCATCAGTAAACCTTAGAATTTCGGAAACTGGACCCCAAATTCGTTTTCAACACCCTAATTAAACCTACACATAAGTTTTAAGCAGAATTCGAGGAACTTTTTTGAACACCTAAGAAAAATGCCAGTAACTCCTCGGAACCTGCAGCTCGGAGCGGGATACTGCGCAGTTTTACTATCTCAGACGTTCGCTGTTGTCCACAGGACCCGAATGAGATGTCACCTCACCCAATGCTCCCTGTAGACATCCAAAAGGGGCATGGATCGCCCCTCGAGAACTGCCCGTCGCCCCCCTCCTTAATGCCGTAGACAACCTATCCGCGGGAACGCTTTCGCTGTAGACATCCCATCGGAGGAGGATCTCCATCCCCGATTCCGCGTTCACATCCTATCAACACCCTGTAGACCTGATATTACCATCCCAGTGAAGCAGAAACCGCTTTATGACGTCACCCCTTGAGGGCAGCATACACACTCACTAACATGGTGGAGATAACAGCATAAATAGGACCGCACGGCTCCTACCATGTCGTCTACGACGTTTGAAGCGTCAAAAACCATCCAGGATGACAAGATGTGACAATGTGTGAGCAATCTTGCCTTCCACGTCTGTATTTCCCACCCGATCGATTACGAGAGTTAGAAATGAAACTTGAGAAAACATGTGATGAGATAGAGTGATAGCACTATCTCATGGGAGCGCACGAGAGAAATAGCTTGATTTGCTTGATTGTAACATGTCTGCATACCAATTAACTCTCGTCCATTTTGGAGAATGCCGCTCTACTTTGGCTGACTTTTTGAAATGTTGTTTCTCTCGTGCATTCCCATTTGTTGATGCTATCACTCTAACTTATCACATGTTTTCTCAAAATCTTCTTTTTTCTTTTCTTCTCTTTTCTCATTCTCGTACTCGAATGGGTGGGGAAACACTGGCGTGGAAGGCAAGATTGCTCCAAAATTGCCAAGTATATCCTGTTTCCGAGTGTGATTTACTTCCGTTCGTAGCGTGCGTCTGCGTGCGTACGCTGCGTCTCCTTCTCCCCACAATTTCTGGCTGTCTCTACCTTCGCTCCGCACAAGCGCGCGAGAGAACAGAGTAAATCCGGCTCGGAACCAGAGGATATTGCCATCCTGGATGGTTTTTGGCGCTTCAAACATATTTGACGACATGGTAGGGGCCGTGCGGTCTTATTTATGCTGTTAACTCGACCACGTTTGTGAGCGTGTATGCTGCCTTTAAACGGCGGAATGCCTTCTTTCGAAACTTGGTGATGAGGCCCGATTTTCCTTATTTCAGTTCTAATCCAAGCGGAACAGAGAAATTGGACCCTCTCAATCAAATTTTCTAGAGAGAAACTAACATTGGCGTGGATCCTAATGAGACCTTCCGTTCCTCTTTACAGGTTGGCGCAAACTCGGTGAACCTACGTAATAGCATATGACACCGAGTTTGCGCCAACCTTCGAGAGTAAACTCAAGGTCTCATTAGGATCTATACCGACGTTACATTATTTTAATAATGATGTCCTTATGCGGACTACACTCTACTGCTTCCAAATGAACTACTAGAAGTTATACAAACCATTCCAAATGAAATGTACTTTTCTAGAGCCAGTTTCGGACGTGGAGTCCAAATATGCCCTTTGCACCTGCCTAGAGTCACCCTGGAAAACGTTATAGCGGTTTTTTTCTCCGATTTTTGTACCTATTGCACCCTCGAAAAAGCGCATTAATTTTATGAAAATCCGGAAACAGACCTCATAATCGTGTTGAGGGCCCGAAACAGCCCCCCAAGGCAAAGTTTGGGTGAAAGCGCATTCTCCGAGCTATGTGCAGACTGATAGCGTTTTCGACTTGTATGGATTTTCGGTTCAGCGTTCAGTTATATCAATTACGGGGTACAGAAAGCGTTGAAAAATTTTTTCCCCAGATTTGACTTAAAATTCAACCTGGGGGTGATTTGTGGTGCTGATCACGAATCTGAGGTATACCTGTGGTTTTTCCTAAGTTCGACTAAATTTGTTCAAAGCTTCCCACCGGCAGAAAAATTAGACGGCAAAATCGACTTTCGACGACGATTTCTGGAATGTGACTAAAGATGTGCCTCAAATCGTTCTTTTGGGGTTTATTTGAAGTGCTCAACACGAATCTGATGTCAGTTTATATATTTTTGACAGCTTACGATAGATTACGTTGGGTATACGGCATAGTTGTGCACAAACGAAATTTTTGAAAAAATTTTCGATATTTTTTTCGTTCGAAAATTCGTCGAGCACAGTCAGAGAACGTGCTGCTAGGGAGCACGTGCTCTTATAGTGTTTCAGATTACAGCACGTGCCCCGACAAATAAAACTTTCAATGCGTGCATGATACACATTCAACTCGATGAAAAAAGGATTTCCCAAAAATGGAAAGAATGCGAAAAACTCTTGAGGCGGGACACAGATGCCGGCAGCCGCTGGAGACCTCGTCCAACCAATCGCGGCCCCAGATGGTGCCCGGCGAGCTGGCCGAGTCGCATGTCGGAGTGCCGGGCGCGTCGCGTGCCGATGTGCAGCTACGATAACGCTGGACTAGCTTGCAGTACGTGCTCCTGTGATTAAATTTTGCAACACGTGCTCCTACGGTGAAATTTTGCGGCACGCGCTGTTTTTTAGAGCACGTGTCCATGCAATACACTCTTTCAATGGGAGTGGTCACTCGAGTTGGATACATATTGGACACGCATTCGGCACGCACATTTTTGAGCTCGCAAGGTTCTCCATTTTGCTGATCCCGGACTACGCTAAAACGGCTTCCTTGTTAACCAGAAAAGGTAATATCGGATAACTACGCTTATTTTTTTAATCTATAATTTTTTCATCTCGCTACATTTACCTTTCCTCGAGTATTGGAACCATGGATGGGAATCAGGGTAAATGAACACCACCGAATGATCAGAGATTCCTGACAAACAACTAAAAATGACGCAAATGACACACATAAAGGGATGGAAAAAATCAAAATCTGCCTAAGAAGGCAGTTGCTGAAAGCTCCGTAAACCACGGGAACCTTCGGGTCCATCACCGGGAACTCCGCAAGGTGCATCTCTCGGCATCCCACCAACACCCCTTCCACGGAAAGACGTTATTAAAAAGCGAATCACAGATCTCTTATAATTTAAAAAAAAGAGAAGAATTACCATAGAAGTCAACAGCATCATCAAAAAATAAAACGAATTGCAAATCTCACATAACCGAAAATGAGAACTTGGACGGCACGATCTTCGTGATACATCGATTGATGGACGCTGCCACCGCCCCTCCCGCGAATGTTCTGTAGAACAGCCCATCGACCTGCGCAGCCGTATACATCCCGAATTGACGTCCTGTGGACAAAAACTCGGTCTGCGTCGATTTCAGGCACTTGGCGGGATTGCCGGTCGATGGGCTGTTTAACAGCCCGTCGCCCCCTGCTCAACAGCACACCGGGACGACCCCGCGTAGAGCTGCCTGTTCGCCAGCGGTGACTCGTTCTGGGCGGATCGACGTCCTGTAGACAACAGCGAACGTCTGAGATTGAGTCCCAAAAAGTACTAACAATGCTAGTCGCTTTCGCAAATGCGTTTACCACTAAAATCACTTCCCTTATTAGCATAACATCAAAAAGATTGAAAAGGAGTTGATCAGGAACATATGTATGTCAAGTAATGGCATACATATAGTTCAACTCCGCAATCGCGTTCAGTCCTCATTATCATAATCGTTGAAGCGAAGCGGATGTTTTTAAAAAATTCAACTACGAAAATGAAGAAATCATTCTCAAAACGACCGCTTCGCTTCTACGATTGTGATAATGAGACTTTGCGGACTGAACGCGATTGCGAAACTAGATCATATGTAAATGTATAAATCAACTAAAAAATGTTTGACTTTCCAGCTTCACAATTCGCTTCAAAGGCCTCGTTTATCACTGCGAATCTCATTGCGGAAGTGTCCAAAAAAGGATAGATGAATTATCTTAAAGGGACAACACGTATTCCACTGCTTTCTTTAAGAAAGACCTCCAGGTTTACATTTGCGCAAAACAAGAGTCAAAACGTGAGAAACTGAACTAACCAGCCCTGCGGAATTAATAGCATGAGCGCGAGTATAAACCAATCTAGGAAACCTAAACTCACGGGCTCAGGAGGAGCTGGTGTTGAACTGTAAACTACTTCTACTTTCTGGCAGTCTGAGAATTGTGCTATTTGGCCGTCATCTTCAACCAGTACCTGGAAAATTATAAATACTTACAACGAATGGTTCACTGTTACCCTGATTGAATATCTCTTCGAAAACAAAATATATTTCCCAAGTCCGGATATGCTTAAAGGCAGAGTTCACGATAAAAAAAAAGAAAATGTCCCGTTTTTTAGCGGAAACGTGAGCTTTGGGTCCCTCTAAAACGAGTTAGAACGGAAGTACGACAGAAAAACTGCCAGGCAAAAAAAGTGAAAATGTCGTGGACCAGCCGACCTATTGGACCACCCTGCCGTTACATAACAGTTGTGTTCGTTCCACCAGAGGAACAGTGGCCAAATGCTGATTGTTCTTTATCGCAAAAGATTTCAACATCCGAGCATGTGCATTGTTTTGTTTCTCATCTTCAAATATCTTCTTTGCGGTACAAGAAATAGAAAACGAACCATTTACCTAGAAATTTTGAAGCGAAAACCATTTTCGACGTTAGTTTTGAAGCTTTGTTCGCAGTCCCCCAAAACGGACCGAACAGGCGTAATAAATATTTCAGAGGTTTCTCTGAACAGTTCTTCTCCGGTATTTGTGAGTTTTGTGGGGACCCTTCCCTGTTATTATCTACCTCGTAGACTTACCTACCCGAGAAAATCGAAAACTAGAATACGGTTTTTTATCGTGAAAATTGCCTGCAACAGATTACATGTCTTCGTAAACCGCAATCCACGTAACAAAACCTCACCATGTCTGGCAACGTTAATATGTCCTTCACTGCACCATTCCGCATGGATTTTTCGATCATTTTCTTCAGCTGTGCTACTGATGAGCCTCCAGGCAAAGTAACCCGTTTGAAAGCCTGTTTGCCGTCGGCACAGCTGAAGAGGCATCAGGGATTATGACCCCGTTCAAGGGGCAAAAAACAATAGCTCATTACCACGTTCTAACCAACAGGAAACGGGTTCTGTTCACGGAATCACGTCTACCGTACGAGTAGTATCCAACACCATTCGCTGTCGGGGAGGCTGCAACAGGAGAAAAGCAGCTGAGGAATAGGTGGAGGGTAGACATACATTAAAAAAATTGGACCTTCAACAATAAAAGATGAACCACGATGCGCTCATGAACATCTTCTCTTGACACATACTGCACGTCTTAGAAAATACCCATGTCTTGTCTACCTTATCATAAATCGAATTTGCCTCTATAGTGAAGAGTTATAATTAGTCGTTTGTTTTGAGGTTTCCCCCAGCTCTAGCCTTTGAAAAAAATTTGTGCCAATCACAATGATGTCTCCTGTATCAATCAGAACCCAGTGCGAACGAAGTTGTGGTCTCCAAAAGATTGTGAATCGGAACGACAAGAATCTTGTGGACGAGCACTCTCAGGCCTTTGTTTCTCGCAATTCGCGGCCACCGCACAAAATTGGACCACAATATGAAGTTGGACTGATAACAAGTGGAAGTGGATTTAGAATGAAATCCGTCACGTGTCTCGTCCTTGTTGAAATTTGTCGGTGAGCATGGTCCATTTTTCCGTTCTGGAGCTGTGGTCGAGTCCCCCCAGCTTCTTGTCGCTTATTTGAGCAAAATAGGATTTCGCGCTTGGCAGGTTTGCTATACACGACGGCCGGAATATAATATGAGAACGGCGCTTTCAGGGATAATCGTGCCTGGTATCGAAATTAAAATTTTTATTTTTTCCCAATTTTCCCAGAACGGCTTTGCTTGAACGTGCGTCGCAGCAGCGGTCGTCTGCGACTGCGGATGTGTGTTACACTCCGATATGGACATCGTTGGCTGTGATCGTATGAACGCCCTTTCTGTCTAAGAATCGGCCAATGGACGGAAGGGTCACACATTTTTTGGCTGTCCTCAGAATTCTGTTGCAGTTTGTTCTTTTTACTTACACTCATCAGGTTGTGCAACTTGCTGACGCAAGCTCGCAGCACGCGACGAACGAGTTCGTAGAGTCTTCCTTACCCCGACCGCATCAGCTAACACTGTAACTGTGCCCAAATCAAGCAAGGCAGAGTAAAAATTCACGCCAAAAAAGAAAATTCGAACGTATTCCTAGTTGTATCTAGAAGTAAATTTCTACAAGTTATCTACATAGTTGGTAAGGAGATCCAGCCCCTTGCAAAGACTTCTTTCGAGAGAAATTTGTAGAACTTCTCTATCAAAGTCCTTTCTCCTACAGTGTTTGAAAGTTCTGCAAAAAAAAATCTGCCATTCTGCCAGGTAATCAATTCCGCCCTGGGTCCGAACAAACCTTCATTGAATCGAACTTGCTAATTTTCTTGTTTTTCCAACGCTTTTCCATATACCTTTACAGATGTGAGCTTGACGGAGGGCAAGGGCAAGATCTGGGCTGCGAGAGGACCATTAATTTTGGGTATGAATGGTTTCGGGTAATTTTGGGTAATTTGTAGTACCTGTCGTAGACTTTTCTCCCAAAGTGTTTGGAAGTTCTGCAAAGTAAAATCTGCCATTTCCGCGGCAGGTACTCAATTCCGCCCTGGATCCGAACTTGGGTGCGAGAGGGCGAAGAATGGTTTTACTCCATGAGCGGGAACCCAGTCTTACGGAAAATATTCGGTTGAGTTCATCTTGTTTTCCAGAGGACCATAACTTTCTAAAAAACCAATTACTCAATTACTGGTACGTCTGAGCTTTGATTTTGTCGTTTCTGTCAACTAAAGCAAGCGGAGTCTCGTCTGGCGCGGGGACGCCACCTCGCGCACGAAGTTTTGGAGAATCGAACTTTGCAGTTAT
The DNA here is from genome assembly GCA_029168955.1 of Aplectana chamaeleonis. Classification (NCBI taxonomy): domain Eukaryota; kingdom Metazoa; phylum Nematoda; class Chromadorea; order Rhabditida; family Cosmocercidae; genus Aplectana; species Aplectana chamaeleonis. The sequence continues at coordinate 530,787 of JAPDOI010000441.1, forward strand.
GTAGTTTTGCTAGCTGATACTGCTGAAATCCGCACTCATAAGTTGGTGACCATTTTCAAAGTTCTTGGCTATTTGAATGGTGATAACAACTTCGTCAAGCCCCAGCACGTCATCGATGGGGCTCATCTCGAAAAAGTCTGCTGTCGTTCTCGGAGAGAATTCCGGTCCGCGTTTGCGAACAACGGATGTTGCACCACGCAATACGATGATAATCGTGCTGGGACCACACGGTTCTCAGAACTCTTGAAACAGGTTGTTAACACGCTAAAAGCCACTTCGTTCGGTGCAAACACGTTATTCGCGTCTTGGTATGGTGCAAGCGAGCTTTCTCAGTGTAGGCGACCTAGGAAGCACCGAGCAAGCAGCCTTACTGAGGGTTTTCGAAGCGTGCCAGCAGCCTATTGCACGGTGTTAACCAGCTGACTGACACTTCGTTCCGTGCAAGCCTCCTTATCGTGGATCGGTAGGGTGCGAACCAGCTTCGGTTCCGTGCAATCAGCCTTAGGCACGTAAAGCACCGTGCAAGCAGCCTATGGGAGTTGCCGAACCGTTCCAGCAGCATTGCACGGAGTTGACACGCTATCTTGCAGGTGCAACTCGGCTCTCTTCGTTCATTAGCATTCGTGCGGTTTCCTTTTCATTTCTCTCTCTCTCTGATGTTGATGTTTTTAGAATGTTTAATGCCCCTTTTTGGCCTGATATAGCATAAGATATAGCAAGATAGGCGAGTTGAACACAAAACTCAGATGTCAAGCTCTGAACATTCTAAAAACATCAAAATCACATCTTCCAAGACCTCAGCTTAAAGGCAGTCAGTGTTCACGATAATCTTCGATTTTGAGATTGATCTCTAAATCGATTGTTCGGTCACCGGGTAGAACTGAAATGACGAAGAAATCGAGAAAAACGCCCCAGAAGCGCACCAAATCCTTTACTCTCACCCCACCTTCTTACTCTCACTGGAACTGTTCGTTGTGACAATGAAATCTTTTGTGGTCCCGTCTTTTGCAATTATTCGCTTTCTGTTGCTCCGTTCTTTCCTTCGGACCCCAACTAATACTGCTTTGCCTCGAATATTCTTCCATTTTTGATTAATCCCTTTTTTCAACGGTGGCGACCACCGCGAACATGTTCATCCAATCGGACAACTAGTCCAGGACAGAGATGAATGTCACTGAAATAAGACGTTTTAGTGCGTTTCAAGCCGTTTCTTCAAGATTTTGGTAACACTTGGTGGCCAACGTATCGTTTTGAGTGCAACACTCGGGAATGAAAGTCATCATGAACACTGTCTTTAAAGGCACAGTCCAAGCTCAGAATCGTTATCCAGTTTTCTTGTGCAGTTCAGAGTGAAATCCGCGCTGATCACATTATTGCTTCTATATTCGCTCAGAACCTACTTCGAATGGAGTTATGGTCCCTCAAAGATTGCAAATTTGAACGGTGAGAATTTCGTGGACGAGTGGTCTCGGTCCTGTTTTCCCTCGTCGCTCGCAGCTATCTCACCGGAGCAGACCACACTATAAAAATAGAACGATAACAAATGGAAGAACGTACATTTTGATCAAATCCATGGCGCGTCTCGTCCCTATTGAGACCGAAACCTCTGAAGTGGGCGGAGCGAATGCTGATTCGGGGGGGGGAGGGAATGGGTGCTCGATTTTTTTCGCTTATTCGGAAGAGTTGAGACTCAGCGTTTTGCAGGGTTGATACACACACCGGCTGGACCATAATATCTAATTTTACCGACGAGCTTGGACTGTGCCTTTACCTGAATTCAATGCCGATATGTGCTTACCAGATCATACCCATTATCGATTGATTGTTGCTGTGCCTACACAGTTTATTTGTGAATAGCTGAGAAATGCAGACCGGGGTGTCGGTGGTGTGATGGTAACACTCTCGCTCGGATACGTGCAATGCAGGCTCGAGTCCTGCCTGATATCTGAGTTCTGCGTTCGACTCAGGTACCTTCTAATATCTCCTTAATTCATTATCCCTGTCAGTTTTAGGCTGCCGTCATAGTCGGTGGATCTACTGAGTCCCACCCGGTCGATACGCACCGAATTCGTGGAAAACGGGTGCAAAAAAATCAATCCACTGAGTCCGACTGCGACCGTCTGATGCCCACCGCAATCCCCCCGGTCGATACTGATGGTTCTCATGCGTACAAGGGCGGGGCCAATGCACCGACAGAGTCTGACTGAGTCCCACTGAGTCCCACCGAAATCATCCTCACCCCACCCGGTCGATATAGGTGTTTCTCACGTGATTTGGGTGCATTTTTCGGCCGACTGCGACCTGCCCAGTCCCGCCGCATCTCGACTCTCGTCGTCTGCGCTCTGCCCCACGTACTGCTGCCGCTGACTATCGATTGCGTGTTTCGCAGAGGAACCGGTTGGCGCTGGGGGCAACCGGACTCAGTCGGACTCAGCAGGTTTTCCCACCCCGGACTCATTCGGACTCAGTCGGACTGAGCAGGTTTTTCGGCGAAGTATGACGGGGGCCTTATTCCTTTTATCGATAATGTCAAATGATGCACTTTTGGGTATAGTATGATATAATGATATATGATATACGGTATTATCATTGGTATTATCGCTCCAGCCGCGAAGCGGAGCCGAAGCGAGCGTGCATCACACTGCGCTACAAGGGTCGGTGCCCTTCGTGAAAGATTCACGAGCCAATCAGGGTTGTGCTCAACTTTTGTTTTGAATTTCGTATTTCTTAGTAAATCCTAATCCGCGATTAGTAATCACGCACAGCGCTCGCGCCAATCAAGAAGTCAATAGGTGACCAATGGATGCAAGATATTCACCCCTATCTTTCATAAATAAGCACTCACTTTGAATTCACCACAATTCTCTTGCAGTCAGACGATCTCAAGAGACGACATCATTATTCTTGTTTTATTTTTCGAATATGGAAGCGGTCTCTTCTCGCTTCAAACACAGTAAGCATATACAGAGACAATATTTGTTAATCGCTCGGAATGATTTGACTTAGAGATGCTAGAGAATACCAATTCGTCAGTGGCTGTCATTTTTACCTTTTTTGCGTTCCTAAAGCGTTTTTTCAGCAAAAATCAATCAGGATTCCCTATCTCTGACCTGGAAAATGTCTAGGCGAATATGCTCGAAATGGCTCAGTGAGTCTTCGAATGATGATCCTTATGAATTAAGTTTTCTGAATATCTGTGCATGTTCCAGCATTGATTTCCGTCGTCGGGTATGCTAGGACAAGAAACCTAGAAGGACGTTTCAAATTACGATTACGACCTGTGCGCTGACCCAGTGGAACAAGAAATCGTAGCGGATAGCCAAGGATACAATCCATAAAGGTAAGCAGAATTGACGCGAATGAAAACATGTAACAATTTTCTCGTGCTAAGCCTCCAAATCTTGTGTTTAGGGATTCAATGTATCAGAACAATAACTCGTACTACGACCAGTTCGCAGCTGTTCTTATCTCAGCGACAGAAAAGGACGAATAACTGGGTGGGAAATTGTTCTCACAGCTAGAGAACGTTGCACGCAAGGGAGAATGAGCTGGCGACGAAGCTCGACTACCGTCGAGAGTTGCTCTGTTTTACGCTCTCCAAATACGTGTTTTCTAACGATGTGTACGTTTTCACTGTTGTGTGATGCGATAGATCTGGCCTTCAGGGATTTTATGTTAAATCATTGAAATACGCACTAAAATATGCCTCCTACATAAGTTATTTGTTTGTTGTTGTGTTTATTCGGAGATAAAGCCGTTGCCCAGTAAGACAGTTGCTATTGCAAGTTTTCTGAGATAAACATATAGGAAATCGATGCTGTTACATAATTCATAGGCGAACTTCATTTATCTTCATTAGCTGCGTTTATGATCAATTTAGAATTTGGCTCCTAGACAGTATAAGGTAGCGGTTCCAAGGTATTCGAACTCGAAATGCATCGGTAGTCAAAAAAACTAATCATCGTATTTTTTATGCGCTGCTAGCACAAGGTTTTTCAACTATCCTCTTTTCCGTTGACGTACCATGGGGTTTTCCTCGCTACCTCTGCATAAGGTGAGATTTCGCTCGCTTCGCTCATGATTCCGCTTGCTTTGGCACATGGTTCTCATTCTACCCCTCCCGCCTATCGTAACGTTCCGCTTGCTTGGTATTAACCTCCGCTTGTTTAGCGTTAGCTTCTGCTTGCTTCGCGTTAGTTTCCATTCGCTTAGCGTTAGCTTCTGCTTGCTTTAGGTTAGCTTCCACTCGCTTAGTGTTAGCTTTTGCTTGCTTCCCGTTACCTTCCGCTCGCTCAGTGTTAGTTTCTACTTGCTTCGCGTTTGCTTCCACTCGCTTCGGTGAATGGTTCCACTCGTTCCCCTGCTTAACGTAAGGTTCTGCTTGCTTAGCGTGTTAGCTCCTGCTTGCTTCGCGTTCGGTACGGGGACAATTCGTTACTAGCGGATTGCGTGTTAACAGCTTGTTTCAAAACTTCTGAGCTGCAATCGCTGTTCGAAATTTGGCTCCGAGAACGACAGTAGGAAAGTCTGGAACGATAGTAGACTTGCTGCTGCTATGACAACTTGTTCCATCCTGCCGTTCTATTTTTGTTTGGAATATCGGACTGTACTTGTTCGTGTGGTAAGCGGTGTCTTTTCAGACCAACTTCGTGACGCACAAATAGGCCGAAGATCGAACAATTCTCAAATTTTTAGCCTACTCTTTCATGATAACCTAATAATTTAATTTTGACTGATCCTATTTTTGATGGTCCCGCGAATCGCTTGAATGTTGGCGTTCCGCTTTCGGCCTCATCCAGACTGCCCAAATGGCGCCTTCCAAATTTCATTGCTTCACTTTTCTTTCAATCGTGCGCAGATTCACCTTTAAAGTTCTACCAGAGTTTCGCATGCCACTTCACGATAGATTTACGTTTAGGTCCAGCCACACCATCGTTTGCACTCTGTCTTTCTATGACTTTCCATCAAAGGGAAACTCTTAGCATAATCAAGCAACAGCCTGTCCAAAATTAGCATAAGGAGGGTGCGATAGCATGATAACTAAAGCCTAGCTTGCTCGGATGAGTCCGTGCGGAGGAAGGCCCCGTCATTGTCGGCCGAAAACCGGCCGTCCTAATCCCACCCGTTCGATATGTATGAGGAACACGCGAAACGGAAAGAAATGAAGTGATAAAAATCATCTTCAACTGATAAAAGTCTACCTCGAATGATAAAAATCGCCCTATGGTCCGATAAAAATCGGCTTCAACTGATAAAAGCCGTCTCGAATGATAAAAATCCACCTGATACCACCTCGGACGGCCTACACAAGGTTGAATTTTATCAGTTGAGAATGATTTTTATCACTTCATCCCTTCCCTTCTGTGTTTCTCATACATATCGACTGGGTGGGACTAGGACGGCTGGTATTCGACCAACTACTCTGAGAGTTTTGGCCGAGGAATAGCCGCGAAATAGTCGGCAAACAGTTCTCGTGGCTAAATAGCCGTGAAATAGCCGCCAAATATGTGGTCTGCTTGTACCCACTTCAGTTTAGCTTAGTTGATTTATGTGCGGTCCATATGATGAATTTTTTTAAATTCCTAATGCTGCTGAGCCAAGCCCTACTCCGGAATACTACGGGTAAAACGAGTTTCTTGATTACCCATTATCACTGCATCCCCTGGGGAGTATTCTTGTGGGCTTACAGGGCAAAGATCAACCATCGCAAAACGGTGCTTTATAGCCACATACGACGTATTGATTCAGCCGAAATAACTCTTCGATACATAATTTGATGGGGTTTTGAAGCATCATGGATCAATTCAAAAGCTCATAAGCTCGGATAATAGCAGGATATCGGCGTATTTTATAGTAAGCACGCCTCATACATATTTCTCTTATTCTCTCCTCTGACTACCAGAATGTTTCTTTCCAGTAGAACATGGAGTTATCTGTCGAATTTGGCATGCCTATAGTGAAGATTCAAGCCAGGGTCAATACTATTGATGGTTTCACATTTAGTTCCCAGACAAGGCACGGACAATACGATTACTTCCGCTGCAAAACTAGTTAAAGGGAGCTACTCGAAAAAATGAAATGATTCATGCATGACAATTAAAATTTCTGCTGATATCAAATGCCTGATAGCGTTAAGAGTCATTGTTCTCACTCCCATGGAAAGTTTTCACGGGCTACTTCGATTTCTGAAAGAGGTATCACTCATTTTCTCATTGAACCCTGAGTGCCCCCCTCCCCCCCCCAATTAGTTTTGCACCTTACTTCCTACATTTTATCATGCTCACATCTGTTTACATCTGATCAAAACCGTAGGCTATCGAACGAGATCTGCAGGCCACGAGCAGCGACTAAACACGGAAATGAGAAAATTCACAATCTATTTGGTCTTTTCCGTTTCCGATTCCCGTTTCCGGCGTTTTGACCATTTTTCTTCCGTTTCCAAAAATTTATGGAAAAGATTTTTGCATAGCCCTTGCCTTGATGGATATAAGCCCTGTGTTGCGGTTCAACCAGAAATGTCTTATGATATTTGGCTTTATTCGTGAGTTTGGGAAACAGACGCAAAGAGACCTCAATATTGCCTTTGGACGTTTTCTTACGGAACACATGACAATAGTTATGATTGACGGTATCGTTGTCTGTAACTGTGAATAAAATTAAAACCGGCAATAGAAGTTCGCCGCCTCATTTCCAGATTGGTGGCCGCGTGAAGAGCACCAGTTGCCGGGAATTAGCCGAGGAATAGCCCACCAGGCTCCGCAGCGGCTCCTGGTGGGCTATTTCTCGGTTATTTCGCAGCTACTTCGCGGACAACATGGTCGCGGCCGAGCACTGGCCGCAAAATAGCCGAGAAATAACCGAGAAATATCAGTGAAATAGCCGAGAAATAGCCCACCAGGAGCCGCTGCGGAGCTTGGTGGGATATTTCCCGGCTATATCTCGGCCAAAACTCTCAGAGTATGACGAGGGCCTAAGCAGCGGAGCGGTCTATCATGGCAAAATATAACAGAGACAAGGAGATTTTGACATGATAGGCCCGATAAGCTTTGCTTCGACCCGCTCAAAATGAGGGAGCTAGGCTATATGAGTATCGAGAGATGGCGTAACACGTTGATCACTATTCGAGGGATGCTATGGCGGCGATCAACGATGAAAGTGTGAAGCAGGCCTAACCGATCACCTCACAGAAAAAAATAAAAAATAAGCTCAGCAATAAGGCTCACTACAAAAAGCTGCCTGCAAGAAGCAAAGCATTTTACCCTGTCGTACCGTAGAATGCTTAAGATTTTTTGACGGCGAAACAACATATCTGAGGTAATGCTTGGTGAAGCACTATGAATACCCGTGCAGTACATAGAATCGAACCCAAAGTTACGCCGCAACAAGCAATTGGTATCGCGTAGGCTGCTTAACCTTATGTATACAGGTCAGATGCTCTCTGCACCACTGCTAAAATTCGTAAGCGGGTATGTGATAGTGGACAGGAGCTCATAGGAAGGAGATAGTGCAACGAGAATCAAGACGCGATAGAACGATTTTCCTTTGATTTTATTCATCCAGAGCTCGAGACACACGTGGTGTCGGGAAGAAAGCCATAAGCGTCTTTCAGATGATATACAGCCATTTCCCAAAACGTTAGTCTGTTAGATGGCCCCGAGGTGGACGAGCCGCGCGATTGAAGCAGGTCACTCCTGAGTTTTCCTAGGCTCCCTGACCACTTTTTGAGATTGTTATACGATATTTCATAGTCTGTCTCACTGAATACTAGATGAAGCATTCTGAACATTAACTCATTCACGACCACGTGTCCCACCGGTGGGACACGCGTTGATTAACACTTCGGACCGCGTGTGCCACCAGTGAGACACGCTTTTCGAGGATCGATTTCTCTGCCACAAGGACGAATTTCCAAACTTTCTCATGTTCAATGTATTAACCTATCCTAGACTTGACTACTGAAGTCGTGATCCGTCAGCAGCTTCCGTTTAGTTCAATGTTCAAACTTTTGAAAAAAAACAGCTTCGGCTGTTTAGCCACAAAAAAAACTTTACAAAAACAATTTTTGAGCGCATATTCGGTTCTTTTTTCTTCTGCTGCCATTTCTTAGCTTTATCAGCAGATAGTCTAAGTTGACACGGGATACGGTAACGCAATATTGCACGTGGTCCAAAAGTACAGTCACCTGAAATTAGGCGCGGTCGTGAATGGAGGTGAAGAAAAGTTCGCGCGCAGACCAGGAAAACTCACTTGATCGGACTGAAATGTGCGGCGCGCTCGCCCGCGCCGTTCAACTCGATTTATTTTAAGGAAGACAGGTTGTAGCTAAGTAGGCATTATTGAAACTCACGTGGCAACGTCCCTGTTCCGCTATCGAATGATGAAGCTTTGGAATAAGGGAAATGTGAGTGCTTGATAGAATTTGGGACGAGACGCTCATTTTGATTAGCATCTGTAGAATAGCGTCGTTTGTCGGCGGCTAAAGTAAATCATTGCTTCGCTGAATTTTACGCTAGCAGCTAGTAGATATTATCATAGAAAAGCATTCGTCCCGACCTTTAGGCATAGTCCTTTTCCCGCGCAGTTGCCTCTGCCCGGGGAATGTCTCTCGAAGCCGTGTTCTCTTTGGTCCGAATCTGAACAAAATGTACAACCGATCACATTCCCGTCATGAAGAACCCATGGGACTCTTGCCCAGTGAGCTCAATTCGAAAATATGAAGAAACCTAAATTCAAATGGTGCACGATAATTTGGAATTCTTCGAAACGCATTGAATCCTTACTGAAAAATGTCGGACGTTTCAAGTGACCACTGCACAATCTAGGGTAACCGTGTAATGAACAACATCCACCGCAATGAGCAACGGGGAAAATGTGGCGCAATTGAGAGATTTGGCAACAAGTGCGCCTTCAGTCCATAGCTGGCCTCGATGTGTCCCGCTCTCAGGCCTTTGAAATCAAAAGTGTTTTTGCAGATTCTGAATGGGAACCGAATTTTAGGAAGGTGTCCGCCCTTCTTTTAGTAATCACAAGACAACGAAAATGTACTGCCCAATGTTATCGCAGGCGATCCCAATATTTTTTTAGAATGGATACGATATTTAGTATGACAACTCAGTTTTTTTGGATTCTATCGAAATATTTGCACACAGCCGCTTTAATCGTCGCTTGGGGATTTTTTCAAATTTCAAAACAAACATCTCGAGGCAACTTATTGTGGAATGACGCGTTTGTTGCCGATTTCACCCCTTTTTCCGAACTTCGCAACGGCATTGTACAGGCTCTAAACGGCGAAATTCACTTGGTTCCAACGCGTGCTGGTGCGGAACGGAGATTAGAGACAGTGAGAGAGCGTAGGGCAGACGGAGGCCGAGGCGTCGCGAGCGCCGCTCACGTTTCGAGTGATGTGAGTTACAACGTTTCATAGAGGGTATGTAATACTATAGTGCGATGCATACTTATAGGTCCACATTTATTTTCGCATCCAGTGGATAAGGTTTTGAACTTCTCACGGCGGTCGCGTCACCAATGGATTCAGAAGTGCTGAACACCCTAGAGGCAAGATTTCAAGAGATTCAGTTTTTTTGGACAAAAATTTATGTCTTGAAGGAAAACTTAATACTCAAGCGGTGCAAAAGTATGAATGCACCCCATTCCTTCGTCGATCAAGGAATTTTCTCGCACCATGTTGAGCTTAAATATGTCACTCAGAAACATGAGGGCATATTTGTCACTGTGTGGTATAACCTTGACGGGTTTGAAGCGTTCAGCTGCTGAGCAGCATCAGGTACCCGAGGCACATGCTTTTGACGAAAATTCTCTCCGAAAAATGCAATATCTTGCATTGATATGCACTTGAATAAACCTGCGGCGTACAATAGGATAAGTGAAGCTGGTCGGTCAAGAAAGCTTCCGAGGCGCGAGGAGAAGCTCGTCACGCATGAAACTTTAAATAATTCGCTGCCCACCAAGGATTTATGACGACGTTTGAATCCAACAGTTTACGAAAAGATGGTATTGCTGTCTTTAATACGCTTCAAACATAGCATCTGTAAATTTGTCGATCCTCAGTCCAGGGAGTTGGGAGAGGAACTGCGCCTGCAGTCTAGCTGATGTTTTTTATCAAACATGGCACATTCAGAATATCTGAGACGACAGAACTCTTTATTGGCAAGATTTGCTGGAAGAAACCTGTCCACACGGTAAAGCCTTGGATATTGGAATGTGCTACCTAAGAGGCTTCACATGGTCACGTATGACCTGTATTAGAATTCTTTCCATATGTCTTGAACAGCCAGGATTATCAGAAGGTGCTCCATGATCACCTTGTACCATATATCAGAACACAAAAACGGCAAGCTTTTGATTTTTCTAGACGACTACGAACTAAATCTCGCATTATGGGCAACTTACAGATGCCTAGAGGCTCACATCGTTAACATTTAAAATGACTCGCTTGACATCTTGCCTAAACTTATTTGAGGACCAAAAGGAGAACCCCTTAACGGAATCTGCAGATGCGACACCACTAATTTTTGAATTTTTGATTTAATGTGTGTCATTCTGAATGTGCTGGCCGGTGTTGTCCCAACACTGCTGTTACTAAAGAGCAAAAAAAAATCGAACTTGTTAGATAAACCTGTTAATGAATAAAAATAAGATAAGAAGTTATATAAATGTGAAATATACATTGAAAAATAGCAGTTTACAGCAAAGGTATTAGTTTCATATGTTTAACTACACTATATTGTGTTTTAAGCGTGTGTTCGGTTATCCAAATAATTAAAGGCATCGTTCGCGCTGAAAATCAATTTGGATTTTTCAGGCTCAATTTCATGATTGAGCCAGGTACACCACACTGGTAAACTTTGGCGCGTTAAAAACGTTGGGCAATGAGGTTGGAAGGCGTCAAAGATGAAGATTCGCCACCAATTCCCACCAGTCATCTAACACTTTTTCCAAGAATGTTGGTGCGACCGTAAGACAACATGAAAAATAGTTACGGCACGAACTCCACATGCAGAAAAACTCCGAAAATGACAGTGACGAGGCCTCCAAAAGCAGAAAAACCTCAAAAAGGCTTTTGGCGCGGAATTCAAACTCGTATTTACAATAAGTTTCGATTGACTTTTCTTCACAAATAAAGGTTTTTCATGGGCCCTTCGACATTTTCGTTCACTAGAAAGGCCAAGCTACACAAAAACATGAAAAAATAATATACGGTTTTCTGCGCGTAAGATGCCTATAAGCTCCTAACAACTTTCTTCACTAAAGAGGCTCGGGGTAGTTAGAGATATGAATTGTCTGAAGTTAGAGCCGGAACAATTCACATCTAAATAATAATCCAGCGTTGTTTACCAATTACACCTCGAACAAAATAACAGTAATGTGAATAAAACATATTAGTTAAACATATTCAGGAAAACAATAATATTTATGAATGATACAATGTAGAATGATATTTTTACAATAAAGGACTAATACTGTTAACTATTTACTCCTTTGCGATTTCTCGGTGATCAAACTCTCAGCATGCCAAAAAGGATTTTTAATGTTCTTATAAATAAAGGAAGTGAGACTTACGATTAGTACGGGACTTGCTCTGCTTCTCGTAAAAGTTCGACTTAAGGTTTTTTTGAACGAGTGGACCTATAAAACTACTTTTTTCCGAGAATTTTCTTCCAAAAAATTAATACTTTTTACTGGAAGAAGTAAATCTCTGGAAATCGTGGCTATTACAGTTTTCAGCGCTCCCATATCCATTGATCATGTTTCCGTATTGCGACGTTCAAAGCATTATGTAGTTCAAGTGAAAATGAGGGCGGAGCTATGTTTAATTTTGCACCGCACTGTAGCTCCATATTTAATCAAGGCAGTGCTCACGATACTTTGAAATTTTGAGATCATTCGCTAAATCGATTACTTGGTCCCCGAGAAGAACGAAAACTATTAAGAAATTGAGAAAATTGAGAAAACCACACCAGAAAAACGCGAAAACCTGCACTCCCACAGGGCCCCTACTCTCAGGGGAACTGTTTGTTGAGACTTTAGGACGAGGAAATTCTTTGTGTACTCGTCCTCTGAACTTCTCAATTATCTGTCGCTCCATTCCTTCCTCTAGCTTTAGCTATGTATATATTACTGTTTTGCATACAATTTCACTCCGTCTTCGTTTGACCCAATCATTCACCGGTCTCAACCGCCAAGAAGCCGTTCACCTTCCCGGACGATTTTTCCAAGCCAGAAAATTCTTACACTGGAATGACGCATTTTAGGACGTTTTTCGCCGTTTCCTCGTAACTGTAGTAACACTTGGTAACGAACGCATTGTTTTGAGCGAAAAACTCTCACACCCAAATAATCGTGGACATTTTTTTCAAGGCTGCGATTGCAAGGGGCATATTTACGAGATTTATCGCATATGTAAGAGTGGAGGGTTTTGTTGGTACCTAGAGTACTCTATGGAGCCACAGTATCCACAGGTTGTTCAATAGGTTTTGTCGTTCGATAAGAGAGCCCAAATTTACTACATTTTTCTATTGTACTAGCCCAAATTTTTCTTGTTTTGTTGGTACACTCTTCTTATGAACGTAAGTGAAGTTTCACTTCAATCTGTCAATTCCTTCTTTTATTTACAAGCCATTTATTGTCGCCATGTCACAGCGATGGAAAAAATTGAGTATTGTGCAGTGATAAAATTCTTATTTTTGGAAGGTGTAGCACCAAAAGAAATTCACGAACGAATGTGAAAAGTGTATAATGATTATTCACCTACAATTAGAACAGTAGAAAGATGGGTTGCTGATTTTAAACGTCGTCGTACAAGCCTTGAAGACGATCCACGAGAAGGACGTCCAAAAAGGGCGTCAACACCAGAAATCATAGCCAAAATACAGGATACAGGATATGGTTTTGGAAGATCGTCGATTGACTGAGAGAGATTTAGCAGATGCTATACACATCTCATTAGGCAATGTGAGCCATATTTTAGGTGAACTTTTGGGTTTTAGAAAGCTGTGTGCACAATGGGTGCCGCATTGGCTAACAATGGACCAAAAACACATTCGAATGAGACTGTCTCAGCAACATTGGGAGCGTTCAAAAAAGGATAAAGTGGATTTTGTGGACTTGGGTCTATCACCATGATCCTGAATCAAAACAAGAGGCTAAAGAGTGGTGTGAACCTGGTTGTTGGACTTCTAAACGAGTTCGTGTCCGAAAATCGGCCAAGAAGGTCATGGCATGAGTTTTTTGGGATGCGAAAGGAATTTTGTTTGTGGATTACTCGCAATCTGGTAAAATAATTAATTCTGGATATGCAGTCTTTTCCTCTGACTTCTGGGCAACCTTGTGGACCAGTTGAAGGAAAAAATCGTGAAAAAAGACCCGGTTTGCAGAAATCAAAAAAATCCTTTTTTATCAGGAGAATGCACGGTGTCACAAGAGCATTTTGACAATGGCTGAAATCCATGAATTAAAGCTCGCATTGTTGAAGCATCCACCGTATTCACCAGATTTGGCCCCCAGCTACAATTTGTTTCAAGAACTCAAAAAATTTATGCGTGGCAAGTGTTTTTCATCAAATAAAGAGGTTATAACGGCTGTTGAAGCGTATTTTGCAGACCTTCCGGATTCCCACTTCAGGGATGGGATCAACAGAAAGGAGGATCGTTGAAGCAAGTGTATTAATGTTCAGGAAGATTATACTGAATAATAAAGTACTTTGAACGCGAAACTTGTGTTTTTCTTATCGAACGCCAAAACGTATTGAACAACCTGGTATACCTCGGCTTCGGTCCTCATTCTCATAGTATTATGAGGTTAAGGCGGCAGATTAAGATATTTCAATGGCATTGTATCCTTTGAGACACCGTAATCATTCAATTATTTGAAACCGAGCCTCATACACTCCTTTCCGTAGATATACGAACGCCCCCAAAAATTGCAGTTTCTGAAACTTGTAGCCATTTTAGGGTCACGAAAAAGTCTCCGGTGTTTTCCTCGACCCGGAAAACCGCAGTTTGATCATAGTTAGCTTTTTTGCAAGAAAAATTATCCGCTTATACGAGGCTTGAACTGATTTTGGACCTTTCCATAAATACATGAACACTTGGAGAAACATTTGTTTTTCGAAAGACCCCTCAATGGAGATTGTCATTTCGTGATATTGATAAACCCGCTGAAAATGTGAACCAGTCGAACTACTTGCATCGCTCTACCTCGAGAGGAACAGTACCTAGCCAAGGGTCTTTACGTTGACAAAAAAAAGAGTGCGGCAGTTTGCTAGTCAATTAGAACAGCTCGTTGCATACATTTCAACATTTCTGCGGAAGACTGATTTTTGTAGGAGATTGGAACAAGGTTTTCTTTTTTTGGGTGCACTTGATTAAATCACTTCAGAACGCGACAAATGATTCCGATTCATCCTTATGGATGAGGAAAGTAACAATCTGAATGAGGCCAGCAGCAAACATCACTGTTGGAGTGACTTTAGGGAGGAACGAATCCTTTTTGGTAGGAGGACTTTTAGGACGAGAACACAATTTTCAGGCCAGCATAGCATCGTGGCGGTGCTTCTGCGAGTAGTAGAATGGGCTTCGCGGAGTCTTGGGAGGCCATCCTGCACCGTTTCTCTGCAGTTGGGGACTGCAGTGACGTTGGTATTCCCGGCACAGCTTGAGGGTAGTACGTCGGCACAATAAGGTTAGTACTCTGGCACAAAGGGAACAGCAGCACCTCCGCTGTAGCTACTGCTAACAACAGGAGCTCCTGCCAACTATCAGGAGCTCTTGTTGCTTGTGCTGGCAAACAACCCCTTTGTTCACCCTGGCACGCTTGATGTCGGCAGCCACCTCTCCTAGGGTCTGCTGACAATCTCCTCCATTGATTTGTCTGATACGAATGAACATTGCAGCATTCTCTTGTACGACGGCAGCGGGTATATAAGGCAGCCAGTCTAACTGAGAATAAGTTGGCCGTTTTTTGACTTCTTGTTGTGATCTCGTTTTGCCGTCTCAGTTTTCCGTCATTTTTTATACTAATGGTATGGCACTCAGAAGGTGATGGAAGCCCAAATCGTTTCGTGGTTGATTGAATGTCCGATCCCTCCCCATCGGACGTCGACGGGTCCAAACCTTGAGCGGTATGTATTCTATACACTTGTTCCCCAGCTACTCCATTCAGAAAGGCGCTTTAGGAGTCTGATGACGTCGTAAAGTGAGCGAACAGCTTCGCTGACCAAAAATATGTGCTTACATCCGAGCAGACATTTGAAAAATTTAATGAGAGGATTAAGGCAGCCTTCCTTTCTACTGATCGGTACCAGTGTGCTTATTCCTACATGGTCCATAGACGACAGTAGCAGCTTTGAACTCGTCAGTTCTCGATCGATGTAGAGTGCAGAGCGCGCGCATCGAAGGTGATGCGCACCTTTACAAGCAAGCGCCGATCGATATCGTCGATTTCCAAGCAAATGTACCAAATGGGTCCTACTGTGCTTCTTTGGGCCAGAATCCGGTCCGCAATTGCGTCTCGACACGCTTTGCGGCAGCGCTCTTTCGAGTCGGAAGAGTTTCCAGCGCCGCAGCCACTGATCTGTTGACTCTGTACGGGTTTCAGTAACTGGAAACTAGACAAAATATAAAAAGGCCAGGTCGAGGTATATGGCGAATGGTTCTCGTCAGAAGACATGAGGGGACCTGTAGACACCTTGATTCGATGCAAGTTGTCGCACCAGATGGCCTGTTCTGGCCCGTTGGCACGAAATTTAGAGGCAGTTATCTGTGGAAATGTGATGGTGGCATTTTGGTGAGCTCTAGAACACTTGAGTTCACTTGATCGTCGGATCCAAAGTTTTGATCTCTGCACAAGGCTACGAACGATTTCTCACACCTTGAGTTCAAAGACATGTAAAATCGATGCAAAATTTTTTTCGCAAGAATTTGCATCAGCACAGAGAACACATTTTTTAAATATTTTCTTTCGGTTTCTTGTCTGAAACTTTTTTTGTTTTCAGATTTTTTAGTTTTACTATTTTTCGCACCGCCTGTTGCCAATGGAGTTCTGGAAGTGTGTGTCCGACTAATCGAGGACACGAACGTAAAAGCAAAAGCGAAATCTCGTACACCTGTCGGACTCACATCAGCTTTCCAGATCAAAACAGAACTAAGATGAATAACTGTAACAGGATTTTTTGTATTCAACCCTAAAGGCACTGTCCAACCTCAGAATCATTTTTCTAGCTGTCTCAAAAGCGGTCCCATGCTGATTCCAATGATGTCTCTAGAATGGTACAAGACCACTGGAAACGGAGTCATGGCACCTTAAAGGCAGTGGTCACGTTGAAAAACGTTATCGAAAAAGACTACAAAAATCAGCTTAGATCAAAAACAGCTGAAAAACTATGAAGTTAGCGCGGTGAAAAACGGGCTAGAATTAGAGTTGCTAGGGGCCAAAGATTCCAGTTTGTGCACACGTGCACAGCGATGACGAAAAAGATCGCAGTCTCATGCCGAGCAGTCAAAAATCATCGACATTCAGAGGACCATATAAATGCAAATTTAACGAATAAAAGCAGTTGAACAGTGAAAGCATCATTTCAGTCAATGTTTTTAACTAGATGTGTACATAAATTCGAAGGTTCATTTATTGAAATTCAATTTCAAGCCAGCTGATGTTCTTGATATAAGAGGTCATCGATGCCTATGATGTGGAGTGGGCTCGTCCACCATCAAAAGACAAGAAAGTTCAGGTTTCAAATTTGGCCCGAAACAGTGGTTTTTTCGCGTTTTTTTTCTCATAGGTCCTACTACTCGAGACCCAGAAAAGGGTTTAGAGAGAAAAAGATGACAAGCATATTTGATCGCGACCACTGCCTTTAAAGGCAGCATACACGCTCGCAAAAGTTGTTGAGATAACTACATTAGTGGGGTTGTACGGGCCCTAGAAGAGCCCTCACGAAGGTGGGAGAGTTGAATACGAGTTAAAATGACCGTATTTGAGCCGTATTGAGTCACAAAATCATTCTTTCTCCGCCCACCGATACGGGCTCCGCCCCTCAATACCAATGTTCAATGCTCGATTACGGTCATTTTGGCTCATGTTTTACGCTTCTAACGTCGTAAGCGTTCCAGAAAGGGTCGTACGAATACATTAGCGTCGTTATCCCAACAAATTTGTCGCTAGCTCCGCTATTTCAGCCAATGCACTTCTGGGCCAATGTAGAACGAACCGTTATATCATCATTTCAGTTGATTTTTTTCCGGTTTTTTTCGTTATCTCTGAATATTAACAGCTTCAGACCTTCGATTCATTTCATAAAATTGATATCATTTTTGAGCGTGTATGCTGCCTCTAATAATTGAGCTTCAGAAGGTTGATGGAGGAAATGTCCGAGACTTTTAAATTCTGTCCTTTGCAACCGATTTATGCGAGCCGACCTGGATGAGAGATCCTGATGTGGGCGCCACAGGGTGGCTTCTTCCTATATCTCGCTTATCCGGAGGAATCGAAAACCCGTTACATGGAGTGGGTCTACTTCACGATTCTGTGGAAATCTCAAATTTCGTCCCTCAGCTTGGACTGTGCCTTTAATGACATCGACGAGGTACTAAAATCATCAAGGGTGGCATGCATGAATGCGGCGGCGAGATTCGGGAAGCGCAACGCCGCACGCTTGAGTCCGGATTTCGATTTAAAATGTGGTGCGTGCGCTCGACATTGCGCGTCGCGCACACGCACCCTTGTCGAATCGGAGTACGTCGACGGCACTGTGCTATTCACTGGTATCAACGCAAAACTGTGAACGATTCTTTTGACGACAGATATAAGCAGATGTATGTCTCTGAGAAACCTTCAACACGAATTTGCCTGTACGGATGGCGTGTCAAAATTATGGTGATTTCTGCTATTTTGGCTGAATGCTGCAGAACGATGAAAGTCACAATTGACTTACTTGACTTAATCGGTTGGCTTTCGCCTGACGCGGTCATTCCGCATCTTCACCGAGGTGTGCCGTCCTAGTAGTCAGCCGTGTCCATTTTTCACGGTCTTCAGCCACAATTTGAACACATTCCATCCAGCAGTCACTATTCCATTTCCTGCGAAACGAAACATCGCGCCTGAACTGTCTTTCGATGCCGAGTGACTTTAAATCCTCTTTAACCACATCCGTCCAGAACTTTCGCCTACGCCCAGGTGGCCGTTTCCAGACAGGATTTGGAAGCATTTTTAAAGCGTGTTGTACGAGACGATCCGGCGTTCTTCTTAGTATATGCCCGAGCAGTCGAAGTCGACTTTCCATTGCTGCTTGAGATGGCGTTAGGAGATGCTGGCACCTCCCTCGTGTCAAGCGTTGATGTACTGCGTCGATTTCCTTGTAAAGGTCTTCGTTATGGCATATACGCGGCCAGAAATATCCAAGCAAACGCCTAAAAAGCTTCCTCTCCCTGCAATCCAACCTTTCCATCTGCGTTTTCGGTGCTGCCCACGTCTCCGATCCGTACATCATGATAGGGCGAATAGCGGATAGGTAGACGCGCAACTTGACTTCCTTCGCGATGGTGGTAGACCACAAACACTTGGTTAGAGAATTGAATGCAGACGTAGCTTTCGCACATCGTTGTCGAATATCCGCTGCATAACTACCATCGTTCTTCAGCAAACAGCCCAAATAACAGAAATCGTCCACCAGTTCGATACGTTGTCCGTCCACACAAACCCCAGTTGAAGGCCTCTGAGAGACCCACATCTGCTTGCATTTGTCGGGACGAAGACGAAGTCCATAGGCTGCGGCATACTTCGAAACGAGGGGGTGTGTATACAAGTCTGTTGGTACCTGCTCGTTGGTGCCCCTGCTTCTACTGAACCCAGCAGACGTTTGAGTGTACACAGGGAACGTTCGAGCGATATAGCGTGCACAACTATATCGCGAAAGTATCCCGCACATTGCATAAAGGTGTCGCCGTCCGGCACACTAAGGCCTCTGGTCCATAACACCTTAGGATCCGTACCTAGGGAGTCATGGAGTCTTTGGCCACAAGCCACAATTTCGCCACCCTGAACTGTCGATCGCTGTCGAGTGATATCCAAAAAACTGCGCTATCCAGACTTCTGAGCTATTTCCATGCACCGTTTGCTGCTTTGCAGGAAACCCGCCTCAAGGATAGACCCGTCATCAGCGTCGGAGAGTACACCATCTACTGCGGTAACGCTGACGATAGGAGAGTGGGAGGCTGTGCAATAGCTGTAAGGAAGGATTTCAATGGTATGGTCAAGGAGTTCGGCTCAACGTCGTGTCGGAATGCATTCGTACGACTGCGGGATCACAGAGGATTCAATCTGTGGATAGTGAGTGCTCATGCGCCCACTGAAACCGCCGAAGACAATTCGAAGGATGCGTTTTATGAGGAACTAAATACGTTGCTGGCCAGGATACCTTGTCAACATGCTGTTGTCGTGGGGATTGACGCAAATGCGAAGATGGGACTTGATCAGGAATCCGAAGTACTCGGTAAATGGTTCTACCCAGTGGAGCAAACATCGGACAATGGCTACCGCCTTGTCGACTTTTGTGAACGCAGTGGTCTGATTATTGCATCGACATTCAAGAGGAATCATCGCCGCCATCAGCTTACGTGGCAGGGACCAACCCGGCTATCTCCAGAAGAGCAGCGGAAGCGGAAGATGACAACTTTGAAACTACAGCTTGACTATGTCCTGACGAGGAATATTCCAGTATCGGACATTCGAAGATCTAGAGCTGTGTGGGATGTCGCATTCGATTCGGATCACCGTCCTGTTCTGTTGAACTTCACTGCGAGGATTCATAAGAGGAAGCGAGGGGCTCAGCCTCTCCAGAGGATTGACATGACAAGTCTCAGAGATGAAGAGTGCAGAAGGAATTTCCGACAACGCGTTTCTATTCACATCGGAGTACGGACTAAGAAGAAACTTTGCGACGCGGATTCTTTTGTCAAGTGCATCCAGGACGCTTCGAAAGAGGCACTCCCGGTTGTACAGCCTAAGAAGAAGTTCGCCTACGTCTCAGAAGAAACAACATCTACCTACAACAGAGTATGTGCTCTCCGAACTGCAGGAAACTTCGTGGAGGAGAAGCGTCTGAGGAGGAAGTTGCGTCGGCAGCTTCAAAGTGACCGCGTGGACGTGTAGAGCTAAGGAGTTCGAGAAGGCTTGGGAGGAGAAGAATCCGAAGAAAGCCTACACGTTGCTGCGACAGTATAGCGGGAAGATGAAGAGATGTTCTCCTGTCTTGAACACTACCAATGGAGTTGCGTTTGGTGATGCGACGCTGCCAATATGGAAGGATTACTTCAGTTCACTACTGAATCGTCCAGCGCCATCAGTACCTGAGCTCCCGCATGTTCAGAGAGCACATTACGATGTCAGTGAGGAACCGCCGACTGAGTCTGAAGTTTTGGATTGTGTCCGGAAAATGAAGAATGGAAAGGCAGGTGGAGATGACAACATCACTGCTGAAATGCTGAAAGCTCTTCCTCCGTCTGGGATTCGTGAAATGACCAACACCATCCGTGCCATATGGATGAGCGAAAGGATACCCGATTCGTGGAGACATGCGATCATCGTACCTCTTCACAAGAAGCTATCCGTCACGGATCCTAAGAACTACAGAGGAATCTCTACTTCGTGTCATGTACAAGGTTTTAGAACGTATCATTCTCGAGCGACTTATCAAACATCGTGAAGGAACGACCAGAGATGAGCAAGCCGGTTTTCGACCTGGAAGATCGACCATCGACCAAGTGTTCGTCGTGAGAAGAGTAATTGAATCGTGGCAGCGGTTTTCGGAGCCATTACAGCTTGCTTTTTTGGACTTTGAAGCCGCGTTCGACTCTCCTCATCGTGATCGATTGCTCAATGCTCTGCGAGCAGATGGAGTCCCGGAAAAGTATGTTCGGTTAATCGAGGACATGAACAAAGGAACAACAGCAGCAGTTCGTACACCTGTCGGATTTACGTCAGCTTTCGAGGTGAAAACAGGAGTAAGGCAAGGAGCCGTTGCAGGACCTTTTCTTTTCAACTTCGCCGTTGATGACATCATGCGTAGAGTTGCAGAACAGTTTCCTGCGGATGTGATCCTAACACCATCAGGACGCTCCCTTGTCGACCTGGAGTACGCCGACGACATTGTGTTATTCGCTGAAAACAACGCAAAACTGCAAAGGATTGTGAACCTCGTATCGAAAGTCACAATGCGAATATGAAATGAAGGTTCGAAAGCCCCAACTGTACACAGTTCCCCAACGAAGTATTTTTAGGTTACACCTATCATAACGAAAATCAAATTGCGCACCTACCTACGGACAGTCCACGGCAACGGTAAAAAGGCGGTTTTGCGCTTGCGTATTTCCACTAACAAGGGAAGTGCTTAGTGTCAAACGCATCTGCGAAAAGGACTAGTACCATTAGTATCTCTTGTGGCTCAATAGTAGAACTGCGCAGTATCCAGCCCCGAGCTGCAGGTTCCAAGAAGCTTGAAAAGGTCGTTTTTTTGTGCTTTTTGTACCTTCCAAAAAGCACATTAGTTTTCGGATAATCCGGAAACGGACCTCATAAATGGGTTCAGCGCCCAAAACAACCCCTCTGAGCACCAGACTGGCAGCGTTTCGGACTTGTACGGATTTTCAGTTGGCGTTTATCTATACCGATTTGAGGGCTTTGGAAGCGTTCAGAAAAATGTTCCAGATTTGACTTCAAATTCTCCCAGGGGGGGTTTTTCGGGGCGCTGATCACGAATCTTTGGCTTATTAGTCGATTTTCCGGAGTTTTCGGCAAATTTTGTTCGAAGCTTCCCGACCAGGGAAAATTTCAAGGGAAAAACGCTACTTTCGCAATTTCCAGATTTCTCTCATAGATATGTCTCAAAATCGTTCTCTGCGAGTTATTTGGGTAAACACGAATCTGGAGTCCGTTTATCGATTTTTCCGCAGATTACCGTAGATTACGGTGGGTATACCGTAGTTTGGTGAAAATCTCAGATTCCACTCAAAATTTGTACACGGGGCTATTCGGGGTGTACAAATCGAATTTAACGTTCGTTTTTCGATTTTCAAAATATTAAGGTGGGTTTTGCCCACTAAAGGACATGTTACTTACCGTAACCTACAGTAAACCTCAAAAATTCGACGAATGAACCCCAGATTCGTGTTCCCCACCCTAGATATTCCCTACATAAAATTTTGAGCTAAATCCGAGAAAATTTTTTGAAACTTCAAGGAAAAAATGGCGGATGGAAAAAAAGGAAAGTGGCCTTTTCGCGAAGCTTGAAAAATGCTCATAACTTCTTGGAACTTGCAGCTCTGGGCGGAATACTGCGCAATTTTACTATTGAGCCAGAAGGAAACTAACGATAGTAGTCGTTTTCGCAGATGCGTTTGACACTCTAAACACCTCCCTTGTAAGCATTCTGTAGGTTTACGAAGTCGCGCCGCAATCGTCGGCAGGTTTATATTTTTTCCCTGAATTTTGGAGAAAGAATACCGGAAACGATGAAAGACGATAAGATTTCCCCCACAAACACATTATCAATACATTGGAAATCTTTATCATAGATACACGCAGGAATATCAAGAAAAGATGAACAAGTTCAGAAAATGAAATTCCAGAGAAAAACTCACGTTTTCTTGTTATTTCTGCGTGTATCAATGGTAAAGACTATTGACATATTGATAACGTTTGTGAGTTGGGAGAAGTCAGTGATTTTCAACGTTTCCGAAGTTTTTTTTTGAACTCCAGGAAATATACGGCGCGACGCCCGCAACTTACAGTATGCAGAGTGAAAATACGCAACCGCACTGCCGCCTTTTTCTGCCGCAGTGAACTATATACGCTATTCGCCAATCATGATTTACGAATCAGAGATGTGGGCAACACCGAAGTCGTAACTGGAAAGGTTGGATTGCACACAGAAGAAGCTGTTTAGAAGCTTGCTTGGATATTTACGGCCGAAACTATGTCATAACGAAGACCTCTACAACGAAATTCGCGCAGTTCACAATCGTTTAGCACCGGGAATGTGTGAGTATCTCCCCACGCCACCTCAAGCGGCAATATAAGGCCGACTTCGACTGTTAAGTCAAATACTGAGAAGACCGCCAGATCATTCTGTGCAACACACTCTGAGTGTGCTTCCGAGTCACGTGTAGGAACGGCCGCGTGGACGTAGGCGCAAGTTTTAAAGGCAGTGGTCACGATGAAAAACGTAATCGAAAAAACTACAAGAATCAGCCTAGATCAGAAACAGCTGAAAAACTTTGAAGAAATTCAAAAAAAATTATCGAAATTAAAGGGAAGAAATAAATGCAAATGAACCTAATAAAAACAGTTGAACAATGAAAGCGAGCACTTCATTCATTGTTTTGACTAGATGACGACAGAAATATTTGAGCTCGTCAGTTCGGAGGATATTGTTGATTGATTGAATTCCAATTTCAAACCAGCTAATGTTCTTTATATTGGAGGTCATCGATGCCGATGATGTGGAGTGGGCTCGTTCACCATCAAAATACAAGAATGTTCAGGCTTCAAATATGGCTCAAAACAGCTGTTTTTTAGCGATTTTTTCTCATTGGTCAAACTACTCGAAACCCGGAACAGGGTTCAGAGTGGAGAAGAAGACAAGCATATTTGATCGCGACCACTGCCTTTAAACGGATGAGGAGAAAGAAGATTTCAAATCACTCGACATTGAAAGGCAATAAAGGCACGAGATTTTCCGTAGGAGATGAATTAAAGACCTAATGGATCATTTTTGTTCAAATTGTGGCTGAAGATTGTGACAAGTGGGCATGGCTCGCAACTCGGACGGCTCACCTTGTCAAAGATGCGGACATACTGCGTAAAGCGGAAACCAGCCGATCAAGTCAAGTATGTCATACATTCATAATATACCCGCTTATGGTTCCCGGACAAAACGCCGCGAAGCGAGGTTTTCCTCATCGTGAGAGATTTAATTTGTTCAGAAAAGCCACAAAGTTTCCGGACAGAGCGCAGCGAAGCGGCGCGAACCCCCCGGCTTATGGTTCCCGGACAAAGCGCCGCGAAGCGGCGCTTTGGCCGGGTATATAATAAAAGAATCGGAGCACAAAGTACGACCACCTGGGCCTCCATCACTATAGCACTATTTCGTCACATCTCTAACCACTCCAAAACAGTGTTGAGCTACATGTACATTTCAGTTTACCAGAACCTTCAAAGTATAGTTAGGCTCATACGATTGTGCACTCATTTAGGGAAGGGTAGGGGGATTACTTTTTCCGGTTCTCAACATTCTGCCCTCGAAATAGTTAAAAAATCAGCAAGCAGTTCGAGTTCTTTTCATTTCTTCAGCCAAGCGACTTCACCCTGATTACGTGGAGAAGATTCAACTCTCGTCATCACCTGAGGTCACAACCTTCGTGCGTTGGTGACACGACAAGATCATTGAAGTGACTTAGAACCACCTCCCGTACTTTATAACCCGCCTCAAACCCAGATGAACCGTTATCAAAATCTTTTCAAGCATCTTTAAGATCCATTCGAGGATTTCTGTGTAGCTCAAAAATAATAGAGAATTGCAAAAGACGGGTCCACAAAAGATTTCATTGTCACAACAGGCGATTCCACTGAGAGTAAAGAAGCGGGGTTAGAGTGAAGGATTTCGTGCCCTTCTGGTGCGTTTTTCTCGACTTCTTCGTCATTTCAGTTCTACTCTGGGGCCAAACAATCGATTTAGCTAATAATCTCAAAATCGAAGATTATCGTGAGCTTGGCCGGTGTTTTCCTGACCGTGAGGGATTTAATTTGTTCAAAAAAGCCACGCAGTTTCCGGACAGAGCGCCGCGGAGCGGCGCGAACCCCCCGGCTTCTCAGAATTTTGCAAACATGTTACGAACACCTTAGCCGACATGTTACGCAAGTCTTATGTAGCATGCTGCTATAGCTGCGGAAAGCTGTCTCTATGCGAGACCGATAGCTGTCTACGAAGATGAAGGAAAGCTGTTATGCTTGCTGCTGAACGCGTCGGTAGGAGCCTCGCTATACTTCCGTGTTTCGCTGCCTGGCGCTCGGGTCAGATTTGGCGTCCGTCAGATTACGATACTGATAGATTGCCAACAACGCTGAGGCCAATGGCAAGCAAAATACTGAAGCACAACGAGATTCTAACATGAACTCAAGATGTGAACTCTTACTCCGCTGTTTGGAGTAGGCTTCCTTACCTTACGCGAAAGGCAGGCCTGCTCATGGACTCGGGCTCAAACAGGTTACAAGTCTGTGGAATTTGATTTTGATGTGCTCTTTCATGTAGTTATTAAATATTTGGTAATATGTGGCCCTGTCTTATGTCAATAATCCATACTCCCCCTGCTTCATTCCTCAGGCCTCCGTCATGGTCGGCCGAAAACCGGCTGTTCTAGTCCCATCCGGTCGATATCCATGAGACACACGCAGAACGGGAAGAAATGAAGTGATAAAAATCATCCTCAACTGATAAAATTCCACCTTCTCTATGTCGTCCTTGGTCGTATTAGGTGGATTTTTATCATTCCAGACGGTTTTTACCAGTTGGGGCCAAATTTTATCACATCAAAGGGCTATTTTTATCATTCAAAGACGATTTCTATCACTTCATTTCTTCCCGTTTGGCGTGCTTCTCATACCTATCGACCGGGTGGGACTAGGACGGCCGACTTTCGGCCGCCTATGACGGGGCCTCACAGTACCCGCACAAGATCGTTCATGGTCTTCAAATCCTGGTATACATGAAATTTTTAAGCTATGTTTTCGTGCACTGGAATGCATTCTCATTGCTGGATAAAAGTCATGTACAGTGAATCTAGTGGTGAAGATGAACGTTTCGTGGCAGTTAATTGCGGACCGACAGAAAATTCGACTTCAAGTAAATGTATTTCGGCCATGGTGGCTGTTCTTCCAGCTTCTTGTTATGACCCTGATTTCGAAGAGTAGAAAATATTGGATAAGGAAACGTTGACAACAGAAATCATGAGCATTCCAGGATAATTTTGAAGGTGTTCTAGAAAGCTAGCTTTTCGTCTGGATGATTCTCGATTTTAGGCTTTCAAAACATTTGGTAAAATGATTGTGGAGAAAACAGTGCTCCATTGAAGGCATGCAGCAGTAGCCTCACCGAAAAAGCCTTTCTTGACAAGTTTGTAAGAAAAGCGCCTGGACTTAGAAGATAAAAACGGCATTGGCACTAAAAAAACACATGCGGAGCGGGACACTGCCAGAAAGAAGGTGCAGGATGAGAACTTTAAAAAAAGGTACTTAAAGGCATCGTTCGCGCTGGAAACCACTTTCCATTTTCGGGCTCAAATTCATGAATGAGCCTAATAGAACATACCGGTAAACCTCGGCGCCTCAAAAATGAGGGTTCTGAGGTTGGATGGGGTCAAAGATGAGGATCCCCCACCAGTTGTCACCAGTCATTTAGCACTTTTTCATAAAATGTTGATGTGACCGTCAAACAAGATGAAAAACAGTAACGGCACAAACTCCGCATGCAGAAAAACCTCGAAAATGACAGTTACGAGGTCTCCAAATGCAGAAAAACTTCAAAATGACAGTAACGACGTCCACTAATGCAGAAAAGCTTCGAAAAAGATTTTGGCGCGGAATTTGAATTCAGTTTAGTGGGTTCAGAATGACTTTTCTTTAGAAATGGAGGTTTTTAATGGGCCATTTCGGCATTTCAATAAAGAGGCCAAGCCACTCAAAAACATGAAGAATTAATATACGGTCTTCTGTGCGTACGATGCCTTCGAATCATTTTGATTATTTAGCGGACAGTTTGCTATGAGAAAGGTGGAGTGAGAGTCCAACGCCTGGTGTATATCAGGAGCAATTTTTCATTTTCAACATTGTCTCAGATCTACCTGGGGAGGGAGTTATCGTTCGAGCTTCTCTTATCATCATTGAAAAATATCCTGTTTTTGCTCGGACTCTGACCACAGAATTTCATTTTCTGACATTCCGACCAAATTAAAACATATTCCAACCAACAGAAACCCACGGACAGGGACCTACATTGCATGCTGCCGCAGTCTTCCGGCGGCGGGACTCTAATCGGCCTCTAATAGATTCTAGGTAAAGATCAACGCGCGTCTCGAACCTATTGAGATCAAAAACTTGTCGGTGGGCGTGTTTGCTCTTCTCTGGGACATGATTGACTTTTTCCTCGTTTTTCTTTTCTCACCAACTTGAACGAATTAGGAATTTGCGCTTGCCAGGGTGGCCATACATGTACATCAACCAGATTATAGCATAAAAACTACCACTCAGGTTGGACCCTGCCTTGAACGAGACTAAGCTATGGGAAAGACAAGAAACCGCATATTAGATGTCATTGCAACTGTGAAAAAATGACTGTAAAAATTACAGTACATTGCATCGGCCAGCACAGAGATGTTCATGTGGCAATTGCTGATTGCCAGCACATAATAAAACATAGGAGAATAATTTCAAGAGATTCCTGACAAGAAAAACATGAACCCCAGCAGTTATGTGGGAGCGGGTGGAGCGGGAAGCAGTGAGAACCTTCGCGCGAAATCGATTGAGCGCGCGGGCGAAAATTCGAAAATGCCTGCTTAAAGGCAGTGGTCACGATGAAAAACGTTATCGAAAAAACTACAAAAATCAGCTTATATCAAAAACAGCTGAAAAACTATGAAGGTAGCGCGGTGAAAAACGGGCTAGAATTAGAGTTTTTAGGGCCCAAAGAAGCTGTTTCGTGCACACGTGCACAGCGATGACGAAACAGATCGCAGTCTCATGCCGAGCAGTCAAAAATCATCGACATTCAGAGGACGAAATAAATGCAAATTTACCTAATAAAACAGTTGAACAATGAATGCAAGCACTTCAGTCAATGTTTTTGACTAGAAAAGTACATAAATCCGAAGGTTCATTAATTGAAATTCAATTTCAAGCCAGCTGATGTTCTTGATATAAGAGGTCATCGATGCCGATGATGTGGAGTAGGCTCGTCCACCATCAAAAGACAAGAAAGTACAGGCTTCCAATTCGGCTCAAAACAGTGGTTTTTTCGCAATTTTTTCTTATAGATCCTACTACTCGAGACCCAGGAAAGGATTTGGAGAGAAAAAGACGACAAGCATATTTGATCGCGTTCACTGCCTTTAAGGATGCGGTAATATGTTTGATGCCTGAAAGTACCATGTTTGCTCACTCCCTGACTGCCCCGGCTGTCGCTCCCCTGAAAAACTCGCTGCGGAAGCATGTTTGTAAGCTTTGCGAGACGAGATAACATGTCGGAAACATGATCAGGCCATTTTATGCTGCTCGATGTTCCAAAAGTTCTGAGTTATGGTTCCCGAAGCGGCGCTTTGGCCGGGATTTTCCTGACCGTAAGGGATTTAATTTGTTTAAAAAGCCTCACAGTTTCCAGAGAGAGCGCCGCGAAGCTGCGCGAAACCCCCGGTTTATGGTTCCCGGACAATGGCCGGTACATTCATAATTAGGGCTGCCTCAATGTGAAAAATGGACTTCCTTTGCAATCTGCATAATCAGCGACGTCACTACGAAGTCTAAAATTCCAGATAGATGTCTGTTACTATTTGTCATGTGAACTTTGGAGAATTCCACACTCCAGCAATATCGCCTAACCACATATAACTCGTAAATGAAACTTTGAAAACCGAAGGCAGGATCAAAAAATGTGTCGAGCACTCTATAAGTGCAGCACAATCATAAGGAAATACCCGAGCACATAAATACCACAGAGTAGAGAACTGCTAAAAGATGAGCTTTCTACGTCAATTAACAGCTTGTCTGCGGCCGGTCACGTATTCACGGCCAATGAGCAAGAGGATCACAACGAGGGCATTTTACAGCAGGACACAGCATGTGACAACTGACCACACACTTGCCACACACAAAGCGCAGAAGAAGTCCTGATCGTACGAAAATATCGATGAACACACTCTAACGGCTTAAATTACAGATGAAAAATGAGCACGTATAAACTGACGGGGGCACGAAAACGGGGCTTTTTGGGGCCATTTTTGGCACACATCTCAGTAGGTGTGATAAGACAAAACAACGCAAGCTTTCGGTTGTTATATGTAGGTTATTCACATTTTTTCAGTGGTCAATCATTCGTTCTTTTCGGATGAGAAAAAAATTGGAGGAAGAAACTGGAAATCCAAGAGATTGATCTGAATAGTCTCTTGGAAACGGGGGGGGGGAGGAGTGTAGAGCTCGAGTCGGGAGGGCACTAGAGTGAGGACCGAATATTCGAGTTCGAATAAATATTCGAATTTTTCGAACGAATTTTTATTCGAACATTCGATTATTCGAAAAGTGTGAATAAGGTCTCTGAACATTATTTCGAAATTCATTTGACTATTCGGCAAAAGGTGAAGAATTCATGAACATTATTCGAATTCGACTATTCGCAACTAAGGTGAAAATTCGAATATTATCTCGGAGATCTTCGATTATTCGCAGAGGTGAATATTCGAACGTTATTCCAATTTGAATACCCGAGCTGGTTTAACAAAAAATATGAAAATCAGCTCCTTTTACTCGTATGAAGGAATCGACATTAACCTTTCAAGACTGATGTCAGTCTCTTCATTACTCCATTGTTCCATTTTCCCGAACGCAAGAATCCAAATTTTTTTCCCCACACCGTCTGGATGAGGCTACTTAGGCGGTTCTAACAGGGGGAGCCATGTATGGCAATCGCACTTGGCCACTCCCATTCGGTCCATGCCGCTGGGCAATGATAACAATTCAACTATAGCTTCGTTGGGTGGAGCCATTTACTCTACCAACCCTCACCTCTGGGCAGGTTAAGGGGGAAACTCCATCATTGGGAAAATTGGGAAAACCGGTGAAAAACCGGTGAAACGCCCCGAGGCACAGGAGGAGACGGGAAATACGTGGGGTGGGGTTTATCCCCTCCGTTGACCAATCACCCACGTCTTAAGTGGTGGAGAGACGTTTGTCAGATTGGCCGACGGAGCAATAAACTCCGCCCCGTACCCTTCGATCTCCCCCCAGTACGCGCCTCAAAAAGAATGAAAGTCACCCAACATTCAAGTGCAAGTCATTTTCAAGATTGTGTGGGTGTCACTGCCGGCTTTCTTCGTCCATAACTTTTTTGTGCTGGAGATAGAATTCTGCGTCAACTTGTGCTTCCAGTTTGAAAAACTATTCTCGATCCTTCCAGCCTAATTCATTTCACGAAACACTGGTTTTTCGCTCATAACTCTTTAACCTGGTGAGGGTTGTTTGAAATCTACGTAAAATTTCTGCGCGTCGAATGATTATTCGGATTCCTAACTTTGCTCGCTCCATACTGAGAGGATCCCCGCGATCGTCTGGCGACAGAATCTCCGTCAGCCGAGGATTCCAGCATATGGGGCTATCGCGCAACGATCGCGAAATCTCTGCCAATCTCAAACCGAGAGTGTACCGCGTTCGTTCATCGATGCTCGCGCCGATGCTCTATAGCAAAACCGCGAGGAGTCGAGCCCAGCCTATCACGAACAATTATGAGATCCTACCAGTTTCAACCTGAGGGCGAATCGCGTCTATACATTGATCGTATTCGGGGCGTTACATCGCGGATCCGCGACGAACCGAGCTTGGAACTATCGCGGGACGATCGCGAGATTCTTCCAGCCTTCTCGGATGGGACCGCACTCCAGGTCTCTCGATGTTTCCTCACTCCGAGCGAGTGTTGCCTATCCAGATCAACACGAAGCTATATAAAGGGTAAAAACCAAACCTTTCCCAAAGCGCTTCGCGGCTGGAGCGATTGCCCTCGCCGCATTACTCTGCGCTGCTTTAAAAAATCTGCACAACATGAGAACGCGGGAGCGGGGGGAGACGATCACGGGGTACTATCGCGGATCGCGAGTGCACCACGGTGTTAGCGCCGTAAAACCCTCCTCAACGATCGCAGCTGGTATTATCACGGTATGAGAACGAGAATGTCAACGGATGAGTCGATTGGGTAACTGGTCGCGGAACGAACGCGAATCACGGGAGCATCACGGTACTAGCGCAAAGATTCTCTCAGAGTGTAAGCCAGCGCCAGGTCGGTGAAGCCGAGCCCCGTTGTTGGCTCCAGGCAGCAACTCTGCGCCTCTCATTCAAAGCTGCAGTGTTCACGATGATTGTCATCCGCGAGCTTTTCGCATAAAACAATGCGCTGGCCTCCAAGTGTTACTTCAAAATTACGAAGAAAATGGCGAGAAACGCATTAAAACGTCGTAATTTCAGGTGACATTATTCTTTAACATGTGGGCCAGCGTTGTCCGGCTCGGATAAACATGTTAATGGTGGTTGTCACTGCTTGGAAAACTGTGTCAATCGAAAATTAGAAGAATATTTCATGCAAAGCAGAATCAAGTTAGGGCTCTAAGGAAGGAACGGAGCAATAGAGAGTAAAGAATTGCAAAGGACGCGTCCACAAAAGATTTCATTGTCGGGCAATGTAAACAAATTCCTCGTGTGATACTTAAGAGGCGGGGTGATACTTAAGGATTTCCAGCGTGCTTCTGGTGCGTTTTTTCTCAATTTCTACGTCATTTTAGATCTACCCGGGGGCCAGTTAATCGATATAGCGAATAATCTCAAAAATTAAAAGATTATCGTGAACACTGCCTTGGAAACCATAGAGGCGAAAGCAATTCCTCTGAAGATAACTATGGAGCTCGGCTCCACCTGATCTCGCTGGCTTAATGGGGCAGGCAAAGTTAGTAAGGTCCTCGAATGAGCTCCTTAGGCTAAGCTTACAGAGGAAAAAGTTGATATTGTAGCATTCTTTGCGTTGTAGCCCGTACAGGTCTAGAAATGAGTCGTGCCTTATTAATTCCAAATTGTAAGTGGAAAATAAAGCTCAGAAGAAGAATTCAACTTGTTAGTGTGCTGCCTACTTCGCAGTTGCGCGGTAATGCTATGGATGCTTAAATTATTCGTCATTCGGAATATTCGAATTTCGAATATTCGTCTGTTCTGAAATAAAAAATGAACGAATTTATTCGAAATTCGTCTTCGTACTCTGATTAATAAAAATGAACGAATTTATTCGAAATTCGTTCATTCGAAATAATAAATGAACGAATTTATTCAAAATTCGTTCAAGTTTCGAAATAAAAAATGAACGGAATTTATTCGAAATTCGTTCGTTCGAAATAAAATGAACGAATTTATATCGGAAATTCAGGTTCGTTCGGAAATAATAAATGAATGAACTGAATTTATTATGTCGGAAATCCGTTCGTTCGAATAAAAAATGAACGAATTTATTCGAAATTCGTTCGTTCGAATAAAAAATGAAACGAATTTATTCAGAAATTGCACTGAAATTCGTTCGTTCGAATAGAAAAATGAACGAATTTATTCGAAATTCGTTCGTTCGAATTAAAAATGAACGAATTTAATCTCTGAAATTCGTTCGTTCGAAATAAAAAAAATGAAACCGAATTTATTCTGAAATCTCGTTCGTTCGAAATAAAATGAACGAATTCTTATTCAAGAATTGCGTTCTGTTCGGACACATAAAAATGAACGAATTTATTCGAAATTCGTTCGTTCGAAATAGAAAGTGAAACGAATTTATTCGAAATTCGTTCGTTCGAATATAAAAAATGAACGAATTTATCTCGAAATTCGTTCGTTCGAAATAAAAACAATAGAACGAATTTATTCGAAATTCGTTCGTTCGAAATGAAAAATGAATTCATGAATTTATTCGAAATTCGTTCGTTCGAAAATAATAAAAGTGAACGAATTCATTCGGAATTCGTTCGTTCGAATAAAAATGAAACGAATCTCATTCGAAATTCGTTCGTTCGAATAATAAAAAGTGAAACGAGAACTTTATTCTGGAATTTGTTCGTTCTGAGAATAAAAAAGTGAACGAATTTATTCTGAAACTTCCCTGTTCGTTCGAATAGTAAAAATGAACGAATTTATTCCGGAATTCGTTCGTTCGAATAATAAAAAATGAACGAATTTATCTCGAAATTCGTTCGTCTTCTGAAATAAAAATGAAGGAATTTATTCGGAAATTTGCCTTCGTTCGAATAAAAAGTGAAACGAATTTATTCGAAATTCGTCTGTTCGAAATGAAAAAATGCAAACGAATTTTACTGGAAATTCGTTCGTTCGAATAATAATAAAATGAACGAATTTATTCGAAAATTCGTTCGCGTTCGAAATATAAAATGAACGAATTTATTCTTCGAAATTCGTTCGTTCGAAATAAAAGTAACGAATTCATTCGGAATTCGTTCGTTCGAATTAAAAATGAACGAATTTATTCGAAATTCGTTCGTTCGAATTAAAAAGTGGAAATGAATTCATTCGGAACGGTTCGTTCGAATAAAAATGAACGAATTTATTCGAAATTCGTTCGTTCGAAATAATAAAAATGAACGAATTTATTCGAAATTCGTTCGTTCGAAATAAAAAGTGAACGAATTTATTCCAAAATTCGTTCGTTCGAATGAAAAATGAACGAATTCTTATTCGGAAATTCGTTCGTTCGAAATAAAAAATGAACGAATTTATTCCTGAAATTCGTTCGTTCGAAATAAAAAATGAACGAATCTTATTCGAAATTCGTTCGTTCGAAATAAAAATGAAACGTGAATCTTATTCGAAATTCGTACTGGTTCGAAATAAAAATGAACGCGAATTTATTCGAAATTCGTTCTGTTCTGAATAAAGGAACGAACTATTCGGACATTCGTTCGTTCGAATATATAAAAATGAACGAATTTATCTCCGGAATTCGTTCGTTCGAAATAAAAGCATGAACGAATTTATTCGGAAATTCGTTCGTTCGAAATAAAAAGTGAACGAATTCTATTCGAAATTCTGTTCGTTCGAAATAAAAGGAACGAATTCTATTCGAATTTGTTCGTCTGAATAGCAAAAAGTGAACGAATTTACTCGAAATTCGTTCGTTCGGAATAGAAAATGAACGAATTTATTCTGAAATTCGTTCGTTCGAAGCACAAAAAGTGAACGAATTTATTCGAAATTCGTTCTGTTCGAATAAAATGAACGAATTTATTCTGAAATTCGTTCGTTTCGGAATAAAATGAACGAATTTATTCAAAATTCGTTCGTTCGAAATAAAAATGAACGAATCTTATTCTGGAAAATTCGTTCTGTTCGAAATAAAAATGAACGAATTTACAGGAAATTCGTCTTCGTTCGGGAATAAAAATGAACGAATTTATTCGAAATTGTATTCGAAATTCGTTCGTTCGAATTAAAAAAAAAAATGAACGAATCTGACTGTCTTCTGAAATTGCCTGTTCGTTCGAAGTTAAAAATGAACGAATTCATTCGAAATCTGTCTGTTCGAAATAAAAATGAAACGAATTTATTCGAAATTCGTTCGTTCGAAATAAAAAAATGAACGAATTTATTCGAAATTCGTTCGTCTCGAAATAAAAATGAACGTGAATTTATCTGAAATTCGTTCGTTCGAAATAAAAAGTGAACGTGAATTTATTCGAAATTGTATTCGAAATTCGTTCGTCTGAAATAAAAATGAACTGAATTTATTCGGAAATTTTCGTTCGTTCGAATAAAAAAATGAACGAATCTTTATCTTCCGGAAATTCGTTCGTTCGAAATAGAAAAGTGAACGAATCTATCTGAAATTCTGTTCGTTCGAAATAAAAAAATGAAACTGAATTTATTCGAAATTCGTTCTGTCTTGAAATAAAAATGAACGAATTTATTTCTGAAATTCGTTCGTTCGAAATAAAAAGTGAACGAATCCTATATATCCTGAAATTCGTTCGTTCGAATAATAAAAATGGCAACTGAATCTATCTTCGGAAATTCGTTCGTTCGAAATAATAAAAATGAACGAATCTCTATCTCGAAATTGGTTCGTTCGACATTGAAAAATGAACGAATTTTATTCGAAATTCAGTTCGTCTCGAAATAAAAATGAACGAATTTATCTGGGTGAAATCTTGTTCGTTCGAATAAAAATGAACGAATTTATTCGGAATTCGCTCTGTTCGAATAAAAATGAAAACGAATTTATTTGAAATTCGTTCGTCTGAATAAAAAATGAACGAATTTATTCGAAATTTATTCGAAATTCGTTCGTTCGAATAAAAATGAACGAATTTATTCGAAATTGCGTTCGTTCGAAATAAAATTCTGAAATTCGTTCGTTCGAATTAAAATGAACTATGAATCTTATTCGAAATTCGTTCGTTCGAATAAAAATGAACGAATTTATTCGAAATCTGTTCGTTCGAAATAGAAAAAATGAACGAATTTACAGATTCGAAATTCGTTCGTTCGGAATAAAAAATGAACGAATTTTATTCCATTCGAAATTCGTTCGTTCGGGAAATAAAAGTGAACGAATTTATTCGGAAATTCGTTCGTTCGAATAAAAAATGAACGAATTTAATCTGAAATTGTCTGTTCGTTCGAATAAAAATGAACGAATTTATTCGAAATTCGTTCGTTCGAAATAAAAATGAACGAATTTATTCTGAAATTCGTTCGTTCGGAAATAAAAAATGAAACGAATTTATTCTCATGAAATCTCGTTCGTTCGAAATAGTAAAAATGAACGAATTTATTCGAAATTCGTTCGTTCGAAATAACAAAAAAGTGAACGAATTTATTCGAAATTCGTTCTGTTCGGAATAAAAATGAACGAATTTATTCCTGAAATTCGTTCGTTCGAATTAAAAATGGAACGAATTTCATTCGAAATTCGTTCGTCTTCGAGGCCATTAAAAAAGTGAAAACGAATTTGATTTCTGGAAATTTGTTCGTTCGAAATAAAAACGAACGAATTTATTCCTGAAATTCGTTCGTTCGCTGAATAAAAAATGAACGAATTTATGCCGGAAATTCGTTCGTTCGAAATAAAATCAACGAATTTATTGCAGGAAATTCGTTCGTTCGAATATAAAAATGAAAACGAATTTTATTCGAAATTCGTCTCGTTCGAAATAAAAAAATGAAACGAATTTATTCGGAAAATTCGTTCGTTCGAAATAAAAAAATGAACGAATTTATTCCGGAAATTCGTCTGTTCGGAAATAAAAATGAAACCAGAATTTATTCGAAAATTGTCGTTCTGTTCGAAATAAATAAAATGAACGTAGAATTTATCTCGAAATTCGTTCGTTCGAAATAAAAAAAATGAACGAATTTATTCAAAATTCGTTCGTTCGAAATAAAAAATGAAAAACATCTCCAATTTATTCGAAATTCTGTTCGTTCGAAATAATAAAAATGAAACGAATTTATTCGAAATTCGTTCGTTCGGAAAGAAAAATGAACGAATTTATCTCAAAATTCGTTCGTTCGAATAAAAATGAACAAATTTATTCGAAATTCGTTCGTTCGTGGAATAATAATACAATAAAAATGAACGAATTTATCTTCGAAATTAACGTTCGTTCGAAATAAAAAGTGAACGAATTTATTCCTCGAAATTTGTTCGTTCAGAATAAAAATGAACGAATTTATCTCTGAGATTCGTTCGTTCGAAATAAATAAAAAATGAACGAATTTATTCGAAATTCGTTCGTTCGAAATAATAAAAAGTGAACGAATTCATCTCGAATTCGTTCGTTCTGAAATTAAAAATGAACGAATCTTATTCGAAATTCGTTCGTTCGAAATAATAAAAAGTGAACGAATTCATATCTCTCGAAATTCGTTCGTTCGAATAAAAAATGAACGAATTTATTCGGAAATTCGTTCTCGTTCGAAATAAAAAGTGAACGGAATTCATTCGAAATTTGTTCGTTCGAAATAAAAATGAACGTGAATTTATTCGAATTTCGTTCGTTCGAATAAAAAATGGCGAACGAATTTATTCGAAATTCGTTCGTTCGAAATAAAAATGAACGAATTTATTCGAAATTCTGTTCGTTCGAAATAAAAAGCGAACGAATTTCATTCGAAATTCGTTCGTTCGAATAAAATGAACGAATTTATTCGAAATTCGTTCGTTCGAAATAATAAAAATGAACGAATTTATTCAGTGAAATCCGTTCGTTCGGAATAAATAAAAAGTGAACGAATTTACAGGAAATTCGTTCGTTCTGGAATTAAAAATGAACGAATTTTATTCGAAATTCACGTATTCGAAATTCGTTCGTCTGAATTGGGAAAAATGAACGAACTTATTCGAAATCTCGTTCGTTCGATAATTAAAAATGGAAACGAATTTATCTGGAAATCTTCGTCTGTTCGAAATAAAAAAAAAAAAAAAAATGAACGAATTTATTCGAAATTCGTTCGTCTCGAAAGCTAAAAAGTGAACAAAATCGAATTCTATTCGGAATTCGTTCGTTCGAATAAAAATGAACGAATTTATTCTCCGGAAATTCGCTTCAAGTTCGAAATAAAAATTGAAATCATGAATTTATTCGAAATTCGTTCGTTCGAATATAGAAAAGTGAACGAATTCATTCGAAATTCGTTCGTTCGGAATGAAAATGAACGAATTTATTCTGGAGATTCTGTAATCGTTCGAAATAAAAATGAACGAATTTATTCGGAAATTCCTCGTTCGTTCTGAAATAAGAAAAGCGAACGCGAATTTATTCGAAATTCGTTCGTTCGGAATAAAAATGAACGAATTTATTCCTCTTTCGAAAATTCGTTCGTTCGAAATAAAAGTGAACGCGAATTTATTCCTGAAATTTGTTCGTTCGAAATAAAAATGAACGAATTTTATTCGAAATTCGTTCGTTCGAAATAAAAATGAACGAATTTATTCGGAAATTCGTTCAAGTTCTCGAAATAAAAAAATGAACGAATTTATTCGAAATTCGTTCGTTCGAATAAAAAATGAACGAATTTATTCGGAAATTCGTTCGTTCGAATAATAAAAAATTTGAACGAATTTCGATTCGAAATCTTCGTTCGTTCTGAAATAAAAAGTGAAATCGAAATTTTATCTCGAAATTCGTTCGTTCGGAATAAAAAATGGAACGAATTTATCTCGAAATTCGTTCGTTCGAAATAATAAAATGAAATCTATGAATTTATTCGAAATTCGTTCGTTCGAATAAAAAAAAAAAAAAATAAAAAATGAACGAATTTATTCAGGAAATTGTTCGTTCGAATAAAAACAACGAATTATTCTGAAATTGTCTGTTCGACATTAAAAATGGAACGAATTTTTATCTTCTGTACCCGTATTCCTGAAATTCGTTGTTCGTTCGAATTAATAAAAATTGAACGAATTTATTCGAAATTCGTTCGTTCGAAATAAAAAATGAACGAATTTATTCGAAATTCGTTCGTTCGAAATAAAAAGTGAACGAATTTATTCGAAATTCGTTCGTTCGGAATAAAAAATGAACGAATTTATTCGAAATTCGTTCGTTCGGAATAAAAAATGAACGAATTTACAGGAAATTCGTTCGTTCGGAATAAAAAATGAACGAATTTATTCGAAATTCGTATTCGAAATTCGTTCGTTCGAATTAAAAAATGAACGAATTTATTCGAAATTCGTTCGTTCGAAATAAGCCAAACTAAATCTGAATCTTCGAATTTATCTGAAATTCGTTCGTC